>CAXIVR010000001.1:282146496-282516496 GCA_964035755.1 Teleogryllus oceanicus
TTGTCATTGCCTATAATTTCAACATTTCGCCCATTAAATCGGCTTGTAAGCTTCCGTATGTGGAGCTTTGTTTCTCTATATTACTTACGCACTATATGCAAAAATGTTATGTGTGATTCAAACTTTTCTTGATGTAAGGGTGTAATAGGTTTAATACTGTTCATAGGTTTAATCCATTTTTTACGTTATAATCAATCCCTATCTACCCAAAAGCATGTTACATAATTTAAACCTTTATTGATGTAAGGGAAAAAAAGTTTAATTTTGGTGATATGCCTAAATCAAATTTTTGTTTTGATTTTATGAATAATCCGTGTTTATGTAAAAGAATATTACGTATGATCTAATTTTACTTTCCCGCGCTTAAGAAGGGACTTCTTAAGAAGAGAAAGTTACACAATACTGCGCGAATAAACGACGAATTTTCGGCAGGAAACTTTTATTACAGGACCATAGTAACGAAAAAGTTGATAAATCCACTTGCACAATTTAGAAAAAAATCCTCTAACGCTTGGTATAGTCAGAATCCCTGTTTTGTGGGTCGTCGATCGCGAAAAATCGATTGACGGCAAAACGTATGTCAGTTCGTCTTTGAACAACAATAGGGTTCAGCCGATTTTCTTCAAAATTGATATTCCCAGATCGATCTTGCTGATCGCTGCCCCTTGAATTTGAAACCGATATTTTAATTTTGAGGGTACATTACATGTCCCTGGGACATTTTCAAAATTTTCAAAAAATTGGCTCCATCGTTTTTAATTAAAATTTTGTGTTTGGGTATTCTGAAGGACATTAAAGAGAATGGCGCAGGTTTCATGTTGGTTAACTAATTTTTCGAAAATTGAAAAATTTCAAAATTTATTTCGGCATCTTCCTACATCTAAAATATCAAATACAAAGAATTTTTCCCTTAATAAAATAAGTACCTTGAAGATAAATTTTGAAATAGGATTTTTTCGAAAATTTGAGAATTTTGCACGTAATTTTGCGTAAAATATAGGCAATTTTTTATTTTTGTTTAAATAATTTTTGGTATAGGTCTCACGTTGGCTGGAAACCCTGATTTTTCGAAAATTTAAAAAATTCAAAAATTTCTCGGCCATAGCTACACTTATGAATAAACAACTTTTTCGTCCTAAAATTTGTTTGTTATTATGTGAAGTCAGATCTTCGAAAAGGGTCCTATTGATATTTACGAAAATGTGAGTATTTGTTGATTAATTTGGCGACAAAAGTAGTGAAGTCTCTCCCAATTTACAACGCTTCCGTAAAGTCAAATGAATAGTGATGTTAAGCTGTTGTATGCAATGTAAGTTAGAATTTGTATATTATTTCATATTTTTTGTTCGTTTCTTCTTCGAACTTTTGTTATAATTTTTTAAATTAATCCTTTAAAAATTATTTAAGACTTATTTTAAACTCTTAATTCGCTTTGCTTAATAAGATGTGGCAATAAAAAGTAATGCATGTAAGAAACGAGTAATTTTAATGTATATAAAAATATTCTATTTAATAATTATATTTTTCTATCTTTTAATTTTCTTGCTAGCGGTATCAACAATGCTAATTAGGTAAATATGTATCCTATATAAATTAGCGCTCTTTGTTGCATGTTGTAACCCATTGTTGTAACGCCACACTGATAACAGAAGTCGATAATGACTACTGCCTTTTCTTTCACATTAATATAAACTAATGGATTTATTTACGTCTAAAATACGCATCGTGCATCGTTGGTATTCGCGTAATTTTGCGTGATTTGGGTAAATTTGCGTACTTTTCGCGCAATTTTGCTTGAAATTCGGTCGAAAAATTACGTGGTGTTTTCCCACCACTAGATTTGTTGATGCAACTGAAAACGCTGATGGCCAAGAGGTTGAAAAGCGACCTATAATAAATTTTAAAAAATGTCGCTACTCTCCTTTAGGCCAAATATTTCAAATATTTCCTGTTTCAGGTTATTTATTACCATCTCTTTATTCAAAATATTATTTCTGAAGATTGATTGCCCTCACCCTCCTGGCCTGTATTAAATACATTTCTTTCAGCACCAACGGTATGGTTCCTGGTTGTATATCTGTCGGTAAATCGCAGACATTAATGGGTTTCACAGAAAGTAGGTCAAGCGCAGAGCTTGTAAAGAATCGATTTCGAACATTCAAAATTCAACTAAGGAAGTAAAGCGTCATTTCTGAAGAAACATTTTTCTGGCTTCCGAACTTAATTTTCTTCTGATCTCATTTATAAGCTGTTGTGCCGTATCGAAATTATCTTATTCCTAAGCTCTGCAATAAAAACTCGTGTATTGAGAGCTTCTTTTGAAATGAAGTCTGCATTCGCCTTTATTTCAAGAACTTCCTTACAAATGAGACATTTAGGCTAATAACGAAAAATAATAAAATGTAAATGAGAGTTTGTGTACAATTTCTAAAGAAAACTTTAATTATAATTTTATTTTCATTAATAAATGAAGAAAAATTAAATCAAGGAAGCTTCACAAGACTCGTATTATGTATTTCTACGAATAGACGCATGATATATAATATTTCTCATATTATGTAATAATGTAAAAGTTTATGTAATATACAAAAAGTAAGATCGCGTGGAATCCATGGTGATCCCTGAAGAGGATATTCAGACAATATTCAGCAAGGTTGGATGCCAGCCTTGCTTTTTTTTTATTGGGAAGGAATTCGGGCAGTGGAAGGGTTTAGAACACTTCACACGGGTTGGACTAGCTCCTAGGAAGCAGTCAGACTCGTTTTGTCGCAACAAATTTTACCTGAGATTGTCCTGGAATCGAACCCGTAGCTCCTTTGTGAAAGCCAGTGACTTTCCTTATTTCGTTTTCAACTGGGCGAGAAACCCCAGCACACGCCGGCGACAACAACCGTGCTGCAATATGTGGTCCGCGCAACTCAAATACAACGGCTTTTCAAAATGTAACTTCACTTTTAATGGGATGTTTATAACTTTTAGAGGACATATTTTAAACATGAAAGTCTATTATCCATTATACGAGTGCCGTGCTCCCACAGGAAAATACCAACATCTGCGTCAGTAAAGCTGTGGCTGGGAGAAAATAATAATTATTTGAATTATTCGCTGTGTATTTCTGCACATAGTTTAAGGCACACATCTCCTGTAAATTTGCTAGAATGATTGTGTCATGAATCTCTCTCTCTCTCTTTCTCTCTCTCCATCTCTATCTCCGTCTCTGACTCTCCGTCTCTGACTCTCCGTCTCTGACTCTCCGTCTCTGACTCTCCGTCTCTGACTCTCCGTCTCTGCTCTCCGTCTCTCTCTCCGTCTCTCTCTCCGTCCTCTCTCCGTCTCTCTCTCCGTCTCTCCGTCTCGCTCTCCTCTCGCTCTCTCCTCTCTCTCTCCTCTCTCTCTCTCTCTCTCTCTCTCTCTCTCTCTCTCTCTCTCTCTCTCTCTCTCTCTCTCATTCACATTTAGTTGCAGATTCTGCCCGACACTGAGCAGGTGAAGTAATATTTAAAAGCGCAGGACCAGCAAAACTGTAACGGAACTCTCAGGAAGATCTCTTCCTGTAGATTATGGTGTGGGAAACGTGACCTTAAGACCCTCGACCTCAATAGTTTACTTTTGAATGCCCTAGAACGCTTCGTTTAGGAGTTATTTAACGATATACATTCAAAAGCCGTTTAACGATATGCATTCAGAATTCGATATTTCGTGCATGCTTCGACCGCAGTAACTGCATAAATAGAAGATCTATCCAGGTTAGACCTTCAAAGGTGGCATCAACTGATATCTCTACAGAGTCAGAGGTCCTGGGTTTCGAATCCTGACGGTGGCAGGATTTTCGACTCTAGCTAGATAGCAGGATCGAATTCAGACGCTGTCTGAAGAAGAATTCTACCGGGCGACTCCTCTGATCGGTAGATTATTTTTCGATCAACACCAGGTGAATACCGGAGCAAGCAGACCACGGACCGCGAGCTATCGTTCCTTTCCTCGTCCTTGTTCTACCATCACCCCTAACTTGCACACAGCATTAGACTACCTCCCATGCCGGGATACCAGCCGGGAGCCTAGACCTTGTCCCTTGTGGGGCTATACCCCGCAAAGAAGGACATGCTTGGTTGAGGGAAACATCGCAAGTCGAAGTCAATACCTACACTTACAGGAGTAATGACCGTAGCGGTTGACGCGCCCGGAAACACGAAGTAATCAATGAATCCAGCATCCTGAGAATGGTGATGTGCTTATTCACTGCCAGGAGTAATGGCCATGATGGCTTCGTTTTGTCTGTAGAGGAAAGGATAAGTGACATGAAATAGCAAAGAGAACAACTTAAACAGTAAATATGAGTATAACATATAACTTTTCACGCTAACATTTTAGTTGTTCGATGTTGATTCCCGAACATAGGGTTCTCAAGGATGAAAACAGTCGGGCGAGTGCCAGCGAACAAGTGTAATTCCTTGCAGTACTCTGGTACCCTATGAAAAGATATGTTGGCAACTTTCGTTCATCTGTTTGCCAACCTGCATGTCGCCACGTAAATTGATGCATTAAAGTTAATGCTGTTAGCACTTGCATTCACTCATCACTTGCGTACGAATGATTGCAGGTTCGACTCATGTCCTGGGAAGTGTTTGCCTGTCGTGTGTTTTGTGCCATATTGAGTTTCGCGTTCTCGTGACCAGAGACGAAGATTAATTGCGTGCGCATGATATTCTAAACATTATACATTATTTTGCGTCAGTATCAACACAAATAAAAAATAATTACATTCAAATTCTCTCAAGATGGGTTTCAAGTGTGTGTTTAATGTATGTATGTACAAGTACTTTGGCGCAGTAGCCTCTGACGAAAACCATTGGAAAAGAAAAAATATCGATCACAAAACCTCGAATAAACATCGGCTTTATTACATCGATGTTTAAAACATCAATGTTTCTTCAAAAACCATCTAACTTTTGAAAACATCGACATGGATGTCGCATCTCTATTGTGGAGCGGCCTTAAAGGCCCCCACAGACCGACGTGGAAGATACGCAGCCTATGCGGATTGGCCGCAGCAGAACTTTCGCGTCACGTGTTGCGTTATGAGCACGTTCAGACCTGCGCGGCAGGCGAGCGTCACGACAACGGATTGGCAGCGTTTAAACGGCGGCGAAATATATAACGCAGTCAGACGCGTTTCTTCCCCTGCTGCTCGAATTTCGTGGAAGTCCGCCCGTGTTCGGGAGTCTTCCCTCCCCTCTGGGTCGAGATACCTTGCCAACCGTCACCAAACGCTCACTCATAATTGACGCTCCGGTGTGAACGGTCCCGCGAATTCCGCGGCCGCCTGTAGCTCGGAACGTTCCGCTCCGCACCTTTTATTTATTTATTTATTTTACATCAAAAAAACAGTTAAAAACTGCGTATGACGTGCTATGGGGAAAAGTGAATTGTGTGCACATTTTCAAAATTCTGTGATCCCTACACTAAGTCATATACTACTTAAATTTTGAATTTTGAAAGGGAGAAAAACTCCCATGTAGTAAAATCTATTTTCAAGGATAAATAAGCAATAAATTTTGAATTTTGAAAGGAAAAAAACAAAAAAACTCCCATGTAATAAACTCTATTTTCAAGGATAAATAAGCAATAAATTTTGGCTCGTATTACTTCCTGCCGCGACTACATGGAAACGATAATTTGAATAATTGTGTTTCCCCCTGAATTCTAGAAGACGTGCACAGAAAATGAAGTTACATTTATGTCCAGAAGCAAAACAAGGGGCCATCTCAGCATTTGCTCAATGGATCAGGGAAACTGGACGAAAAACCTGATCGAGATGGGGGTCATTGACCCGGAAGCTGTAGTACAATAGTTGTTACAGGTTGTTTATACTCATTTATTCAGTCCAAATGGTAAATAATGCATTATGTATCATTGTTAAAATTAATGTTACTTTTCTTGTGATGCTCAGTATAGTCTCTAATTGTATAGAAACAGTTATGCAGCAGAAACGATTTCACTTGGGATTTAAACTTTTCTATTGAATTTAATCGTTTAATGTCATCTGGCAAAGTGTTGTAAAATAATGTATATGTATTGTATGTGAATTTTTTGTAATGAGCAGTTGATACTGATGCATCTGCTGCGGATCTACCGCGCCAATCTGTGGGAGCCTTAAAGCGTCGCGACGAAGGCTGGCCCTGACCCCGCCGAGTGACGGCGACGTCTTTCCCCGCCGCCTCCGCCGCCACATCCGCGTCGCCCCAGGACACCGCATCCGCCTCCGCCGCGCACCGCGGCGCAGGAAGCGCAACGAATCTCTGCATTCGTTGTCATTTCGTGAAACAACAAACGCACTTCTCTGCAATGCATGTTCTCTGCTCGTAAATTCGGCCTGAACATGTAGACATGTAGAATTTAAGAAGGGCCTACTTTGACAAGTCGGGAAACAAATGAACGCCATGCAGGGCGATGACATTGCAAGAGATGAAGATGAAACCATATTGAAATGAGCGAACTGCAAACGAACGCACTGACAAAATGAATGCAGGGACGTAACTTGCAGTTATATTGCCAGCAGTGGTGAAGCAGTAGCTGTCAAAGCAGTCTCTTCTTATAATAATATCTCTATAATATACTTGTGGTCGCCAAGTGATCGAAATTGAATTCATCAAATTTTTCGTTTTAAACGTTATTGAGGTTCTTTTGTCAGTGTACCTGTATTGTCATTGTATATTACTTTTTTGTTTTGAATTTTATTATATTTCATCTTCTGCGAGCGCTTACGAATTATACCATTTGCGTGTATTGTTTGCTTTAACACGCTGCAATGCCCTGAAATTTGAAAACCTATGATAATCTATCTCTGAAAACACGTAGATGAATGGGCTTCTCGCTCTTCTCTAATGGCTGAAAAATAAAACGGAAACTGGTGTCGTGACCTCAATTCCCAACAGTGCAAATTCTTTCAGAAGTCAAATAAACTGTCTCCACTACCCTTTGCGTGTGTGTAATGGTTAGTGAATGATAACATCACTAAGAACTTTTGTAAAGCTAATATCGTTCACAAACGAAAATTATTATTACACTTTTTATTTACTATTATTAATAATATTCTTTGAACGTGCAAAAATGCAAATATCAAGTGCAGTATCTTTATCTTAATCGCTAAGCTTGAAACGAAACATCTTAATTATATCATTTGGTAGATTTGGGTCTAGAAAACAAAATTCATATTTTGAGAACACGCCCCCCCCCCTGCGGAACATGAAAATCAGGCTTTAAAACGCTTCATTTCCGAGTTATGCACGATAGTAGTGTGTTACTGCGTATTACGCTTAGCATCTGCACGCTCTATATTATTTCATTTAATTTAATATATTTGTAACACAAATAAAACATCAAACTTTGCTTTCAGCAGACCATTTTCATATAAACTTTAGCTATGCCAAACTTCTCTCTCCTCCGTTCGTGCAATGTGCTTAAAAAAGGTGTACAAAATTCTAACTTCACCTATAAACAGAGAGATACACTTTCGGATTCCTTAAATTTTGTGTCAAATCACTGAGCGAATTATTAGCCCTCCTTGAAACTAATCAAATCGAAGCTCGTGCATTTTTTTGTATCCTCGCCTCCGAGATGGGATGTTATCTCCAACTCGCACTTTAAAACAGCTGTGCCGATCGAACCGTTTTAAGGCAAAAAGTGTTTCGTCACTTGTTTACCAGAGTACAGCTCAAAACAGAAGCTGAATGCTACTTCGAGGTGTTTTCCTCGAAGTAGTAAATTCCGTGTAGTAAATTCCTGAAAATCAGAGCGTTGCTTGCCCGTGTCAGTGTTGCATACGGAAAAGCGGATGCGAATCGTTTTAATGAAATCGCGAGAGGAGACGTACTCGCACGGTGTCAAGACTTTTATTGCCCTAAAAAATTAGATTATTCGATGAGTCGTCGAAGTTCATAGAGTCAGATGATGCATTCTCTATAGATGCTATGTGCGAATACATGTGCTGCATTCGGTCGCTCAGTGCGAAATTATAGCTTGCATAGTAAAATGAACGACAGACGTGGTAAATTAAAATATTTTCATAATGACTGAAAATGTTAAGAATAAGCTTAATATGCTGACAAAACATTCTCACTGAATTTTGGGGTCGAATGTTTCTTGCTTCAACACCAAATATGTTAATGTCTCGTTCACGTATCCACCCTTCTGCCTTCAACAATACTCTCCCAAAAAGAAAAAAAAATTATTGTTGTTACAATCTTAAAAACAAAAAACAAATTTCTTTAATTTTGGAAGATATGTATGTGCATAATTGTATCCAAAAAACACACTTGACAAATTTACAGTACAACTTTGAAACTAAATCAAATTCAATTTTGATAAAATACCGCCTTTTTTCAAGGTATTGTCTTGTTTGTCCAATATAGACTTGATGAGACATTGATCGGTGACCAAGTGATACTAAAGACTTGATTCGGAACCTTTAAATATACTTATTCAATTTAAAATGGACAAATATCACTGCCTCTACCTGAAAATAAAATCAGAATACAATACAATTTTGAACTTATAATTGAAGTATAAAACGGAAATACTGTATAGCAGAGATTCTCAAACTTTTGCGGATTGTACCCCTTCAGCATAAATTAGGTTTCAGGCTTAATTTAAATAATCATAATTATGTGAGGTTTTTCCTGTTACCGACTGTTTGCATTTGATGGGTTATTGTATCCTTTAATTACATATTACCTAAATTAAAAAATCCAAAAAATTAAACATGTTAATTAAAGGCCAAAATTGTACAAATTGTTCACTTGATAAATTATATAATTAATACTTGTATATATTTATTAATCATGTAGTTAATAAATAGGTATATGTAGTTAATAGTTAATGTAGTTTAATTAATCAATAATAATTAATGTAGTTTAAAAAATGTAATTAACGTACTGTAATTTTGATTAATATCTAGACAGACATTGATTGATACTTTCGACTGACTACTAAGACTATAAGCAATAAAGCATTATTATTATTATTATTATTATTATTATTATTATTATTATTATTATTATTATTATTATTAAACTCAAATTTAAAATTGTATCTTAGATGTTGTTCACATGGCCTTCACAATCCTTCGGCAAGTCTCTACAAGCTTTCCGCATACCTTGGGGGTTCATGCTCCTGGTTGAGAACCCTTGGTTCATTAGATTAGAGAGTTATGCTTTATAGATCCTGGCTTAAATACAGGTCATTCGTTTCTACTAATGGAAAGAAAATTATTTATTAAAAGAATATTAATTAAATATTTTAATATTAATTTCCATTATACAATTTGGTATTCAAAATTTTCAAATAACTAATACTTTGTAAAAACCTTGGATTAAAATATCGTAATGATGCGGTATTAATAGGGACCTTCTGTACTCAAGACTTTGGTAATTTATACGGTGTGTAATGTCAGAATAAAATGTTTTATCTCCCGAATAATGCCTCTTGATTAAATGAGTAAGAAATGATAGTGGCCAGTTATGGCGTTTCATATGCATAACGAATAGCTACCGAAACTTCCACCAACATTTTATTTCCTCTTGCCACGAAATGTAAAGCAAAGTTACAGCTTTCTGAAAAGGAGTTTTTTTCTGGAAGTACAATGTTCTAAGGACTTCGTAAAAAGTTTCCAAATCAATCAACTTGCCGTGCAAACTCATCGAAGAGGACGTTGAAATTCTGCAGATGGCTCAGATGATTTCGATGAATGATAATGTTCCAAAGAGACAAGACCAGGCAAGTATATTACGTCCTGGCATGCGACGAAAGTTCTATGCAGGTATTCCCAGCAAACGATCGTCGACTTTTGAATAAAACTACTAATAAAGGAAACTAGTTTCTCATATTTCCATTAAAGCCTCAGTATTGGAATTACTTGGTTGCTTCAATTCATTACATATTGGATTGAGATAATATTTGCTTCGCATTCGATCTAGAAGAAAAGGTCGAAGATTTCTTTGCAGATAATTTGTTTGTAATTCCGAGAAAATACAAACATATTTACTGCTAAAAAACTAGTGTGTAAAGATTCTCAAAAATTAAGTCTCCGCCAAGAAATGTGGTTCTGAACCATTGTCGTCAAAAGTTTCTTCCTCCAATTTCACGGAAGGAATATAATATTTTCCGAGAGAATCGTCATCTTGAATCGCGGACTGTAGGAGGTAACTTCGGAACATGGCTTACAACGAGCGAAAGACAACTTTTGCTAGAGTTCACTGCGTGAAGGACATTGCGAGAAGATAGCACGAAAAATGTCCAATATGTTCTATTATCTATTTAGTTTAATATAAATGTTGGTTAACTAATTATAATTTTCATCTTCAAAAGTTGGCTAAAACAAGATGACCATTTTAGAACTCACGACCGTTAATAAGTTGTGGGATATGGATCACGAGTCCATTTTACATACAAAAATATTTATTTGCGAGACAAGTGGATATTGTGAGACATGTATAAACAAAATAAGGATTCTTATTGAGAGTTTTATTTGATTATATAAATGAACTGTAGATGGAAAATAAAAATATTTCAATATTACATAAAGACCTATCGTTGACTAGTTTCTTAGCTAGTACCAACAGATCGCGTAGCAGAGGAATGAAAACTTTCGGCATAAGATTGAATATTAAAAAAATCACCATTAAACAATTAGCGAGAGCAGAACTATCAAAAGTAACATTATAGACATATATCTATATTATTTTTACAGTGATCGCTAATAATGTCCGAAATCTCCTCATCTGTTTATGGCGAAAAGTCTTTGGGAAATTAGGCAGCGTCGTTATGTCCTTGAGATTGGCATACCTGCGCAGAGCTCGTACTTGTTCAAATTTTCCTTGTTTTGAGTCACTTTGAATACTGTTCCTGTACTGTTCGTTGCCTAGTCGACACGCGGTAAACAATGTCTGAGTGTATTGGTGGAAGATTTCTTTCCAAAGCCGAATTTGAGAAAAGTCGAAAGTGTTCTACGTTTCTTCAAGAAAGGCATCGGATGGAGAAGCATTCAAAGAAGAATGGAACAGAGTATGTAGAAAACGTGGGGTGACAAATAGTAGATATTCAATTGCTTGTTGAATCCATGTGGTGCGATTCGTGCGACGTTCCTCTAAGTTTTCGCTTCATGGAAAAGGAAATTCAACGTGGTTTGGCTTCAGGTTGCTGCATTCGTTTCAAGACTTGTTGTGAAATGAAGGTAAGTGATGAGCTCCTCTCAGATGCATACAAGTTCGGGAGCATTTTATCATATGTATGTAATCAATTGCAAAGCAGCTTTAGGTAAGAATACAGCTTATACATCGTATACAGTGTAGTATTATACTGTTTGTCCAGCATTAGTATTGAATAATTGGTGTTACAGGTTGCTTAGACTCAGGAATTGCTCACGAACAGTTCAATAGCTGTCTCTCAGCCATGAACATTCTGCCAATAACACATTCAACCATGAAGCGTGCTGAATCACTTGTGGCTTCTGCTGTGGTAGCAGTTGCAGAAGAATGCTTTACAGCAAGAAAGGGAACTCACTCTGTCTTTGGGGTAAGCAGTGTTAACGTATGTGTTACATATTTTTCATGTTATGCAGCTCAACACGTTCATTGCTGATTTCCATTTCTCTTTGTTTTCCTTCACATTATAGCCACAAATATATTACTAGTGCCTTGTAGTTTCCAAATTTGTTAAAATTCAGATCAATCATTGTATGAATTCTGCTTTGTACTTTATTTTAATGCACAACTGCTCTTATTCAAGGTCTAGGAATTTCATATTTTTAATTTTATTTTATAAGAAATACAAGCAAACGGCTAATTATAATTAGGACATTAATAGATTAGGAAGCGTATTGAATTTCTTGTAAACCATGTGATTGGTTATACATTGTTATGCCTTACTGTTTTACAAAAATACAGTATAAAGTGTTGCAGTGCCGTATTTTATATATTTTAGTATAATATAGCATATAAACAATTACACAATTTCGTCAATCTTTTTAAAATTTAAAGCCTGAAGGCTATCTTTCTTGTTTTTAGAAGTATTTGAAAAAGCATACTTTTTTATCAAAGAAATATATTTCACTTATTTGCTTTAATAACATCAAAATATTATTGAATGCTTACTGAAATATTATTCTATGAAATAGCAATACACACAAATTCTTATCTGTACACGATATATGATCTGACTATTAAAATACACCATAACTTGGAGTATAGTTCTGATGTACGTACATTGCACTTGTCCCTGGGAATTTTTCCTCTCACATTGTATGTTAACGTTTGCTTATTACAAACACAATTAAACATTCCAAACAAAGAAAAAGAAGATCGGCCCGGTGGCCGAGATCGCTAAGGCAGTAGTGTCGTAGTGATCTCGGACCGAAGGGTCGCGTGTTTGAGTACCGCCTCGGACATGGTTGTATTTGTGTTCGTCTTTTCACCCCTTATCATCACCATTTCGTTTCACCTTCATAGTTACCATAATGTTAATGCCGATAGTGGTCGCTAATGAGCTAGATGTTAATGCGACCGTAAATAACAACAAGAAAAAAAGATAATTCATATTAGTAATATGCAGGTTATTGTTTTTAGATTCATATCTCTGTCATTAACAAAGTTATTTTGCTGTTTCATATTACATATTATTACTGAATACTTGCACTCTTCCATCCATCCACTATCTTTTCTCTTCTATTCTCTCAGCATTTAAATGATGAATGAATGTTGGTAGTGTCATATTCCTTTGTGCATGTGAATTTTAATCACTACTCATTTCAGTTGATTTGTCATCTAACAATTTGTTCGTTTTTTTTAGAACACCCTTACAAAGAAGTTTATCTGTTGATGAGTCCGACGATCCTAATGCTGCGGATGTTGAAATTATTGCGACATATGCTTTTGGATGGTGCAAACGTGGAAATGGTTGTTGCCATGACACTCCCAACGGTAATTTTTCTTGCACAAAACATTATTATGAACGTGTTATAAAAGTAACAGAAACAATTTATAAAATAGTAATAAATTTTGTTACGATATAATATTGATAGATTTCGGGAATTTTGTGTTTCAGAACAAGGATCAGTCACTGACTATCAAACTAAAAAAATGATTGCCTTTGACACACGAAGCACGCGATGTGGCCGTACAGCCGGGGGCACCCACCGAGCGACCACTTCTGCAGAAAGAACTGGAGTGAAAGTTCAATGGCCATGGAACCCAACTGCGCAGTGAACTTAATTGCAAAAAATCCTGATTTTAAAGAAGATGGTGTTAGAGTTGGAGTTTTGGTAGGGGATGAAGACTCTTCCACAATCGCTGCAGTTCAGAAGGAAACTTCTGATGTTGTGGAAAAGTGTGTTGATACCAAACACATCAAACATTTCAGCAACAAGCTGTATTTGGCTGCCAAGAAACACACGTTCCTCGGCCATGGCACAATAAAATATCTGAAAGGGTGCTTTTCATACCCTTTAATCCAGAATAAGGACAATGTTGCAAACCTTCAGAGTGTCATTGAATACATTTCAGCTCACACCTTTGGAGAGCATGGTATGTGTGGTGAGTGGTGCAAAGCGAAGGATAACCGTAATTATATTTTCAAGGCCTTTCCTGGAGGCAAATCTTTCCGGTGTGCAGCATGGCGTGCTGACTTTGATGTTCTGATAGCATCGCAGGTTGCAAAGGTAGCTCAAATATCTCCTGGTGCATCTTTTCAACAGAATGAGTCTTTTAACGGCATGTGTGCAGCAAAGGGCAGTAAAAGAATTCATTATACGAATTCTTACGCCCATCATGTCCACGTGAGGTGCGTTGTTAATAATAAATGTCTGGGATCGAGTCATGTTGTCCAGATTAATAAGGCAGCAGGACTGTCTCCTGGAGGGGTCACATGAAAATATAGAGAAAGGCAACAAGAACTGCGTGAGAACAAGACAAGTGTTCAAAATTTAAGAAAATTCAACGGAAGACGCTTTTTCCTGAAAGCTCAGAAGTCGTGTAAGACAGCGGGGCTGCTAAAGAAGGAAGTGTACCCGATATGGCATCCACAATGGAAAGAGCAGTTGCTGTTACAAGTACGGATTGGGTTCCTGATAACAGAACTTTCGATGAAATGTGTAGGTTTGTTGTGGTAGACACGGAGACCACTGGCTTTGGATCCAAAGCAGAAGTAATTCAAATTGCAGGGAAATGTCGAGAACAAACTTTTAACAAGTATATGCTCACAAGGCAACCCATTGATCCTCGGGCTACTGCTGTTACTGGACTCCGTGTCGACAATGGTGAACTCTACCGGCATTCTGAAAGGCTTCAGACGTCACTCTCTGAAGATGTCGCTCAAGCCTTTATTGCTTTCTTGGAAAGAGCTTAAGTTAGCAAAAATTGCTTCTGGGCCATAACATTGTAAGGTTTGAAGCACCCCTTAAAGTGGCTGAGTCAATGTGGTCACAATTTTGTGCACGAATTTTGCTTCAACGTCTATGGAATTTGCGACACTGTCACGTTAATTAGTTAAGGTGACACAAGAAAACAGGATTTGTTTGCCAGGACTTATCTATAGGTCCTGAATGGATACCTATTATTAATGGTGGCCACTGTGTTTTAACGGACTGCATTATTCTCGAGGGATTACTCCATCACTCTCAGGTGGATGTATCCTTTTGTAATAATGCAGTGACAGTTCACTCATTCTTCAGAAAACAAATAATTAATAAGCGCAGGAAAGAAAATTTAGGCCAACAATTGTGTTTGCACAGTATGGGGCTCTCGAAGTTCATGTTGGGCAATATGGCTGGCCATGGCATCATAATTGACGAACTTGCCAACGAATACAAGTTGAATGGGAAGAAGATTGTTGCCATTTGTCTTGGTGTCCAAATCAATGGCCAATCACGTGTAACAGAAAACACACGTGTTTTGAACAATATTATTAGTTTCGTGGAAGAAAAACTTTCGCAGAGCAGTTGAGGAACTTCTCAGTCCTTTTCATGTCAAAACTGTGTATGTGTGTGTATTTAGTGTTTCTTCATATTGTTCTTATTTCATATTATTTTTATTTCATATAAATTGATATGTAACCGCCATTCCGGTCCTGGTTTTGTCCAGTTTCCAGGATACATTGAGAAAATGCTGGAATGGTCCCTTGATTGCTTTTGGTCAATAAAGTAAAATAATTCCTCCCACTGTCACACACAGTAACATAATAAAAAGTTTTCAAATATTTTCAATGCTTGTTTCTCTCTGATTATCATTTCTTTAATTACTAAAGCCAATGATAGTTTATTAGATTGCTTAACAAAAAGATCAGTAGTTTAGTTCTCTCCACCGTTAGTAGTCCACCATAGTTTTATATTGTATGATAAGATATTCCAATCACTGACTCGTCCTTATCACAAACCTTTGTAAATTTTTCCTTTTTCTGATATTCCCCAATTTTATTTTAGCTTTGGTAATGAAACTGAAGGATCCAATTTTGTTTTAATAGCTTTTGATTGGTTGAAATTTTGGAACTATTTTGCTATTGCAAAGTAACATATTTCCAGCAGTAGGATAAAGTAATGAAAGTAATGATTTTCTTACGGTGAATAGATACGTCATGTGCGCCTCATGTCGCTCTTACCCCCTAGCATGGGAATTTAACTAGGCCCAGGTAAGGGGGACACCAGTAGCTGGCCGGCGAAGTCGGACTACCGACCCAAAACGCCAAATACAATATAAAATTATGTTTGTAGTTTTTAAATGGTCTTTCGCAACACCATATTTATATCGAGTTCTATTACATTTCTATTTTATCTTTTACATTATCCTCGCGGATTTTTCACGTCCTTAACATTCTAGGTAGTTAGACAGTGTCCTTCCCAAATTCATTATTTATATTCTTTGTAGCCTGAAGATGAGGAAAATCCTTTCCTCGGAGCGTAGCATAATATTAAGTAAAGAAGAATAAGAAACTTCAAGCTGTCGTTTTCTATACCTCTAAAAAGTTGATTTGTAAAAACACTCCAGTGGTTAAATATCATCGGAAGTAGTTAAAAACCCTGTGCAAGTTACTAATATGGGTTATGCATACAATTATATTAATTATTATTATTGTTGCATACATGATCAAGAAATTATTGTACTTATAGATTATACATTGCTTCAGACGAACATGAATGAAAATGTAATGAATGATTTATCCTGTTTGCATTGATTGTTACAGAAACAATGCGTAAATGTTACGATTAATTCTCGGAGTTTACAATGCTATTTATCAGTTGCAGACTATAGTTCAACGCTGGTTATGAAAATAATAGAAAAATGTTGGTCCAGTCACCTGCTACTAAAAAAAGAGAAAACGCCGAAGGTTTGTTCTCACCTTAGCCTGATCTCACCTATGTATTTCGGAACGACCTGAATTTGAATTGGAGGTTTGCCACTTGGAGAAATGTCGACTTAAGAAAGAAAATTGAAAAAAAAACGCTACAAATATCGCACTTTTTTCAGTTTTTCGCTTATTTCTTGACAATTATTCGCTTCATCTAAATAAACTTTATATGCAAAATGACAGAAGACACGATGATTTACAAAATGCCTATTTGTATATAACTGCAACATGAACTGTAATAATGATAAATGATATCAGATCATTTAGTTGGCCTCTGGGTAAAGCGTTGGCCATTAAAGTGGCGCATCGCTGTCCCCAACAACACAAGAAAAGCTTTACCTTTATTCTATGCTGCTCCGTCCTGGTTCTGCGAGACGAGGCACTTCCGTGCAGACCATCGCAGTGCATTGCAGTGCAGGGCTGGCTGGTTCCTCGGGCGCGGGCAGCACCGAATTCGATTTGTCGCCCGCTGGGCCACACCCACTCCGGAAACGTTTTAAACCTCTGCGCGCTGCCAGCGATTTGCATATGCAAATACGATTGGCGCGTCCAGCGGGCAATTAAAATGGAATCGCACCTCTTCGCAGCCATTCGCGGAGGGTCGCACGGTCGCCCCGGAAATCTCGCGACGGTGGGAAGATATCCGAAAAACCACGAAGGCATGTTGTGGTGGGACGGGGGAACTGTTGATTGATTTATTGGTTGATTAATTGACGTTTCCGTGCGCGTCAACCTATACGTCGACTAGCGGTGTTTCCGTTAACAGGTATCTCACACCAGCAGGGCAACTCCCCAGCCGGGACAAGCTAAGCTGTAGGCTAGCCTCCCTGCATATGTGGAAGTGTCGCGCATGTAAATGTATAATGTGTTAGTAAGAGGCGAGGGTAGGAGAAGGAGAGGAAAGAAATATTGCTTGCGGTCCGTGGCTTGTTTGTTAGGGTACTGCTCCAGCATTTGATTGGTGTTGATCGGAGAAACCATGGAAAACTATCGATAAGAGAATACGGCCGTTAGAATGGTCGTCCAGACAGCGGCTGAAAATCCTGGCACCATAGGGACTCGAAGGAACTGTGGTGTCGAAGTGTTTGGAAGAGACTGCACATTTCTATGGAATCCGTAAAGCGCTTAAAATATAGAGCTTCTGTAGGATGAGTTCGATTTGACTAAAGTGGAGTTTTGCGGTGCCTATTAACACACATTGTTTCGATATTGTGTATCGTACTGTGTGCTTTTTGTATTTCGAATTTTTTTTGCTAAATTGAAAGATGCATAGTGATATTTTGCTAATCCCCATTTTGTATTAGGAAGTAAAACATCGGCCAATTTATCATTTTGTTATTCGATAATTCGTTTTGTAATTCGATTTTGGAGTTTATGAAGACAGCTAATGCGTCATTTTGTATGACAACTAATTTTATTTCTTTAATAAAGGAAAACTGTTAAAAGTGTATGACTTTAGGGAAGAATTGCAATCTGTGTGAGTTTCTTTGAGATCTGAAATCCCTAACTTAGCTCGTATATTATATTCAGTTTAATTATGAATACAAGTAGGAACGAGCGTTTTTCACAAGAATTGATTTTAAAATATTTGCTCCCCATGTTTACTTTTATCGCTTATCGTGTACCACTTCGAGAAATCACTCTCTGCTACGAGAACTTGAAGGATGGTAATTTGAATAGCTGTATTCCCCCTTTTTTTAGGGAAAATATCACATATCCTCAGGTTACGGCCTCTGAGAAACAAACATTTCCGAAAAATTAAAAATAACGTCTCTGTTGTAATATGGGTGTTTCTGAACCTTTGAATAATATTGCTTCTTGATGATACCCTCTTTGGTTCCGGAAATTCATAGAATTCAATATAATGACGGTTACGTTTATATTCCCTTCAATGCGATCATTGTTTCGTAGTGGATAATTGTGTAAGTAGTTCGTTTTACTTCAATATATTTAATAATATATTTTCCTAACCGCTGTGGTGCACTTGGTTTTTGTGTCATAATTGCATTTGTTGTCAATATGACCCACCCTCTATGAACACTATTGAAAAATTGTTTACATTAGTTTGATCAATCAGTACTATTCGCGTGCATTGAGAACGTGTGCATACGAAAAGTATAAATATTAAAATGACCAGTGATCCTTTATGTTAATTATATTGTATAAAACTTTGCATGAAAATATTATTTTGAAGAAGCCCATTTTCAGTACAAAAATCTAAGTTCCTCGTTTGAATATTTACATTCAGTTTTCATTAAATTACTTTTATTGAAAGTGCGCTCTTGCTTTTGCTTTGACAGCTGCCCGCAATCGTGTCGATATTATGCGGGTAAAATTATGAAGTTGAAATGTGTAACTAATGAAAAAAGTTTTAATTCGATGAAGTTCATTCATTACATCTACCAATTACGGCAAAAGGCGAAACGTCTGGAGCTGTGCCAGTTTTTGACATGACTGAGATGGAAGACTTCGAGAGAAATGTCAAAATTCGAAGGAATATAACATGTTTTGCTGCTCTTTCTTCATTTCTTTCTTGAAATGTGGATGAATTGATGCATCCTCACAATATCCAAAATCGTTTATCTTGTATAAGATTGTCTCGTGCCATTATCTCCGTCGTCAGAGAAGATATTAATTACGACAAAAATACTCTCAGCGCTCTCTCGCATCATATATCTCAGAAAATAACTGCAGAAAATCTATGGATATATAGTAATTACAAATGAAAAATGAGTATTGTAAAATAGAGTATTGTATGAATTTTATTTTGAAAGTACAAGACCTAGAGCAAGTATAAAAAACTTACCTACTTATGCGTTACCAGGTGAGATAGCTCAGGGCATCAACTCTCACTACAGTCCCTGTGACCAGGAGGTCCTAGGTCCGAGTCCCGACAGTGGCAGGATTTTCGACATTAGCTTGTCATCTAGGTCCAATGCAGTCGCCGTCGGGAAGAGAATTCTACTGGCCGGCTGCTCTCATCGGTAGTTTTCCGTGGTTACTCCGATCAACACTAGGCGAATGGTAGAGATGTACCCTAACAAAACGGGCCACGGACCGCGCGATCTCCTTGTCCTATCCTCAAACCTTACACACACATTTACACTAACATGCACCACACTACCGCACATGCCGGGAGACCGGTCTGGAGCTTAGAGCTTGTCCCGGCTGGGGGCGGTGCTCCGTTGGTGGGAGATATCTGGTTGAGGGGAAAACCCCGCTAGCCGACGGTAGGTCGGCGCCGGATCTCGCCATCCAGGGAGGGAAGATTACCGCCACCTCCCGAGGAAAAACATGCTTTACACTTACGGGATTAAAGACCCACGCTGTTGACTCTCCCGGAATCACTAAAGACCAACCAAAGCAACTTATGAGTTACCTATAAACACAACATTTTATGACGAGTAATAGCAGGTCATTTGTAAATTCCACTGAAGTAAATAAGTCAAAGAGGATGAAATATTAAGCTCCCACTCACGAGAGCCACCATGGCTGTAACGATGTCACAAACACGCTGCGAAAAACGTTCACCGACTTGACGTCCCGTACGAGCTAAGTTCACGGTCCCATTCGCCGCACTTGGCTCGCTTCCTAGCCATCTGCGCCAGCCTCGAGCGCAGTCGGGTGCAAGCGCACCATGCGGAGGAGGAACAAAGAGAGGATGTAAAAAGGATTCGATGCTTCCACGAAACTAAAAAAAATCTAATGAAGATTCCGCTCAGGCCTTGCTTTTCCATTTCCCTCGTGTGCTTTGAAGCGGCGATCGAAGGAGAGGTACAGATCCACGAGAGGGGAAACGCGGAAAGAGTTGGCGGAGGCGGCTTTTGCGGAGGAGGGAGGATGAAGAGGTGGGGGGGGGTACCGTATGCGGAACAAGAATCTGCACCTTAATTGATGCACCGCAAGAGAATTTGATCGAGCTCTGAGAGAAGGCGGTTGGAAGCGCAGGAAGGATGAGGTGCATCGTCCCACGAAATGAGAGTAAAAAAATCCCCACCCAGGGTGTAGTCACCACCGCCGCGAGTGAAGAGATCGTGCAAGGGCGGGGCCGAAAGCCCCAAACAAAAGACCGATAGATCAAATGGCTGGGGAGGCTGAGGGGGCGGATCCGGCCCATTCTATATGAAATAGAGCACTCGGTACGGAACTAAACTATTATTATACGAGAAAAACGGGGAGCGAGTAACCGAATAGCGGCGGTCGCTGGCGAATTGTTACCGACGGTGTTCGTGGTTGGTTTAGACAGAAAATAAAGGAGATAAGGTGAGTGAAAGTGAGAGAAATGCGAAGAAAAGAATAAAATCGAGCGAAAAATCATGCCTAGAAGAGAATTTTCGAGAAATCGCTATCGTTTGTGCGCGTGATGACACATCAACATCGCATATTGCGTGATTTACAACTCGCTGGTCGATAGAGATGGCTCAGTGATGATAACCGTTGCGGCTGCAGCGTCGTTAACGGGATGTACTTGGGATCGAGTCTCGATGGTTGAATTTTCGGCACTAGCTACAGAACTAGATAGAATTCAGTAGCTGTCTGGAGAAGAATTCAAGGCCATAAGCACTTTGATCGGTAGTTTTCCATGGTTCTCCGAACAATACCAGGGGTCGGAGCAGTATCTTAACAAACGGTCGACGGGTCGTGCATTCTGCTCTTCTCCATTCCCGTCCCCTCCTCTCCCCTTAAACACACACAGCACTATCATACATGTCGGGAGTTTAGTGCTTCTGTCGGCTGCGGCGGGGCCCGCTGGGGGAGGTAATAATTCCGTAATCATGTTATTTCATATATCCTTGAAGATTATAGCATGTGTCTTCTCTGAAGTATGCAACGCTTCAAGTGATGACATTAAATATTGGAGTCAATCCAACATTTTAAAGATTTTTGCGCCGCCTAACATGTTTTAGACAATTATAGGCCACTGTAAATATATAAAATGAAACTGTTTTTGTTTTATAATAATTATATTGATACATTAGTAAATTATTGCCTTTGGTTCATTGACCTGCAAAGGTGACTCACGGTATCAATGATAAACGTCACTGCAGGGCCTCTGACCGGGAGGTCCTAGGGTTTGAATCTCGACGGTGGCAGAATTTTGGACACTAGCTAGACAACAGGGTCGAATTTAACCGCTGCCTGGAGGAGAATTCTAGCGGCCGGCTGCTCTGATCGGTAATTTTCCGTGGTTTCTCCGATCAATACTAGGTGAGTGTCGGTGCAGCAACTTGCGGGCCAGTTTGGGCCAGTTCCTTACAGAAATTTCCGAGTAATAGAAAACGTATTTGCTACAGAAACGCAATAAGAAATATTTGAGATACAAGTATAAGCTGGGCTTCGAATATTTTTTCTAAGTAAATTGGGGAAACTTACGTGTATATTTTCTTTAACTTCAACAATTTTTACGTGCTTCATGAATACGAAAATTAGCCTTTATTGAAAAATCGTCTAGAACTTCGGGGCACAATAACACCAGAGATAGAATTCAAATCTCATCACGTGCTATACATTTTTTACTATTTGATTATGAAACAAGCCATGTATTGCCTAAAACGTGTCTTCGTATTATCCTTAGTCAGGTAGTTTGCCGCCTTACGAAACAGAAATGGTGTCGCGACAGACTCTCCATTTTTGCTGCTAATTTGTAGAAGGAAAAGCGAGTGGAGAAGTCATAAGCACCGCCGTTTTGTTGCGGATATTATCCTCGCCCAAAAGCTCAAGTGTTTTCCACGGCGGCGCTGCGTGGCGTGGCAAGAACGCGCGGTAGTCGACGGCAGTGGCGTTGCCGCCTCTTATTAAACGCACCACCCACGCTAACACTGCGGCCTTGTCGTCTTTCCCCGTCCTTCGGAGTTCTTACGGTGCCTTCGTGACTCAGAGCATACTCCCCGCCCCTTACCCGGCACTGGGTGGGTATGCATTACTGTATTCATTTTCGTTTACTAGGTATTAACGCCATTAGGGCGATAAACGGGAAATAACGTGGTGGAAGGAAGTAAACCTCGGAGATAGCCGAGGTTTATAACCGACCGAGAACGTTATTTGTGTTATTGGCCCTGTGTCATTCAATACCGTAACGTTTATTGATGGAGAATTAAAATACATTTATTTTAACCAAAGTCCTTTTTTTCATAATATCAACTCTCACTAGTTCAATATGTGCTAAAAATTCTTAATTATATACGGATTTATATACGGCTTCTTGCGGTTATGTTCACTTGATTATTTCTTTTCTCACGGCTCACTTCTCTTGATTATTTCTTTTCAAACGGATCTCTTCCTTAACACTGCTACATTGTCCGCTGCACTGGCCACTGCACTGCTCTTCACCGCGATGCACACATTTCCCAGCTTAATCTCACACTGAACTGCCGCCCGCCGGGGCACTAATTCACACCTGCCGGTCGCCGAGACTAGCGGTTCCCGAAACTAGCGCCACTCCTGGCCGCGACCCGCGAGCACTCCGGAGACTTCCCGCTCTGCGCAGCGGACTTCGACAGACGATGCAATACTCGTTTCAATACTTTAGATTGATTGATTGACTTTTTGTGTTTCCGGGCGCATCTACTGCTTTGGTCATTAGTCTCGTTAGTGTAGTGCATGTTTTTTCTCGGGAGATTGCAGTGATCTTCCCCCGCTAGATGGCGAGATCCGGCGCCGACCTACCGTCGGCTAGTGGGATTTCCCCCTAACCAGGACTCTCCCACCAGCGGGGCGCCGCCCCAGCCGGAACAAGCTCTAAGCTTCCGACCGGTCTCCCGGAATATGTGGTAGTTAAGTGCGTGTGTTTGCAAGGGGAGAGGATAGGACAAGGAAGAGGAAGGACAGATCGCGCGCGGTCGGTGGCCCGTTTGGTAGGGTACTTCTATGGCAATCGCCTGGTGTTGATCGGAGAAACCACGAAAAACTACCAATCAGAGCAGCCGACCGCTAGAATTCTCCTCCAGATAGCGACTGAATTCGATGCAGAAAAGCTAGTGTCGAAAATCCTGCCGCCATCAGGACTCGAACCTAGGACCTCCCGGTCAGACGCGCTGCAGTGACATAAGTTGATGCACTGAGCTACCGCTCCCGGTTAATACTTTAGATTATACCGTTTTCCTATAAGATAACATCATACGATTGATTGATTGTTTGTGATTCTGGGCGCGTCGACTACTAAGGCCATTAGTCCCATAAGTGTACTACATCTTTATTTTTTACGGGATGTGGTCTTCCCGCGTTGGATGACGATATCTGGCGCCGACCTATCGTGTGTTAGCGGGAATTTCCCCAACCAGGTATCTCGTACCAGCGGGGCACCGGCCCAGTCGGGACAAGCTCTATGCTCCTGACCGGTCTCTCGGCATGGGTTGCTGTGTAGTGTAAGTGTGTTTGAGTAAGAGCTGAGGTTAGGCGAAAGAAGAATAAAGAAAGATCGTGCGCGGTCCGTGGCCCATTTATTTTTGTACTGCTTCACCATTCGTCTGGTGTTGATCGGAAAACCCGTGGAAAACTACCGATCGGAGCAGCCTCCAGCTAGAATTTTCGTCCAGTTCAGTCCAGTCCTGGATTGAATCTTTCTGACAAGCTAGTGTCGAAAATCTTTCCGCCGTCGGGATCTTAATCTAGGACCTCCCGGTCAGAGGCACTGCAGTGGCATAAGTTGATGTCCTGAGCAACCTCTTCCGGTAAAAATCATATAATCAACCATCTATTGGAATAAGTGTACTCACTTTTTTCGATCGTTCTTTACGGACGCCGAAGTTTTTAAATCCTTAACGGATGCCACCTATTAAAATTGATTTTCGTTTTCTAGATACGTTAAGTCGATATAACTTACTGGAACATCTTTTGTCTTTCTACTTAACCGTTCTCAAAATTGTAATCTTGGCGATTCGTCATTGTCCTAACACAATGTTGAATTTTTTTCTTTATATATTCTAACATATTTAGTACTTTGTTACATGTTTTGTTATTTTCACAAAATATTTACTTTATTCTATTAATTTTTTCAATTATATATTTTTTATGAAAATAAGTTGGTTTTTTAAAATCAAAATTTTTCCTACATTATTACTTCGTGCTGTCTACCTCGCGAAGTGAAATGACTGACAGATGTTTTCACAGCGCGGCGCTCGTGCTTCAGTTATCTCAGTGGCGGAAAGTGCGCGCCAGCAACTGAGATCATTTTCACCTCTAGGTGTGAAATGTATCCCTGGTACAGCGTTTCCAGACTTTTAACCCTTATTCCCAAGAAACTTTCGCGATTCGCCGACGTGCTACACTTCGATGATGTGTATGATATACGATATATAGTGATCGATGGTCGCAGATATTTCGTCATTTGTTGGATGGCTTCTATTGCGTCTAGTCTGGCTACTAAACTACGTTCCTGGATAGCAATAGATGAAGCTTTTGCCAGTGATGAGAAAGTTGTATGGTGTAAAGTGTGCATCAACCTATGCTCTCCAAATAATATTTTATCAATGTAATTACGTACTATGTGAGTGTGTTTTATAATTAGTGTATTTTAATATTAATATTACATCCGACTTCACATATTTACTACATATTCATACTCTTTTCATTACATATTTATGTGCATATTTTGACATTTAATACCACTACTTATTTTTCTTTTTTTATCGATGCTACATATATTCCGAACTCTAGATATAACAAATAAATATTACGAAATAGTAGTTTACGTAACAGGGGTGCGAAACAGGTGATTCACGCACGAGCCCACTTTGTCATCCGAACGTAGTGAGGACGACAAAGAGACGAGTGCGAGAATCAACTCCCGTCCGTGTTGCATATACTATTTTTAACACGTCGTGAGCAAAACGCATTGCAGCAAGAAAAGGAATATAAATTAAATATCAAATAACTAGAAATACCTTACTTACACAAAAGTAAATGGATTCCATTCAGTGTCGTAACACTTATTTGTAAATAATATGCAAAGACGTCAAGACGAAAGACAATCGCGAATCGTTACAGATGTTACGCACACACTTCGCGATGTTTCGCGCACTGGGAAATAATTATGTTTATCACACGGAAAACAAGTACGAGAAACCGTGTTTCGCGCACGACATGTTAAGAAATAATTAACGTGTAGATTTGCACATTGCACGATTTTGAATGCTATTTGAGGTTTCAATTGCTAAAATGGTGAAGATAACGTCGGTCTTAATGAATGTTTCAGATAGAGCGAACGAATTATACTTGCGTTTAATTCAGTTTAACTAAAGTTGTGTTATGATAGACAAACTAAGGCTATAATTGATAAGTACCTTTGATATTTTTTGTATGAATGAGTCTAGCTGTTCTACGTTGAGCTCTTACCATATTTGTGCTCGACATGAATCATAGCGCTTTCATGTCAAACATTGTATGTCATTTAAAGAAAACATCAAATATGTTTGGGAAAATATGAGAATAAACACCACAACATGCATTAATACATTGCGGACTATCCGTACGTGCACTTGTCAAAGCAATTTTTGAGTAGCGTATTTTATAGAGAAGGCTGTGGAGAATGTTTTGAGCGAATTATATTTTGAAGTATTATTTGCGTATAATATTTAATTGGCACAGTCATTGTAATTAGTGTTTCATGTTCAAGTCAATGAACGTGAAAGATGGATCACGTTTCCCATTTTTCAGTTCCCTTAATTTCTTTTAAAATTAAGTTTATTCTCCTTCAGAATGCCTCTAGAATGCCTGATAGATAGCGTACTAGCTTCCCGTGGTAGGATTCTGCCTTCAATTCCCGATCGGGGCAAAACTAGAGTCATGCGAGAGAAATCCGTTATGTTAATCACGTCTCTCTCTTCCTCCCCCGAGCATGGGAATTAAACTATGCCCAGGCTTGGGAGACACTGTAATCTATGCGGCCAAGTTGGACAATTTATTGCAAATGCCAATCAATACGTACATAAATACATACGGATGTACTTATTCTCCTCCTTAAATACTCTCACTGTTATGTTTTTACCTCTCACTATTTCCGTCCGCTTTTCCATCGTTTGTAACCCCGGTGGATATGACAGTCAAAATACTCTCTTCGAGCATCTCGTTTCATTTCCGAGGTCATTGGACTAACGGTTCGAGGTATATCCCATTTTTATGCGTGAAAGTAAAAACAAATGACTGTTTTCGAAGCAGGTTTCATCTATCATTCGTTCGTTCCTCTTAGAGTTTTAAATCCATCAGTTTCCCCTTGCACATGACCTTAGATTATGTCAAATTGTTAATATATTATTACAAATAATTTTTATCTTGCTTGTTCATGCTGAGAAAATTGTTTCTGAAATTATGGCTTTATCAAATGAAGTTACTGTCAAGTTTATTTACAATTATTCCAGTTTACTGCATTATTTGCTATGGTACACATAAGCTTTCCAAGATTCACAAATACGTCACTGTTCATGATTCTGTCAATGAGACGCTCCTGTCTTATTGCCTCTCCTTATGCATTTTCCATAACTTTAACTCGTACATAATTTCATGTCACCACTTTTTATCGTTTTCGTCCGTCGGTGCTCTTCATAGTAACTTGTTTTGAGAAGAGTCATTTCTGTTATTAAATCTCTGGTGCATGAGACGATAAATGCGTGTTATGCAATGCTTTTATTGTATCATTGTATTTTGGTGGTCTAAATAAATGCTTCTTGAATATTTTGTATTATATGACCAGCTCTGTTGTGTTATTATTTCAATTGTTCTCAAGACAAGTTTTTGAAAATCGTACAATTTTTGTTTTTTTTTTTAATTTGTTTCGTCTACTTCGACGCAACGCGCCTCCAAGCCCCTTGGGGGGCGTTGAGCGCTTTGCGCTTCTGGGAGTAATCCTCCCATTACTGCGCTTGTTTTATGGAGTAATCCTCCGTTAACATTGTCTGTCGCGTCTCGTCATAGTCGGTTGTCAAGAGGACCACCAGGTAGCATCTCCGCGTACGCGCCTCCTACCGCGCGCTCCTGCGTCACTACCCCGCGGCCAGAATTAGGAAGGAATAAGGATAGGGGTAGGGTTTAGGACACTTCACAGGGGTTGGACTAGCCCTTGTGAAGCAGCCGAACTCGTTTTGTTGGAACAAATTTCACATGAGATTCGACGGGAATCGAACCCGGATCTCAGTGGTGAAAGGCTTGCGACTTTGCAATGAGCCACGAATTGACTTTTAGGGCATTTGTAAAAATTACATGGGAAAGCATATTACAGAAGACTAGACTCTTGAGAATAGTTTATGTGAGTAGTAAAATTATAATATACTTTTTATTTGATATTGAAAAGAATGTGTGCTTTGCAGGTCACTTTTCCCGTTCATCAAAATACTCACTAATATTCACTAATGAATCTACTACATGCCATGTACACTGTGTTGAAAATATGAGTAATTTGCGTGTAATTTTGAATAACCCCTACAAATAATGTGAGAAATTAAGTGTTGTTGTAGCACCACTAGTTTGTTTTCAAGAAAATCAGTTTGGCTCTGTTTTTCAAATGTTTACTCTACTGTTCTTTCTCTTCTGAATAAAATAGGTCACCGCAAGTTTGTGATTCATTACTTCTTGCATTCTTTTTACACATATTATCATCGCCTAATTTTCATTTATTTTTAATGTGTCATAATTATAATGACATTACAGTTAGGATTCTTTTGCCACCTCTTACCCCTAAACATGCGAACATTAAACTAGGCCCAGGCATGAGGGGCACGCATAGCTAGCTGGCAAAGTCGGACATTCGTCTCAAAATGCCAAATACATACACACGTTCGATTTTTAAAACTTTTTTGTCGTCTTTCTCATTCTATTCTACTCTTAGTTCTTGGTATTATAATGTTGTACATAAATAATATTGCTACGAACAATCTCTATGAAGAATTATTCAGTTAGATATTCAAAGCTAAAGTTACAGGTTAAAAGTATGAAAAATAACGTGAAACACAAAGTTCACATCTGTCAGAGAGAAGAGATTTTCTCTTAAAATGTTGACTTTTTTGCCCGCGCATCTCATCTCATATTGATTTCACACTCATTCCTTCTGGTCTTATTTATTTCTAGCTTTTCCAATTCTTCTCTTGGGGTTTTAGAGAAGAACGAATATCTGCAATGCGGTGATGTTGATGAAATGCCTTACATGTGTGAAGTTCCATTCTACGAACGTTGCACAAATGTGAAATAGGAATGAGAGTCCATGCGTGCAACTGATGTGTTTCTGCAACCGCAAATATGTTGGCAGTGATTTCGAAAGTTTCGCCGAAACTATTCTCTCAGCTTACAAACAAGGATGCAGTACCGCACTGCGTTGAAAATGTGAGCTCTGGGATGTATCATGCGAAGCACGCGGGGTACTGTTCCTGCCCCTTTATTACTCTTGCATTATTTCCTCCCCAAATTTGAACTGCTTGAACACATGTTTGAATAAAGTATACTGATTGAAATTATAATTCTAAGAAAGAATTCTAAAAGTATCCATGTATCCATACATCACGTGATCATGATAAATTTCGATATTTCTTGGTCTAAGAATTATGTGATATGTTCGTGATACAATGCTTATTTCTCTGGATATTTTGTATGTAACACTATTTCTGGTTGTTGTGTTTACTATGATTCTACATTTCAATAATACTTACTTGTAGGGCTCTTTCTATCTGAAGAAGAATAGGTTTTACTCTTCCAATGAGGTGTAATTTATACCGAACTCTAGACAGTAAAACACTTAAGGATCCCGCGGATCTACAGATAACAGTCCCCCTTGCGACGCCCCCACCCAAAAAAAGCAAATATTAGTAGCAATCATCCATGATCAGGGTGATATTCGAACCCGCAGCCTTAGGAACCAGATCGTTGTATAGATCCTCGCCCGTACTAACCTCGAGCAACCAGATCGTTCATAATAATTTTTGTTATCATAAAGTTGTGAGGAGCTGCTTTTGAATATTCACAGAATTCTACTTCGTTTTTAGTAATGAGTTTGCTACTTTTTGTAATGTTTCTGAAAAGAATAATTTAAGCTCTATATCTCACGGTCGGTATATCGTTGCGTTTAATATTTCTTTTGTCATTTTTCTCTCCGAAAAGAATACTATGTTTGCGCGCTTAATGTATCAAGAACTGATTTGCATTTGAAATGTGATATAGAATGCAATCATACCCGAAATACGTACGTGCAATACTTCTTTGAGAGAAGAATATTACAAAGAATATTACAATGTGCCGCGGTTTGAAGACCATTTCAATGATGTACCTTTTTTAAATTTATTCAGACGTGTGTCTTCTTTATAAAATCCATATTTTATATCTTTGTCCATATGTTCATTTTATATTTACACATTCTATAAAGAAACCCAATGATAAGTATTTTCATAAAGGTCGCAATTGGCTTTTCAAGGCTAGACGTGTTCATATCGAACAGACGACAGTAAATTATTTCTCATTAACTACGAAATGCAGGAAAACTTGACATGTAGCGAACGCACAGGATGATATAAGGCACCATGGCAAACAAAAATCATTTTGGCATCAAAGTCCCTTGTGTTTTACAATATCTGATTTTGCTTACTATTAAGAATTGACGACCTGGAGACAATAACAGCGTTAGTGGACTTACACAGTTAATACATAAACCCTTGTTCTTCGAAACCCTTGAGATCACCTTATGGCTCAGAATAGTTCCGAATTCATGCCCGTGCGCAACGCTCTTAGTACGCGGTTTACGTTAGGAGCGACATTCACTTTGGCTGACGAAGTTGCTTGTGTAATTACTTATTTGTATCACGCCAGAAAAAAAGTAGTGTCGGTAGTTATATGTATGGGGAATGGATCAAACTGAAAAAGAAAGAAATGATATTCATCTTATCGTTCGAACTTGTCAGGGATACTTGTAAGAGATGGAGAATTGAATCTCAAAACGAAAGTTTCTGCTAGTACCATTTGCAAAATGGTACAAAGTTAGAATTCAGAAATTTGAGAAACAGCATTAGAAAATGGCATTGTAAAGGGTTCTCACACACATACTTGCAGCTATGTGTCCTTCGCATTCTGAAATATTGTGTAGCCGTCGGTCACAAGTATCTTGAATTAAAGAAAAAGATGTACAGCATCTAGACATGAATTAACAAAAAAGAGCGAGTAAAATTACACTGAAAAGTCGTTAAAAACATACAACTAATAACTTGGATGCAAAAGTATTATCTTGTGAAGCCTTGTCTTCAAAAATTAGTTTAATAATGAAATGCTAAATAAAATAATTCGTTGTTAAGTGGTCAATATAATTAAAAATTATTTATATTTGTAATTTTTATGTAACCTTTCGTCTATGCATTAATAACGTATAATACATAATTTTCATTAGATACTTTTGAGTAATCGTGAAGAATATTTACATGAATGTTTTATAACGTATATATATTTTATAACGTATTTTATAACGCAAAAACTATAAAATATTATTTTTCACTTACTCAATGGTTCTGTTATTCAATTGGATATGTTATACAATTTTCACACTTTGACTCCTAATTTCTTTAAAAGCTTAGCTCTACTTACGTATTTGTATTAAGTCTTCAATTAATCTTGTAACTTGTTCCGTCTCTATTCAGAAATTTTTTTTCTTGTGTGTTGCAAATCTCGTTTTCCAAGAGATTATAGATTAAAATCAACTCATTACCTTATTATATGTATCGTATTCATCAAAGTTCACTCTCTTGTAGAAGCTTATTCGTAGTGACGAAATGCAGGTTCATTTCTTATCTAGTTCAACCCTGAACAGATTTGGACTATTCTTCCCACGCGCCGCAAACATTTTACTCAACGAAATGACGAAACTCCGTTTTCCGCAGCCTGTAAATTCAGTTACCTCTGAAGTCGATGCATTCCACATACGAGGTATTTTTGAAACTTTTAGAGTAAGCCTCCGAGGGACATTGGGACCTTTAGGCGAGACAGAGAGGGAGATGCGGCAAGGAATCAATGCCAACTGCTATAAGGTATTCATAATTCCGTTATATAATAATATTCATTTTTAAGTGATACATTATTACCTGTTATCGCATTTTATACGGAGCTCGATATACACCGCATAACTTTGATCGACAGTGTCGCGGTTACGAAGGAAATATAAAAACAGTTGAATGATTCTACATGTCCTCTTTTGGAGGGAATTATATGAGAAAATTATGAAAGAGAATTATGGAATAGACATATGAAAAGACAAAGTAAGCTAAGTGAACACCTAGCTATAGTAAATAAGTAATTCTGAATCAATAAAATGTAAAAATTAAATCTTCGATGTATCACGGATAACTAATTATAATGATCGAGCGGCGACAAATGTTCGAGGGCCTATGGAAAACAACTTGCAAAAAATTGAGAATCTCTTCTTGCCAATTAATTAATTTGCCAATTTGAAATTACGATTACCCAGGTTGACCCCTAGATATTTGTAGCTGAAAGATTCTATTTAATTCCCCATTAGCTTGCGGGGTTTTCCCCAAACAGGTACCTCCCACCAACGGAACACCGCTCCAGCCGGGATAAGCTCTGAGATCCCGGCTGGTCTCCTGGCATGGTGATAGGGTAGAGCATGTCAGTGTGAGGGTAAGTAAGGATTTAGGATATGGATAGGGTGAGAGAGAAAACATCACGCGCGGTTCGTAGCCCGTTTGTTAGGGTACTTCTCCGGCATTCGCCTGGTGGTGATCGGCAAACAGTCGATCAGAGCTGTCGTCCGCTAGAATTATCCTTCAGACTGCAGCTGAATTCGACCTAGCTGACCGGGACCGTTTAGCCTCTGACCGGAAGGTCCTCGGTTCGACTCCGACGGTAACAGCATTTTCGACACTAGCTTTCCAGCTAGGTCGAATTCAGTCGCTGTCTGGAGAAGAATTCAAGCGGCTGGCTGCTCTGATCGGTAGTTTTCCGTGGTTTCTCCGATCAACGCCTGGCGAATGCCGGAGCAGTACCCTAACAGAGGGGCTACGGACCGCGCGCGATCTGTCCTTCCTCTTCCTTGCCCTATCCTTTCCCCTTACACACACACACACACACTTACACTAACATGCACTACACTAACACATATCCCGGGAGACCGGTCGGGAGCTTAGAGCTTGTTTCGGCTGGGGCGGTGCCCCGTTGGTGGGAGAGCCCTGGTTAGGGGGAAATAAATAAATATTCGTCCGGTTTAGATGAATTCCCGGATTCTTTGTTAAAGACTTGTGCGTATGCCATTATACACCCGTTAACTCACATATTTAATGCATCTTTATGCACTGGAACGTTCAGATATTTTCAAAACAGCTAAAATTAAGACGCTTTTCAAAAAAGGCAACAAAAATGAAATTCAAAATTATCAGCCCATTTCTCTTATATCAGTTTTTCAAAATATTAGAGACTTTTACGTACGAATGAAACCTTTCTCACTAAACACGACGCGCTTTCAGATTGCCAACATGGATTTAGAAAATCAAAATCACGGAAACAGCTATATTTTCTTTTCTTAAAGATGTCGCCTCATCATTGGATCAAAACGAGGCACCTATTGGATTATTTTAGATCTCTCAAAAGCTTTTGACGTCATTGATCATGACATTTTACTTTCCAAATTACCTTCATATGGAATTCGTGGTATTGCTCTAGATTGGTTATGTTCGTACCTTAAACAACGATCTCAGAGAGTTGAAATACCTTACTGGAATGATGGAACATTACGTACGCACCTTTCCGACTCTTTGCCCGTTGCATTAGGAGTTCCTCAAGGATCGATTTTAGGCCCTACTCTGTTCCTACTTTACGTAAACGATATGCCCTCGACGATTCGAAACGGAAGAACGGTTCTCTTTGCGGATGATACGAACATCCTTTGCAATAAAGAAACCGTAAATAGTACAATATCAGATGTTTCAAATTGGTTCCGAAATAACAAATTAATAGTAAACGAAAGAAAACGGTTTTAATGCAGTTTTCCTTTCAAATAAACAATTCTGTGCTCCATTGAAAATGAACAGTGTACCATTCTGATGTTAAGGCAAAAAATTTTTAGGTCTCTCAATTCAGTCAAACCTTAAATGGAACGTCCATTTAACTGAATTGAACACAAAATTAAGTTCATTATGCTACGCGTTCAGAATTCTTACAAATTCAGTCAGCCTTCATACTGCTCGTTGTGTATACTTCGCGAATGTTCATTCCCGCCTGAGATATGGCATAATATTCTGGGGAAATACATCTTATAGCTCCCAGACTTTTATATTACAAAAACGAATTGTACGAATAATAACCAAATCCCACCCACGTGATTCATGTAAGCCTCTCTTCATTAATCTAGGAATTCTACCATTACCGTGTCTTTTTATTTACGAATTTTTTGGTTTTTGTAAAAAATGACTTGCTCTAGGGCGGGGATATATTTTCAGAAAATGCCGAAGTCTATTACTATAACACTCGACGTAGAAATCATATTCATCAGGTGACAGTATCAACAGCTCATTACAAAAAATTCACATACAATACATGTACATTATTTTACAACACTTTGCCAGATGACATTAAACGATTAAATTCAATAGAAAAGTTTAAATCCCAAGTGAAATCGTTTCTGCTGCATAACTGTTTCTATACAATTAGAGACTATACTGAGCATCACAAGAAAAGGAACATTAATTTTAACAATGATACATAATGCATTATTTACCATTTGGACTGTATAAATGAGTATAAACAACCTGTAACAACTATTGTACTACAGCTTCCGGGTCAATGACCCCCATCTCGATCAGGTTTTCGTCCAGTTTCCCTGATCCATTGAGCAAATGCTGAGATGGCCCCTTGTTTTCTTCTGGACATAAATGTAACTTCGTTTTCTGTGCACGTCTTCTAGAATTCAGTGGGAAATACAATTATTCAAATTATCGTTTCCATGTTGTCGCGGCAGGAAGTAATAAGAGCCAAAATTTATTGCTTATTTATCTTTGAAAATAGATTTTATTACATGGGAGTTTTTTTTTTTCTCCCTTTCAAAATTTATTGCTTATTTATCCTTGAAAATAGATTTTATTACATGGGAGTTTTGTTTTTCTCCCTTTCAAAATTCAAAATTTATTGCTTGTTTATCCTTGAAAATAGATTTTATTACATGGGAGTTTTTTGGTTTTTTTTCTCCCTTTCAAAAATTCAAAATTTAAGTAGTATATGACAAGTGTAGGGATCACAGAATTTTAAAAATGTGCACACAATTCACTTTTCCCCATAGCACGTCATACGCAGTTTTTAACTGTTTTTTTGACGTAAAATAAATAAATAAATAAATAAATAAATAAATAAATAAACCCCACTAGCCGACGGTATGTTGGCACCGGATCTCGCCATCCAGCGGGGGCAGATCACCGCCTCTCCCGAGAAAAAACACGCACTACACTAACGGGACTAATGACTAAAGCAGTTGACGCGCTCGGAAACACGAAAAATCAATCAATCAATCGACCAAGCTGACGAGCTAGTGCCGAAAATACAACCCCCGTCGGGAGCGTCGGAACCTAGGACCTTCCGGTCAGAGGCACTGCAGTGACATCAATTTGATGCGCTAAGCAAAACAAGCCGGTGGTACATTTTAATTGAGGGTGGACACAGCCCTTTAGTTTTTGTGGGTGGGCGCGTGGCCTTGAGCTGCTCCCTCTCAGGCACGGCGTGTTGCCGGCGAGGAATCGCTGTCAGGCGCTGCGGAGTGGCATCGACGCCGCGGCCTCGCCCGCCCCCTGTCGCGGAGCGCGAGCCGCCTACCGCGCTAATTAGCCCGAGTAATTAATTGGACGGCGCGCGCGGCAGGTGGCGCGGTGGCCGCTATTACTCTTTCTGCGCGCAAGCGGCGCGCCGGAGCGCGGGATCGGGGCCGTGAGAGGGGAAGAGGGAGAGGGGAGGGGCGGATGAGGGGAAGACCGCGTCACCGTGACGATTAGATGTGTTCGAACCCCTCCAGCTGTTAATTTTTTTTTTTTTTTTTTGCGTTGTATATCAGGATGAGATCGCCGCCTGCTGGAGGAACGAGGAGTGGGAAGATGAGCATTTTGAGACACGATGCATATTGAGACATTACTGGTGTGAAACAAATGGGAAAACGACAATCCGTGTTTCTTTCCAAATCTCAATGATATTTTTTTATACTTTCTCGCTGTACTATGCACTTACGTGGTAAAGAGAAAGTATTGGAATGCTGCTGTAGAAATCGGCGGTTTTTCAACAGAAAAACTTGTATTGTGGTGTCCAGAAACAGTTATTTAGTCTTGTCTAATCAATCTTGTCTAGTCAGCAGCATTTATTTTGACACCGAAATATCGATTGGAGGCAAAAGTGTATGTCTGTTTGTCTATCAGTGTTTTAATGTGTCTATTTTTGTCTTTGCGTCTGTCTGTTTGCCTGTGTGTGCACTACACTAAGACCTAAGCAGTACAGATGGTTTTTTTGAAAATTGATTTTCCTGCATCGATTTGGGCGAACTCGAGGCCCAGCAAGTTTGAAACGACATTTTGATTTTTGTTTAGTTGTTTATTTGTTTGTTTTACATAAAGATTGATCATTTTCAAAAAGTTTTAAAAATGGCTGCAAGGTTTTTACATTATAATTTATAAAACGCTTAGAAAGTAGCACAGGCCCATTTTCGTTGAAATCTCTGAATTTTAGAAAATAACAAAAGTTCAGAATTTTTTCCTTATTGATATCTATACTTTTAAGGCGGATCGTGTAATAAGGTCATACACAAGTTTTTGGAAAGTTATTCGTAGTTTTGTGTGAAATATAGGCAATTTTAAACAACTATTTTCACAAAAACGGCTCCAGCAATTTTCTTTAATTTTTGCTTTCTCGCAACGGAGTAGGGAGAACGTTATGTAATGTTGCGCGAAAAGACGGCGAATTTTGGGCAGAAAAACTCTTATTACTGATCCCTGGTAACGAAAATGTAGATAAATCTAGTTGCTATATTTACCAAAAAATTCTCTAACACGTGGTGTAGTCAGAATCCATGTTTTGTGGGTCCTTGACACCGAAAAATAGAATGATGTTGAAGCGTCCGCCTGTCCGTCCGTGTGTCCGTGTCTGTCCGTCTGTGAACAACCCTACTTCGTTCAAAAACAAAGCTAAACCGTTCAGCCGAATTTTCTCCAAAATTATATTCCTCAATCGATCTGACTGATGTCGCGACCCCTTGAAGTTGAAAGCGATATTTTAGTTCCGAGTGTTATTTTACATGAAGCCTCTGGGACATATACAAAATTTTCAAAAAGAATGGCTCCATCTTTTTTTATGAAATTTTGTTGTTGAATTGTGTGAACAACGTTTAAGAGAGTAGTGCAGATCTCATGTTCACTGAAAAACTTGATTTTCCGAAAAGAGCAAAAGTTCGAAATGTTTTCGGAATCTTCCTACAATTAAAATATTAAAGATAAATATTTTCCCTGTAATGAAATCTGTTTCTTAAAGATAGATTTTGAAATAAGGTCATGTATAATTTTTCGGAACTTTGAGTATTTTTGGCGTAATTTTGCGTGAAAATAAGACAAAGTGCTGTTTTAGGACCACATGAGTTTTTCTTCGAATAGAAAATGAAATCCCGAAAAAAACTGAGTGAGTTGAATTTTCAGCGAAAGCTGTATAGTCGAAAATTACAAAATAAGTAACATTGCATGAGTACCATATTGATGATAAAAAAGTTCCTTAATGAAATCTGTTCAAAAAAAGTATTTATTTAAATAATGTCGTGTATACCTATTTTGAAAAAAAGTAGTATTTACCTAATTTTTGCTTGAAATTAAGGAAATTTAGATTTTCATATTCAAAAGTTATGTGTAATTGTAAGAACTAAAATTAGAATCCCAGCGCCGAGAAAACTTTTTTGTTAGTTGGAAACACTTTTGAAGCTTCATGAAGTATTATAATTGCACAGTCGTTACAAAGAATGCACGTGCTGTTGTAGCTTCACTTGTTTAAATTTTCTTTAAAAAGAATACAAAATAGGTTTGCCTTTGACGTTTGCGACGAGGAACGCTCGATAACGCACGTAACGCACGTAAAGCAAAGAGGTCACCCGATGAAAATAACTTCACAAACGAGAACTAGAGACTGTTTAAGGCACAGTCAGACTTTTAGAACTATAGAATATAAACATTTTCTAACGCATTAATATCTTTATTGTAAGATTAATCTACTATAGACTATCGTTTTGTATTTATTTTGAAATCAATTATCACCGTTACATTTCATTACTTTGAATCGAAAAAAATTGTCCTATTACTCTGAAAGTAACTTCGGGAGTGTTAACGAAATTAAGACAATTCTTAGTTATTTCTTATTGTTGTTCAAAGTCAGTAAGGTTGAGACGAGCGAAATATCAGTGTCAGATAATAATTTTTGAATCATTGTTCAGTTCTTAGATCTTGCGAGAACAGTGTAAATTACTTTATGAATAAGTTAGACACAAAATAAATAAACATATAGTTATTTTTCCGTTTCCCTAATTTCAGATTTCTAAATAACGTATCATTGCCAGCATTCTCCCATGTTCCTAATTAATATGAACTTATACGTCATGTAGCCATAAATTTGTGCAAGAATCCGTTTATCTCGGCCCTACATCATGATTACTTTTTAGTGTTTCGTGCCTCAGTATCATAACATTTCAAGTTTCAAACGACTTTGGGAACCTAGCCTCCGACTCCTCTCCCATCCACACCCTGGAAACCACGACAGTGTCGCGAACATCGCTCAGGCGTTGCGCCTACATTGCTTGGCCACAAGCGACCAGCGGCAACGTCGTAACAGGTGCGTGAACGCGTGTAAACTGGCAGAACACGGAGAGCAGTAAACTGGGAGAACATGCAGAACAGAATCCGGGGGATGGGCGTGGCCGATTGTGAGGGGCGGAGTAGAACAGCGCTATGAGCGCTAGTTGGTTGTGCAGTAGCAGAGGGTGACGCACGCGAACAGCAAGGAACAAGATTTCGAGCGTAGACAGCGCAAAGAAAATGGAAATAAAAACGGAACCAAACGGTTGGGTCGGAAATAAAAACGGAACCAAATTCTTTGGACCGCTATAGATGGAAGCGGGCAAAAATGAGGGACAAGACTATACAGGACCAGTTCACAGCAAGAAAATTAGAAAACTTTACTACGAGAAAGTCTGTGCCAATTTGTAGCACCTCTAGTTTTCTAAGGTTACATCCCTTGACACTAAAAATAAGAAAATTCTCTAAATCATAAAGAAATTTATTTCTAAAAAAGGTTTTGAAAAAATACATCTTCTCGTAATATAGATTTAAAACAGTTGTTTGTATTATATTCTCATTAGATCCATCGCACGTTTTTGCATCGCACTTGAGAGGAAAATCAAAGAAAGAAAAATAAATAAATAATACTAAAACGTTTATCAGTTACAATTTTCCAGAACTTTTTAACTATTTTCAGTCAGAGACAATTTCTATCATGTAAGTTTGCGGCTACGATATGAATCAATAGTGATTGGATTTAGGAATAAAGATTTCAGAATAAACAAATACGCGACGTATTGTGTATGCTCACCTGGAAACATAATTCGAAAAAAAAAATGTCCGATACGTGGCGGGGACGAAATGAAAATATAAATTGTTGATACATTTCATGCTGGAGATACCATGTTTGCTATTCGAAAAGAATTGAATGGCCTCGTTGAAATCACTTCGACTAGAGAGGACTGACCCACCGACGGTGCGAGAGTCCTGTTAAAACGGCGAACCGGGGTTGACAGAGTACGGGAGCAAACGGGCGGCATAGTAAAGCTGTGAAGCGAATGTGCGGCACACCACACGACAGAACGGTGTTGACGGCAGTGTGAACGTTTTGCGGCTGTCACCACCGCCGCTCAAAATCACCATCTGACCGACCGCGTGGTCGCCGGGTTGGTCTCCGAATTTCACACATGCGGGGAGCGCATTTCCACGAAACAACCACAGCCTATATGCCAGTTATTTCGTCTTAAACGCATGTGTTTCAGTGCATATCCATCTGGAATAGGTGACGGATACCGCGTTCTGTATATGCGCTATTACGGACAAGTTTAGAAGGGAAACGTGCTGCTACTAAACGAAGCAGTTCAAACTACGTGAATTAATTTTAAAGTGTTTTCTCCATTCCTAAAACTTCAGGATGGTTCACAGCTTAATTATACATTTACGTGTTACTACAGTTAAGCAGAGAATGGAGGGTGCATTCAAAATATTAAGCACGTAGGCTGCGCATAGATGGCAACAGATTGTATTTTTGTTTGGAAAATTCATATCTCGCATGACTCGCATCACTCAAGAAGACTCGCAATTTTTTTGTATGAAATGCAGATTCACACTATTAAGGATCAATATTAAAACACTTCAGTTCATGATAATTATATTACATCTATAAACACAATTTAGTTAAATTTGATTGGAAATGGTACACTTTTCAATCAATTAACACATTTCACTTTTCATAGAATGCTCACATTATTTTATCATTTTTGTTTCTTGGATATTTTTTATTACGGGGTTTTAGAAAAAAGTTCATAAATTCGTAGAACATGTATAAAGTAAGTGAGTAAAATATAATGAAAATACTTTTCGTCAATGAATTCTGAAGCATAGGGTTTGGTGCATGGCGTTTCCATGTTCGCGATTAACATATCCATACGAGCAAAAGTCGTACGGGTGCCTCTATTTCAGACAAAGAGAGATAAAGCAGAACTTCATTGCTGTTGAAGTATGGACAGAAGTAAACACTAAATACCACATACAATAACCCGGTGTAATTTGCTTTGGAAAAGTCATAAAACAAAGAAATTAATATAGCATAATCAAAGAAATCAGTGGTGAGAGTGGGTTCTTTTTCTAGTGTCTTTAAATTGGTAAGTTAAGTTGAGTGTTATGCAAAGGTACATTTTATATCTTTGCATTTTACTGTTGAGTTTTAAAATGATATGTTTGTTGAGTATTGTAATAGCATGAAAAAATAAATGATATTACTTCTTAACAACATCAATATAATATTTATGTACAAAAGCTTGCTTTGAAACAAAAGAAAAATATTATTTTGATATATATTTATTTGAATAACCTGTTATTTGGTCGATTATTACCTCCAGGTTAAATCTATTATCAACAAATGGAATGCCCCAATACCGATAATTTTTTTATCCATCATCTCTAAGTATGAGTCGCCAAAAAGCGTTCCATAATAGGAGAAAAAGTGCACAACCATACTTGAAAATAAATAATGAATTCAGCAGTTATATATTATTATTATTTATGAATTCTCGTGTATCTCTATTTTAAACAGGTATTTTTCGATATATAATTTAAGATTAATATTATTATATGACAAAACAAAAGTTATCGTGGTTATAAAACATTGGAATAACGAATATATTTACGAAATTCATAGGTTTGGTAAATGGTCTGAAAAAATTAGCTTCCTATGTAAGTTTTAATATTTTTAATCACATTACGCCGACAAATATTAACTATAGTTATCATTGGGATTCGCTATAGATGGTAAAGATTTTTTGAACCATTTTTCAGTCGTGTATGTCCGATTTTGATCCATACAATCAACAAAATAGAAGAGAAATAATAGAAAAAATACCTTTTTTCCTTCGTTTTTTAAGAATATCTCATCTTCTGTCGCAGATCATAAAAAGGGCTAAATACAAATTGTATGCCTTTAAATTTTCTACAATTTCCCAATACTTTCAACTTTTTTAATTTCCCTTTTTTTAAAATTTTTTTTTTTTTTCGTAGTTTTCTGTTTTATGTTTATTAGAAAAGATAAATAATGCAAACCAAAATTCTTAGAATAATTTTACAGACTATTGTAATTTGAATATTGAATGAATTGTGGGTTTAACTAAAAATAATGAATTTTTAAACTTTATCCATCTTACCAGAACAATTTCATTGTTTTGATTATTTAATTCCCACGCTAACTTTTTTCTCTACTTGAAATGTGTATAAAAATGCTCTGAAATTATGCAACTGTTCAATAAATAACAGTATTCGAATTAAGAGGGTACCGCAAATGCAATTTCCTATCGGTATGAACACCCACGTCGCTACAAAAACGAATATGTTTAGAAAGAACATTAATTAATTAGTTCAGGGGTTAAAAAGTACAAGAAACCATATTTTTATGAAGCAACGGTTCTCTGAAAAGGCATTTCAATTAATTCTATTTCCACATCTCATTAGTCTGTACTGTGTAAGCTGGATCATCGTAACTAAATCTGCACATTGCGATGTAGGACTCAGTGCCTTGTTTCCAAAATCTGCTGCCTAAATCCAAAATATGACGGAGAGCATCATGTACTGACTCCCTAACGCATATTTTTAACAACTTTGCAAATAATATTACACATGATTTGTAACACTGTTCTATTTTGTTGATAAGCTCGTATTATTTTTATTCAATAAATAATTCATTATTAAATTTCCTAATAAAAAAACAGAAAACTACGAAAATTAATAAAAGAAAAGCTGATTTTAAGAAAATAAATACGAACCGTTTTCATTACTGTTTTATTTATATTGAAATGTTGCTTGCAAATTATAAGACGTGACCTCAAGACTATGTAGTTACAGTGACGTAAACGTATGAGTAACCACCTCCAAACCAAATAGAGCGTGGAGAGAAAAACGCCACATGTAGAGAAAAGCTCGATTAGGTTCTGCTTAGATAATAAAGTTGAATTACGATTTATAACGTGTAACTACATTAAAATGATTGTTCTTCTGAAAATTATAAATATTGTAGTGTGTTTAATTTATGTATGATGTTATTTCATGAATATTTAATCATCAAATATTTAAAAATTCATACATCAATTTTTTTTCTCAAAAATGACCGAGAAAAGAAAACATACATCAAAAATTATTTTCAATAATATTTGTATGCACACCTCGATCTAATCATCATATTGTTGCTTATTAAATATTTTAATGACTACTATGTTATATTTAAAAATGAATCACTGAATTCTTTGCTAAGCGCAAATCTCGAGAACGGCTGTACCGATTTTGCTAATTCCTTTTTTAGAATATTCATAGAAGTACGAGAATGGTTTTTACGGAGAGACAAATGTAAAAAATGGCCTGAAAAAGTCTAAAAACAACACTTTTCTATACTCCTATACAAATGATTCCTAATAATACATAAAAGTCAATTTGAATTTATATACCATACAATAAAGTTCAATTGTCAGTGGAGAGTCAGGAATTTCAAAACAATTGAGTGACGCTAGTATCGTATCAATATTTATACAATGGTAACATTAGACAAACACAAATTGTCTATGATAAAATGTCACTTGAAATGTAAACGTCTCTTTGATGTGTATACGTTGAAATACTGTGATGTGTAAACGTCTCTTTGTTGTGTGTTTGTGACTCATTTATACTAGACATGCCTCCTATAAGGCGACGGACAAATTTAGGCAGAAGAACCTGAAATGCAACGAATCAAATTAAATATCAATCTAATCCTACTGTTCAGGAACGGGAAGATCGCAATGAACGTGAAAGAATTCGGGTAAGACAGATCCATGAAGTGCGACATTCGACTAATAATAGTGCAAGTTTAAATCGAGCTTTCTGTTACGATATGTCAATTGATTACAGTGCCTACAACTGTGTTACTATTGGACCTATGAACTCAGTTTGCCAATATTGTAAGGCATTGAAATACAAAAACGAAGCCAATGGATTGTGTTACGCAAATGGAAAGATGAAATTGATACCATTGCTTGCACCTCCAGAGCCATTCTACTCATTGATTTTAGGAAAAGAAACAGATTCCATACACTTTTTAAAGAATATTCAACAATACAACTGTTTCAAATGACTTCATTTGGAACAACAAAAGTACGTGTTCAGGAAAATTTCATGCCAACGTTTAAGATACAAGGTCAAATATATCACAGAGCAGGTTCTCTGTTACCAGTGCCAGATAGCGAGTACAAGTTTTTGCAAATTTATTTCATGGGTAATTCTCCACAAGAAATCAATCTACGTTGTGCACATAACAATTCAGTGAAAAAGTCGATAGTTGAACAATTACAAAACTTATTTCATGAACACAATTGATTATATTATTTAAAAGTGCAATGGATATGATGCGATCTGATGATCAGAAAATTGTTATCAGAGCTGATAAGACTCCTGTTGACCAACATGCAGGACGTTTTAATGCACCTATTATTGATGAAGTTGCCATTGTAGTAGTTGGAGAAAATTTGGAGTCACGTGATATTGTTTTACATCGTCGAAATAATCAATTACAACGTATTAAGGAAACGCATCGCTCATATGATGCCCTGTAATATCCCATTATATTTTGGCAAAGTGAAGATGGCTACGATTTCTCAATCAAGATGATAAATTCCATTACAGATTCTGAAATCAACAAAAAAGTTAGTTCAATGAACTATTATTCATACCGCCTAATGATCAGAGAAAATAAAGATAATCACATCTTGAAATGCCGGCGATTATGTCACAGATATGTTGTTATGTATGTAAAGACTGAAACGGAGAGATTAACATCAATCAGGTTGAATCAGACCGAACTTCGATCTGAAGAGTATATTCACCTTCGAGATGCAATTAATTCTGATGGAAATGCAGAAAATGTTGGCCGTATGACTATTCTTCCAGCAACCTACATCGGAAGTTCTCGGCATATGTATAAATATGCTCAAGATGCCATGTCCTATGTTAAACATTATGGCACAGCAGATTTGTTCATTACATTTACATGCCATCCACAACGGATAGAAATTAAACAAGCGTTATTCTCTGGTCAAGCACCTATTGATCGTCATGGCATTACAGCAAATAGCCTTCTTTAATTGATTAAAGAAAAAATCTTTAATTGATTTAATTGTGAAACATTGTGTGTTTGGTGAGACACGCTGCTGGATGTATTCTGTAGACTGGCAGAAACGTGGATTGCCGCATGCACATATTTTGATTTGGTTGGTTGAAAACATTAGGCCAAATGAAGTTGAAGTCATATCAGCTGAAATACCTAATGAACAACTAGATCCTGGCTTGCATGAAGTAGTTATCAAAAACATGATACATGGTCCATGTGGAACACAATCAAAATGCACCGTGTATGGTAGATGGTAAATGTTCAAAGCGCTATCCACGGACAATAATATCTGAAACAATTACTGGAAATGATGGTTATCCACTGTATCGTCGGCGATCCCTAGCAGACAATGGAAGATCAACAATTGTCAAAGTAAATCAACATGATATTGAAATAGATAATCGTTGGATTGTTCCATATTCACCGATCTTATCAAAAACGTTCAAAGCACACATCAATGTTGAATCTTGCCATTCAGTAAAATCTATCAAGTACATAAGTAAATACGTAACCAAAGGAAATGATATGGCTGTGATTGGATTTGGCGCAGATAATTCAAATGATGAAGTAACCCAGTACCAGATTGGCCGTTATGTTCGCAGTAATGATTCATTTTGGAGATTTTTTTTTCCAATTCAAAGAAGACACCCCGCCGTTTTTGACTTAGCCGTGCACTTAGAGAATGAACAAAGAGTGCATTTTAGCTCAGAATGCAATACAGAGAGCTCACCACCCACCATCTACTACCTTAACCAGTTTTTTCGAGACGTGCCAAAATGATCATTTCGCACAAACACGCTATATTCTGAAATGGCAAAATATTATACTTGGAATAATCATCAAAGAAATTTATGCGAAGGAAACAAGGAAAACCAGTTCCAGGATACCCAGTGTATATTCAACCGATGCAATAGGTCGAATTTATTCCGTTCATCCAAGCAACGATGAATGTTTTTATTTACGGCTGCTATTAGTGAATGTACGTGGTCCAACATAATTCCAACATTTACGAACAGTTGAAGGTGAATTGTGTGGATCTTACAGAGAATCCTGTCATCGTTTGCAACTGTTAGAAAACGATGCACATTGGGATCAAACTCTCAATGATGCTGTAATTTCATCACAAGCTCATCAAATAAGAATATTGTTTTCCATTATCATATCTACATGCTTCCCATCAAAGCCAATTGATTTGTGGGTAAAATGCAAAGATAATATGTGCAACGATATTTTATTTAAAATACGCAATAGAACAGGGAATCCGAATTTACAAACAAGAGAAGAAATTTACAATGAGGCATTGATTTCCATTGAGGATATGTGCTTGATGATGTCAAACAAGCTATTATGTCAATTGAGGATGGCATAATCGCCCAATGCACGATGCTTTTGATCAAGAGTTACAACGTGAAAAATTGTATGATCTCAATACTTTGAAAGAATCTATTCAAATTAATCTTCCACTGTTGAATGAAGAACAAAAGTATGTATTTGATACTCTTAGGAATGTAATAAATAATGGAACTGGAGAGATTTACTTCTTGGACGCTCCTGGTGGTACAGGAAAAACTTTTTTATTACTTCAATATTGGCAACAATTCGCTCAAAAAATGAAATTGCTCTTGCTCTTGCTTCGTCAGGCATTACAGCAACTTTGCTTGAAGGTGGTCAAACAGCCCATTCAGCTCTAAAATTGACATTGAATATGCAAAACAACGAAACTCCAACCTGCAACATTTACAAGAATTGTGCAATGGCAAAGGTTTTGCAGCAATGTAAATTAATAGTTCGGGATGAATGCACGATGGCGCATAAAAAATCTTTAGAGGCTTTTGATAAAACCTTAAAAGATCTACGGAACAACCAAAGACAATTTGGTGGCGCAATGATTTTTTTAGCTGGAGATTTTCGGCAAACATTGCCAGTGGTTCCACGTTCAACGCAAGCTGATGAACTGAATGCATGTTTAAGGTTCTCGAATTTGTGGAAACATGTCAATGTATTACATTTAAGCAAGTATATGCGTGTTATGTTGCAAAATGATCAATCTGGAGACATATTCTCTAAACAACTCATTGATATTGGTAATGGCAAATTTCCTCTAGACGTGCTGACTGGCTGCATCACCTTTCCTGAGGGTTTTTGTCAGTTAACTCAATCAAAAGCTGAACTCATTCAAAAAGTGTTTCCAAATGTTGCTGAAAATTACTTATTCCATGATTGGTTGAGCGATCGAACTATACTGGCTGCCAAAAACACTGATGTAAATGATTTAAATTTCAAAATTCAAGATTACATTCCTAGCGAAATGAGGATATATAAATCAGTTGATACGGCAACTAATGATGCTGTGAACTATCCACCGGAATTTTTAAACTCACTAGATTTGCCACAATTGCCGCCTCACAATCTTCAATTGAAGGTTGGATCTGTAGTTATAATGTTGCGAAATATTAACCATCCGCGACTTTGTAACGGCACACGATTAGTGATAAAAAAAATACTGAATAACGTAATAGAAGCAATCATATTGAAAGGAAAGTATAAAGGAGAAGACGTTTTGATACCCCGCATCCCAATGATTATGACTGACGTACCATTCGAGTTTAAACGACTGCAGTTTCCAGTACGGCTTGCTTTCGCTATGACTATAAACAAATCCCAGGAGCACTCATTAAGTGTTTGTGGTATCAATCTAGAAAACCCATGTTTCTCGCATGGTCAATTGTATGTTGCCTGTTGCCATGTTGGAAAACCATCTGTTCTATTTGTTTACGCGCCAGGTAATCAAACAAAAAAATTGAGTACCATAAAGTACTACGATGAAAAAAAAATTAATTTAGAATAAGTAAAAATAAAATATATAATAAGTAGGTATCATAATAAGAAATGTGAAATTGTAATTTTTATTGTGATTTTTTATTGACTATTAAAAGAATTTTAGGTGTTCTATAATTTTTTTGACATAATGTCATCATTAACTTATTAACTTTCTTTTTTTGTCTTACAAGCTGACCCGGCGTTCCGAACAGCAGAATAAGTATGAAACAAACTAAAAAATTAAAGAATTGATTGTTAGGCGGTACAAAGTTCGTCGGGTCAGCTAGTATAAAATATTTTAATAATAACTTAGTTCAGAATAAGTTTTAAATAACACCCACTGATCGCAAAAAAATACGTTTGAAAACGATAATGCAATTGAGAAAATGCTGAGGTCATTAATTGACTTTATATTTCAATTTCTTTTAGAATCAGGGGTCCATTCCAATGGTCTGAATTACATATTCCTCACGCATGATATGAGACCAAGAAATTACAAAGTATTTTTTTTGTCTAAATTCACTTCTAGAAATTTCCAAAATCTTCCTTGGCATTAACATTTCTAGTATTTCTTGGGTATAATTATGCCTCCACTGCTTGTTCTTTGCCCTGATATTTCAGAATTTGCTGCAAATAATCTTTTTATTAGTACAAAACACGTGATTACCTGTATGAACCTATTAATGGCTTTCCTTGGATCTGAAAGCTGTGAAAGAAGTACGTAACATTGCGCTGGGCTGCAGTCGATAATTTTAGAAATATTTAGATATAATATGGAAAGTGGTAATTATTATTTGTTCATACAAAATAATTAAAGAATTATTAAAAAGTGAGTAGTGTGATGGAAATTACAATTTCAATTCTAACGAAAGTAGTTGTGATATTGAGGTATTTTTATTTTGTGAACGGGTATTGTTTTATTTTGTGAACGGGTATTATAAGAAAAATTATTGACTATTACTCTCGTTTCTATCAGCTAACAAGTTGTCAATTTTTACGTAGTACTTTACGTGATCAAGTTACTTTATTACGTTGCATAGTACTTTCCAATATATTGTGTGTTAAGCATTTACTTCGTGCCGTGTGCCTCAGTTTAATGTTCCGTTACTTTATATCGAGCTAATAGTTTATTAAAAATTGAAAGTGCTTTCTCGGCCCCAAAACTGCATATTATGCAATTTCATCTATTCTTCATCTTGTTCTTCCTCGTGAATATCGACGTTCCTGGTAGGCAATTTTTGATTTTAACTCTGAACATCCCGTATAATATGTTTTATGAGCTTATTGCTATTACTCCCAAGCCGGACAAAAATATAATCTTTTTTATGAAATTGTTTTAAAAGCTTTTTCCATCATAGAATATTAATGTTACGCTTTGTAAAAGTGAAACCAGTAAAATTGCTTTTTCGCGTTGTCCGTAATTGAAACGGAAACGTACTACATAACCGTAAATATGCCCTTAGTAATTATTAATTTTGAAATGTTTTAATTTAAATATTTATAGTAACATTCTAATACTTACAAATCACATAAATAACCATCCTTTCTTGGCAATTAAAATTCTTAATTCGTATTAAGTGATTTTAGCTTTTTTCTCTTAGTGTCATTTTTGGCTTTTACAATTGTTTTTGTTGTTGTGAACGATTTCTTGTTCCTTCAAGAGTACAAATAAAAGAAGGGTAGATTTATATTACAATGGCTCCCGCAGCAATTCGAAACCTTGACGGCACACTGTGTGCGTAGTTGTCGGTCAGCCATGTGTGATCGTACTCACAGATACTGGGTTTAACTCTTGTCGATTAACGTAGTATTCTAGAATTATTCGACTCTATTTAATGGCAGTTCTATGCGTAAACAATGAAGTAGAAGTGATAAATATTTTAGTTCAGTAAACGCGTTTTGGTGGAGTTTCTGATATTTATTCCACTTAATTCCCAAAGTTGGACGAACTTCAGCGATTTATTGGCGTTTGTTTGGGGATAGTCCGCGTAACTGAAACATTGGTTATTTAAGTTGTTAAGAAAAAACATTTTCACTTCACTTTGAATAGATACTTTGTCAATTGGCACAACAGTGGATACAGGGGCTTCATGTAATCCCGAGGAGAAAAGCGGCTTTCGTATGGTAACTCACAGCGGCCGTGGACAGTTGGTACCCGGCACGCAGGCGCCTTGCGTCCTATCCTGGTTTTGCGTTCTCCCGTGCTCGCCGTCTGAGAGCTGTCCTGATTATCTCGGAAGTCATACGTCCCCTCGCTCCCCGATCACTACGTTTCAATCCTCTTACGCCGACTAACGACCAGTGATACGCCAAGAGGTTAGCAGCGGTGCTAGGGTATGCCGGTGCCTAGAGGACAGGAGTGCAGCACAGTGTTGGCAAGAAGACGCGGGGGCGGCGGTGTTAGGGGCGGGTAAGGATGAGTGTTGATAGGTGGTGATACGGACGGTTTTGGGGAGGGGAGGCAAAGTACCCGGATGGGGTGATGATGTGTTGAAATGTTGGTAGTCATCGATGCAGGAGTGGTGTGTTACAGAGAGGGTTAAGAAAGTGTAGCTACCAGTGGTTACAACGGGTGGTAGAGGGGGGTTGACTTTTCCGTGCTTTCTGCATCGATGAGTGGAGAATACACAAACGTAGTGGAGCTGTGGTAAATCTGAAAAAAAAAATATTGGGAAAACTGCCGACAGGATTGTACAAAACTAGAAAATCAGCAAGGCGATTGACGGATGGGTGCACAGTACTTTACTCAAAAATACTTTATATACTATATTCTATTGTTTTGTTATTGTTTTATATACTGTGTTATGATTGCTCCGACACACTCAAAGATGTTTATAGTCATTTCGTTTTTCGATTTTGATTAGTAAAAATGTGTTGTTGTTTTTTCAAATTTTTGGTGAAAACTGGATGCAATGCATTATATATTACTAATATATATTTACCAGAAAATAAAAGCGTTCAAACTGTTGCAAACGAGCTGTCCTTCTTCGGTATCGGAATTCATTTTATTAAACAAAAAAATGCTATCACTGTTAGAAATAATTCATTTAATAAGTCTCCCTATAATGCAATACACGTGACCAGTTGTAACACAGAGTTGCACAGACTTTCTCGTAGTAAAGTTTTCTAATTTCTTTGGTGTGGACTGGTACTGTATAGTCTTGGCCCTCCTTGCCTGCTTCGATCTATTGCGACCCAAATAACTTTCTTTTGTAATTTCCGCAACTTTTCGGTTTCCAAAAAGCAGAACCTAAATTATATTTTAAGAATATTAAAGAAGGCTATAACGTCGTCCTAAATTTGCATTGAAAAATCTGAAGCCTTTTTAAGAAAATGATTAATCATTACTGTAAATGCGAACTTTGAAGCTCTTTTGAACAGGAATCTATTGAGTTTTCGAAAACCTTCATTTGAAATAATTTGAAGTACATTCACTTACAAATGCTATAATGTATCCAAATCGATGGAAATGTGCATATTAATGGCGTGAGAGATATTTAAAGAAAATTGTGTGATATTTGCAAAAACAAAATAATACACCAAAATGAACTTTACATCATATTAAACAGTGCAATTAGCATTCTCCATTGGAAAATTTTGAAGAAAAAATTTGGAGCCATTTTTTAAAAAATGGCGTTTGAGCGTTACTGAAAATGCGGAATTTTGACCTAATTTTGAAAGAAAACTGTTGAGTTTTCGAGAAACGTTATTTGACATTAAAGTACATGTACTCATAAATCTAATGAAGTGAAGAAATTGCCGCGAAGCGGAGTAACACTTAACTTATGAATCAGCGTCGAGATTTTAGTGACAAATTACCGACGTTTCGCTTTCTTTACCATCATGAAGCATTACATTTTTTGAGGAGAAATTTAGGAAACTGAAAAAATAATATTTGAAGTTGTCTTGAATAATTGAAAGAAAACAACTGACAAAGTTCTTGAATAGATATATTTAGATGCCCTTTTTTGCAATGTATGATGAAAATTAAATTTAGAGATTATGTGTGGTGTTGCAACTCATTCATTTTTTCAAGGTTCAAGTCTTTAAGACATTTCAACACTAGCTTGATAACAAAGTCACCGCACCACAGCTTGACTCTTTGCAATTTCATTTTATTTTTCAAAATATTTAAGTCATTTTTAGAAGTAAATATTTCAAAAGTAATTTCTACAATTACATGAATAGGAAGAAAAAATTCTCTAATCCCAGATAATATTCTTTTAAGATTTGTAAGATTTTGGCACAAAAACATTATTACTGAAATATACCCATTTCATATACCCGTCTTGCTGCCCTCAAATTCCTGTAACCTGTTTCCGAATTTCTAATAAATCTATGGGCCCCAGGAAATGGTTACGAGAATGAGCTCCCAAATTATAGTTACTTATAACTCCGTTGCTGACTCAGTCAGCGGGTTCTTTACCGAAATAATCGTGAATACTTACGATTACTTAATTCGCCCCCCATACGGAGAAGCCTGGAATCTTAAATGAATAATTTAAATATCCTATTGGATTGCACGTGACGGCAAATGATAATCAGCTTTCACCAATAACAAATAACGAATTTATTTATAAATGTTAGTAACAAAGTATATCATTCTTTTTGGTCATGGCCCATATAATCATTTATTCTATAGCGCTATAGAACCTGTTATCCATGAGAATCTTGGGCGCTGTCCTGGTAAAGGATGTCTCGCCGTTGACTTCAGCAATGGGCCTCGTCCAATCTTATTTTTTGCTACCGACCAAATCCGTATCTTGTCGTTTCTTCTCATAAACCATTAAACCATCACTACGTCCGAACTCGCGTAAATTTTCTACGTTTAAGTAAACTGCTATACATCTAGCAACCTGATCCGATCGCTATCGTGTCGATAGCTCGAATGAATCTTCTTGTATCCTAATTCAACATGTCAACTCTTTTCATCTTTTACTCTCTTGTTTAAAACAAAATTATGCAATCTACTTATCGTCCGCTTTTGAACTAATGGACATTGCTTATATCTTGCACTCCGGTACCATGACAACCAGTGTCTTTTTGCTAATAACGTGTTATTTTTAATAAAATTCACTGAATTTCATATTGGTGACAATCTGGTATGTCACATTACAGAAATTCGAGAACAGTTCCAGGGATTATTCAGCAGCAGAATTTTCTTTAAAAGTAGTTTCATTCTCTTCAGAACAACCATTTTACTTTAAGACTTTAATTCTAACAATATTTCTATTTCAGAATAGCGGATAATTTGATAAGGAACATGTAGCAAAAGCAATAGATTAACTGTATGAAATAATTAAGTTTAACAATACTCATAATTGATATCAGTGTGCAACACTGACACTTTAAAATTTCTGAACAACAAAAACCCTCTAGTTTTAAAATTGTACTATAATATTTCTTAATACATTTAATACATAACACATTTTAGTGTGTTAGACAGTACGACGCTCCTAATGTTTATACGAAAAGGGTTTTTATCAATTTCTGTAAATATAAATACTGTTCAATTTTTTAAAAAGGATTGTTAAAATATGATTTCAATATGAATTCTTTCCATATATTTTGTAGGTTCACTGGTTGAATGGCTTTCATTTTAAGACATTTTTGTTTTTTGAGTTCCTAATTTAAAAAATGCTTTGAATGAACAAAAATATAGTGGGCCTTATAATGGTTTCAACGTCATACCACAAAGAAGAGAATGTTGCTATATTTCTAATAAACATTTCACAACGGTTTTTCAAAATTCAGCATTAGTGTAAAAACAAACTAAATAACAACTTCACATAAATAACTAAAACAAACAAACATTTCCACATCTATCCACTCAGTGTAAACATAAGATTTCTTGAAAACTTCTTTGCAATGATGAACTGACCTTGCTTCTTTTCGCAATGTTTAGGTTCATTTGAAGGAACTGCCTGCAAAAACAATTAAATCAATTTATCTAGAATATTACTATTTTTAAACATCATGTATGTCGGCCCGGTGGTCGAGGTCTCTAAGGCAGTAGTGTCGTAGTGATCTTGGACCGAAGGGTCGCGGGTTCGAGTCCCGCCTCGGACATGGTTGTACTTGTGTTCGTCCTTTCATCCTTTATCATTACCATTTCGTTTCATCTTCGTAGTTACCATACTTAACTTAACTCCAATAGTGGTCGCTAATGGTCTAGATGTTGATGCGGCCTTAAATAACCAAAAAAACAAAATAAAATCATAAACATGATAAAAGCTAAAGAGATGCTGTCATTGGTTTTGTACAATTCTTGAAACAATGAGAAACAAAAGTCAACTAAATGTCATATTTCACTTTTTGAAATGTTAGAGGCTGATTTAATAAGATATTTTGCTTTTTCTGTACCCCATTGTTTATTTTCAGTTGCGTTTGCTTGCCGCAACCTGGCAAATGTTATTTCCAGAAAACTACACACTCTTTCCTTTAGCTATTAAAATTGGAACAAAGAAATAATCAATTTTCATAAAAAACGTTAGTCAAGAATTATGAACAAAATGGTAGCTTATATGACAGTCCCGCTAAAACGCAACTTGATGCTGAGCGAAGTAAAAGTCTTTAACCATTGTGACAAACGCTAGAGGAGAAATAAACCTAAAGTTGAGGATATTACAATAAATATGTGCATTTCTTCTCACACTTTCTACGAATATTTCGTCGTAATTTTTAGATTTTGTTACCTCCCTTGCACACTTGTTAAAAGCAATGTCTTGTGAATGAAATAATATAGGTGACAAAATTCAAATATTGGAGTGTCGATTTGGCATGATAGCCACTGGTAGCAAGGTGTGCACGCGCCCACGCGCATGCCCAGATTTCTGGGATGGCGTGTGGAATTTCTGGTATTTTAATCTTTTTCAAAACGCAGTCATTTTCACGGACGCTAGTGGACGCAGCTGCATTTAATCTTAACGTATAGGTATTGAAATAGGCTATTTTCCCTGAAAGTCCTAGCTGGGTGGGCGGAGGCGGAAAAAAGTTACACCCTTTTAAAGTGACACTTCATTTCCCGTTTAAATAACATGGAGATTAATATTACTGACAAAAAATGCTTCGTTTTGAATGCTTCTTTGTAATATATATCGCAATCAAAATGTGATTTAAGACTTGAAATTGGATTCAGGGACTCATAAATAGTATATTTAGTCACATTATTTGCCATTTCTGAGAATTTTGGTTTTTCTCCCAATGCGGGTATTTCCGGCCATTTCCGCCCACTGTAGGGCGTACCATGTTGATGTGTGCGCACGAAGTGAAGCGGAGTTGCACCAACATTACAATTCCCCAAGTGATTTTGCTGCTGCCATTGTTTTCTAGCTAAGAAGCGGTTGCTCTTTTCTCTCCTATGAAACATGTACGCATAGGGAATTATTCTGAGGAGGAATAAAGTGAAGGCAGAACGGAGAAGGGGGACGAAGTGCTTTCGGTTTGTTGCAAGTGAGATAGGATGGAGTTTTCATATCTAGTTTTATGTCTGAATGGCGAGTGGTGCCGGAAGTCTTACTTTGATAGTCGTTTGGTGTTTTTGGGTAGACAGAATGAATTATATGGCTGTAAAAATACACTGCCATTACGGTGGTATGCAAGGCTATTTCGCAGGCCACGAATTTCAAAAGCAACGTCCATAATTTTAGTTACATATTTATTTATTTAATTATTTAAGATCAAAAAATTGTTACAAAATTGTGTGACGTATGGAAGTGCAGTGTTAGTTTGTTAACTAGTAAGTGTGTTTGTTTTCTTAAACTACTTATTATTTATCCTCGGACTCAAAAAATAAATTAAGTTGAATTGTGAATGAAAGGAGGAACAAACTTTCTGTCAAAATTTGATGAAAAGCAATATTCCGTTCTGTGTAGTAATAACTAGTGATATATATTTTGGTCCTTATTCTATTATCGTCGTCTACGCGAGTGAATCGACTTACTACCGCGAGTACATGTTATTTATTTATTTATTTATTTATTTTACGTCAAAAAAACAGTTAAAAACTGCGTATGACGTGCTATGGGGAAAAGTGAATTGTGTGCACATTTTCAAAATTCTGTGATCCCTACACAAAGTCATATACTACTTAAATTTTGAATGAACATGAAGAACAATTATTTATTAGTTTTGTTTACGAAATAAATATATTCCATGCTAACTTCCCACATCACGAAGAAAATGCGGAGATCGTAAAGCTACATTTTCGTCGAAAAACAAAGCAAGGGGTTGTCTCAGCATTTGCTCATTCGATCAAAAACGACGAAAACCCGATCAATGTGGGGCGCATTCAAGTCCGCTGCACAAACCACGCCCGGTGACCACTGCACGAAAGGCCACTCGGGCGTCACGGACCAGGTGAGGACTGAGGACACGCGGATGGGGCCGCGCGGGACGAGCGGGTCAGTCGGTCTGTTTGGAGTGGGATGCGGCGGGGCGCGCCTGCCGGGTGGGCCGCCCGCCGGCACAGCGGCGAGCGGGGCGCGGTAACGCAACGCAGGCGCTTGAGGCGACGAGACCGCCGCTTGCGGCTTGCGGTTGGCTTACTGTTCCCCGAGAATGGCTCTCGCCCCCGCCCCACCCGCGACCCCGCCCCCGCCCCTGCCGCCGCCCTAGCCCCAGCCCAAGCCCGCGCTCGCCAGCTCCCTCGCCGCCGAGGGCCCCGGTTCCACGCCGGCGGAGCCCCGCCCGCGCTTTCCTTCCACCCCCGCTCCTCTCCGTGACTCCCCACTCTACTTCGCACATCCTCTCCGCCCCACCCCGCTTCTTTCAACGCCTCACAGTCTCCCGCCCACCTCCCCGCCCTTTCCCTCCTCCTGCCGCCCGCTGACCACGGTTTAGGAGCTGTGCTCTCTGAGGTCGCCGGCTGGTGCAGTTCCTTAGGGAGTCAGTGATTCCAGGGCAGTTGGTGGTCTCGTCGGGTCTGTAGTTTGAGCTCTTCCATGTGGGCTTTGCGAAGCGAGAGTAGCAGACATTTGCGTCGTGATTTACTTAAGCTCCTGATGAATGAATTCAAATATTGTTTCGTCCACTACTAAACTACGAAAAACGGAATGTGGAGTTGCTCGATTGCTGATCAATCGATCGGTTTAGAAAGGAATTAACACTTGCATTACTCGGGATCATATAATCAAAATCCAGAAAATACTTCGGAAGTGGCGGACAATGTAAGTTCAGCACACCTATATTTTCTTAAATAATTAACTAGCGGTGCTACAACTACACATACTTTCTCATATTTTACAGGTACGCTATATGATAACAGGTGAAAATTGCTTAGCAACACATATATCACCTATTGGCATAAGTGGGAAGAAAAGTTTAAAATAACAGCCCAACAAGCAACTAAGACAATCGAAAAGGCAAGGCAAGATATTTTCAGAGAATAAGAATAAAAAAATGTTTTTCTTCACATGATCGCAGAGAACATCGCAATCTATCTACTCCTGTATGATGTGTAGAAAGAAGAAGGAAGGAGTCTGATATGTAGATTATAAACTTACCCTTTGTATATTAAAAAGAAAATAAGTATGATGAAATTTGTCAGCATACGTTACATAAATGAAATCTAATGTTTCTTACATCATATTGGTTCTTCACTTTCTTCACAAAGTTTATTCGAAAGTTTTTATCAAATGAAAAGTACACCAGCTTCACTTAGGTAGTGATGTATGGTGATTTCAATAAACTCACCAGTTACTTAGTATTATTAGGAAATGGAGCACTCATGATACTCATAATAAAATGAATCAATATGACATCTTACAAATGCTTTTATTTCAAACACAAAGTTTTTATATTTTATTATTTCTCCTCTATATTTCCCCACGTATCGTACACACAGTTTTCGTTTTCTTTTTAAGACAAATACATTAAATTAAATCTACAAAACTAAAGAAGTATTTTTACCTGCCTTGTGAGACACTTCGATTCAAGAGTAATTTCAATTTGATCCCAGTAGGTGATAGTTTGAAGCGTATTTTAAACAATATGATAACATATATCTGAAGAGTATTGAGTTTAAGTAGAAATATACAGAGAGGTAAATATGTGTACATTTAGATAGATAATTTATCCGTAAATTATAAATTGATAAAAAATATATTCTGAATACGACTATATAATTCTCATAATGATAGAAAATTGTGAGAACCAACTATAGGTTTTCGAAGCGTCTCATTTGAATAGTTATGCACTCAAAATCTTAGCAGGAAAGTAAGCATTTACATCAAAACTTTACTTCATTCTCTGAAAGTCTTAATTCCATGCTAGGGAGTCTGTAGTTGGCTTCACTAGCGCTTGATAACGCTGTTTTTGAATTGTTCTTTTTTCAATTCCTAAATGCTTGTGATTCAGTAGAGTTTAATTCATTGTTTCATACATTTTTGAGTTCATATATGACTGTTCTACGAAAATAGATCTTTTAGTATGACATAAATAATCTAAATAGCGTTTTATTAATAGCAGATATCGAATCGAAAAACTAATGTTTTCTGTAATTATTATTGCACTGTTTATTTCAATAATGCATCTCAATTCGTTACAATTCTAATGAGTGTTAACAAAAGAAAATGTATAATATTATCTCTCTCAGCAATCACACTCTGTAATTCAATGGTTCTCAATCTTATAGAACTCACCTTTACAGTAAACCCTTAACACGAAATACGTCGTCAAACGAACAAAATTTGGGTCCCGCCAAAGAAACGTAGTAATGAGGATATGTATAAAAATCATATAATAGGAATTTTTATAACAAGAACGCCGATTATTTCAGTCCCTTGGAATTCATGTTAACAGGGATTTACCGTATGATATAAAAGCGCCCGGTTTCTCTCATGATGGGTCCCATACCGTTAAGGTTACAGCGGAGCCACGAGCTACAGGATCGGCGGGTTCGAGACCCGCCTTGGGCCTGGCTTTAGTGTCGTGACAGGTGGGACTTATTACAGCCACCGTGTAGTACCTTCACTACCTCATTCTGTGAACGTACGACCGCCTTCAGGAGTCTTCGCTCTTCTCTGATTTGAGCTCTCTTATCTATTAGTTTGATAAAGCTCCAGGGCCCCACTCTGGGGCCACCGGGAAGTCCTAGGTTCGGGTCCTGACGGCGGCAGGATTTTCGACACTAGCTTTCCAGCTAGGTCGAATTCAGTCGCTGTCTGGAGGAGAATTCTAGCGGCCGGCTGTTCTGATCGGTAGTTTTCCGTGGTTTCTCCGATCAACACCAGGCGAATGCCGGAGCACTACCCTACCGAACGGGCCACGTACCGCGCGCGATCTGTCCTTCCTCTTCCTTGTCCGATCCTCTCCTCTTACACACACACTTACACTAACATGCACTACACTACCATATATTTCTGGAGACCGGTCGGGAGTTTTGAGCTTGTCGCGACTGGGGCGGTGCCCCGCTGGTGGGAGAGTCCTGGTTAGGGGGAAACCCCACTAGCCGACGGTAGGTCGGCGCCGGATCTCGCCGTCCAGCGGGGACAGATCACCGCCATCTCCCGAGAAAAAATGCATGCACTACACTAACAGGACAATGACCGAAGCAGTTGACGCGCCCGGAAACACGAAAAATTAATCAATCAATCAATCCAGGGCGCCACGTACTGCTCCAGACAAGGCGCACCCACCTGCCTTCGCGGATAGCTCTGAATCTCACACTTCTCAAACGTACCCTATTCTTTCCCATACATGCTGCTGCCCGAATGTTGTATAAATATGAGGGATGAATGAGACTACCTGAGTGCAAGTGGGAAAATGCTCCGCAGTGGGCTGTTACTCGAGCACCAGGCGGCCGTTCCCCATCCTCCCTAGCTGTAGTAAGGTACCAGGGCCCGCACGGGCTTACGAGTCACTAGCGGAAGGAGACCGTTCTCGGCCGCAATGGGCTTACGTGTCACAGAATTAAGGAGGGAAGACTTGGAACGGTCTAAACAATTACGCAGTGAAGGTTGCAGAAAGGCAGTGGTGCTGAGGACCGTATTACTGTGTAATACTCTCTGTAATTCTAATTACACATTACACCAACGTAATTCAATATTATCTCTCTATTTAATGTAAGTTTCATGGGAAATAATTAATACGTGTAGCATGAAAGGCTACTTTTTAGTGTCAGAAAGTTGATGTTCCCCCAAGTGCTGATATGAACATGCCATGGAAAAAAAAGTATTTCCAATGTGGCGCCTACAGATAAGACGTTTTTGCTTCTACACACCAGTAGTTTTATTGAAATGTGTGAATAACATTTGAATTGAGGTTAGTTTTATCTATCACAATGTGAAAAATTTATATGTACTGAGAAATTGACAAACAATATTACGAACATTTTACTGTAACCTCGCAATTTATTACACGAATTTACGAACGTTTTGAATACATCCTGTACGTGTAAAATTCATCCTGTTTGAATCGATTGCCAGAAACGTCAGACTAAAATAACAAAATAATACAATACAATTGGACCTGTTGTGAATATGTTTTGTAAATTACATGTTCTTAATCAGGAAAACTATTACTTTCAAGCATATGGACTACACAAGACGACATTGTGTGGAACATTGTAACAAACAAAACCAACTCTAATTTATTCTGCCCGCTTTCTTTCAAATTACTTGTAATAAATATCCCTGTTAGCAGAATTTTCAAATAAAGATAAATCTGCCATCAACGTAAATGGTGAAATTAAACCAGAACCTAGAGTTGTGGTAGCTAGTTGCCTTTCATATTGCTTCATCGCATGCGACGAAATGCAATTACTGACTGTTAACATCCGCATCGTCTGCTTATTTTAGGATAATAATGCTCGATTAGATCTATTAGGTTACAATTCAGTAACTCATAACGCAACTCTATTAACTAATGTTCTCCGTCCCAACGACTTTCCTTTCGCCCACGTCGTTGTACATCTATCTCCCTCTCCACCGTAGGATATTATTGGATTTCCGTTTCATCGCACAACAATCCCCTTCGAATTATTTGTACCGCAAATTGACGTTGCGTCCATGAATGCCGAGCAATTTGAAAACGGAACGTTTGCAGTCGTGCCCACAGTAATGCGCACCGTGGTACCCCCCGGCCCTCCGCGGCAGGCCGGTCGTGGGCAAGTAGACACTCGCCGAAGTGGGAGAGGAGAAGAGGCGGGTGTGTCGGGGAGTGGAGAGAATGCTAAAAGGAGAGAAAGGAGGAGAGAATAGGATAGGAATGAAGTAGGAGAAAATATAAAATAAGAAAGTGGAAAGGATAAGAGGGGGGGGGGGAGAGAATGGAGGAAAAAGAAGAGGAAGGAAAAGGGGAAAAAAATGAAACGAAAAGGAGAAAAATACTGAAAGGAAGCGAGAAATGAATATGCATGAGGAGAGAGGATGCGGAAGTAAGGGGGGAGAGAAGAGAAATTAAAAAGAGTGGAGACTAACGGAGAGGATAAGCGTGACAGTAAGGACAGGATGGGAGGGAGATGAGAGGGGGAAGATGAAGGGAGGATGGGAGAGTTAGAGGAAGGATAGGAGACAAATTGAAGGATGGGAGAGTATGGGTTAAGAAGGGAGGAAAGAGACAGGAGGGGATGGTAAGAGAGAGGAGAGTGGGGGAAAGAGGTAGGGACGAGGAGACCAGCGACCTCAGTGAAGATTTCTGTTCTATGCGCCATGAAATTCGATTTCCAGCAGTATAAGAGATGTCCGAATCCATTCCTGGTTATATTTCACCCCTCGTCGGAAGGGGCGGGCCACCTTGTGAGCGATGGTGGGGAGGTGGCAGTGGGGCACGTCGACACACGCAGGGGAATACAAAGAATATGCCTGTAGACAAATAAACGCGCGGGCGGGTGCAATAGAATATAACAGAGGCTGCGTTCCGCTCAACTACGTTTGTCCCCTTTACACGGGCTGGAAATATATATCGATGTAGAGTCGTAGGCTTCCGCAGCCGGAGTCGTTGAATTCTTGGCTGTCCGGGATTAGCCGCGTCATGGTCGATGGAGCTGACGTTTCGGCCATCTTGCTGTGGCCTTCTTCAGAGCTATACTGCTGATTGCAGTATAGACAGCAGTATAGCTCTAGTCTATAGTTATAGTGCTAGACAGCAGTATAGCTCTGAAGAAGGCCCAGCAAGATGGCCGAAACGTCAGCTCCATCGCAGTGGTATAGCTATGAAGAAGGCCACAGCAAGATGGCCGAAACGTCAGCTCCATAGCTTCTGAAGAAGGACACAGCCAAGAATTTAATGGAAATATTTATCGTCAAGTAAGCTCATTGAAGTTTAAACAGTGGTTTTATGGGCTTTGTGTAGGGTCTCCGCTGAGTGTCGCCGAGTAATTCCACGATTGGCTGTTGCATGCGAAATGTTTTTAATGCGGTGTTGAGGTTCCACGCAAGTCAACGCGTGAAACCACGCGGGCGACAACATGAAAACTGAGGTGAAAATGGAGGAACATTTTATATAAATGGTATATTTCATCAATTAATAATGACACAAATAAGGTTTTTCGTGTCGTACATTTTTCGTTACGAGATTTAACGTCCAAAAGTAGAAAATAAATATTTAAAGTGTTGAAGATGAAAAAAAGATCTTACGTTCCTCTTTTTTCGTTTATTTTACGTCGCATCAACAGCAGAGGTTATTAGGGACTCCGTTAGTTTTATAATAATTACTATGCCTTTGGACTTTTACATTAATTATGATCTTCTAGATAAATATACATTTTTGGAAGCTTTTTACATTATTAAAGTCGTTAAAGCAAGAATTAATAGGTACAACAGTATTTAGAAATATTATTTCAAAGATATATTACATAGATAAATGTATGTACATAAGGACCGAAAACACATAACAATATATAAAAGTAAATTAAATCTATAATGCCTATTTTTTACAGATTTTTACTTGAGGTGGAAAGGATAGTTTGTTAAAATGGAATTTAAATGCTTATGATCAAAATATTTGGGTCTTATGGAATTATATTCGGGACATTCCATATTCAGTATATAACTATAAGAGAATTTAGTGTGGCCTAATCGAATACGCGAAAGAATGACCTGTTCCTGATGAGAACATTTTCAATAGGTTTTAAGAGCAAAGAATTCATTTATTTTCATGTAGATTTTTCTAGTTTTAGAATCGGTCAATAGAATCCTCTTCGTCATTATTTGACTAACGTGCTTCAGATTGTCCTCAGTTGAATACGACATTTTACCATTTGTATTCTCCTGTAGATCAATTATTAATGTCGGTGGTGTGAGACGGGCTGATCGGGGATCTGGCTTCTATTTCGCTAGTAATATGAATGACCACCGGCTCAATATATGCATCAGTGGTCTCTTTGCAGACTTCAAGGAGTTTGGTGTGGATTAATGGCATATGATAATTGGGAAGAACTTTAATGCAATTCGGTATACATGTGGATAGAGTAACAGATTTCTGGTTACGGTTGGATTTAGCGAGGTCAATCGGCATTGAGAATGCATAATTGTAGGAACTGTTCTTGCTGCTAAGAATGTTGAACTTAATATCGAAGGTCGTCAAAGGACATTGGATGAATATACCCAGTCTATCCATATCCTATGTGTCTTGGATGTGTATAACGTGGTGATCTTGATATATTTCTGCATCAGCCGCATCAGAAGCTGCCAGAAGGGTGTAGAGATAATCCTTGAGAAAGTTATTAATAGATAGATTCGATATGATCCATGGTGGATATTTAGGAGGTCTATGTGTATCCTACTCTCATGTCTGAGCAGAGCAGACGATGTTGTCGGTACGACGCGTAGCTGTCGAATGTGCACGTTGTTCTTGTGTATCCAAAAAATGTACTACCTCCCTATTGTTCCAATTTGGTCCACTTACTTTGCTTTCAATTATCAAGTAACATTTTCTTAAATACGTGTATTTCACACTTTTAATTCCTTTGATATTACACACATACACAACACCGTGAGCAGTGGCTCAGTGCATCAACTAATGTCACTGCAGTGTCTCTGACCGCGAGGTCCTAGGTTCGAGTTGCGACGGCGGCAGTATTTTCTACACTAGCTTTTGAGCTAGGTCCAATTCAGGCGCTGTCTGGAGGAGAATTCTCGCAACCGGCTGCTCTGATCAGTAATTTTCCGTGGTTTCTCCGATCAACACTAGGCGAATGCCGAAACAGTACCGTAACAAATGGGCCACGGACAGCGCGCGATATTTCCTTCCTCTTCATTGTACTATCCTCACCTCTTACACGCACACTCTAATATGTACTACACTACCACACATTCTTGGACACCGGTCGGCGACGTAGCTGCTGGGGCAGTGCCCCGCTGGTTGGTGATACCAGGTTGGGGAAAACACCGCTAGTCAATGGGAGATCTTGCCATCCATCCCAATCAGTAATCAATCAATAAAAGACACACATACACAACATAACTCTTTACGTTTTCATGATTGATTTTTGGAAGACAAAATAAAAGTGCGATGCAAACTTTTCATCTGGTCAATTCGCAAATCTCGTCAAACTTCTTGAATGAAAACTCAAAAAAAGTTTTAAACGATAGCGTCATACTAAGACTTGAATTTCATGTATTTTCACCGTAGAAGTACTGAGGAGGTCTGAAAATTAAGCAAATAAAACCTTAGCAACATATTGTCTTTTACGCGCTGAAATAGATAATAAAATCTTCAATTATTTTATATATAAAGGGCCACTATTATTACTACTTCTTTTACTCTTTGTACTATTATTATATTCGCTCGTACTTGTTGTTTGATGGAAAAAACAATTCATCTCCCCATGAAAACCATACAATTAATCCAAAATCAGAAAGAACCAAAAAACTAGTTTAGATAATAATTTTGTGACCAGTATTCAGATTCACCGCAGATTTCTGTCTTCCTTAATGCCAGAGCTCATCCTTTCTCTCCATTCAAACTAACTCCGTCTGTCCTGTTTGTGTCTGCTGCTCCTGCCTGCTCCTCATCTCTTTCATCAACACTTAATTAATTACGAGGAAGGAGTTGCTGTAGTAGCACGTGTTTATAACGGCGTCCGTGCCCTTGTTTCAGGTCGAGAACGCCGGCCACCCCCAGAGCCCCAGCTGGCCTGCTGCCCTCGTCTTGCTGATCGCCTCGGAGACCGATTCTGAAGCTGCTTCAAGAAACTCTCTGCTTAGCTCCAAGCTCGCTCAAGAATCCCATGGACTTACGAGATTTTCCTTGCGCACTAGATACGCTTCGTAAAAACTGAGTTCCCCCTACGAGTGATGCGTCATATGTGCTGTGTATTAATGTTTAGGGAAATGTTTCTACCAGTGCTGTGCTATTTGTTGTACAAAAACGCATCATATGGCGAACATTTTTCAGAATGATTACTCATTGACACTTGTGAAATTTGTGTTCTGAGACTCGGAAAACGCGCTGCACTCTACTTTTGTTCTAGTAATAATCAAGTGAGTCACAATGAATGCCGAATATTCTGCCCTCGTCATGGGCGCCAATACAACTTTGGTGTACGAAGATATTTCAGAGAAGCCCCGGTGCGGTGACACGCCCGACCCCCGCTACGAAAGTAGTGTCTTAAATAACATCACCCTTGCCATGCCGGAATGGGAAGCGGCGCTCACAGCCATTACCCTCTCGCTCATTATCTTGCTCACAATTGTGGGGAACATCCTAGTCATTCTCAGCGTCTTCACGTACAAACCGCTGCGGATTGTCCAGAACTTTTTCATCGTGTCGCTGGCCGTGGCCGATCTCACCGTGGCTATCCTTGTGTTACCGTTTAACGTCGCGTGGACAATCCTTGGCCAGTGGCACTTCGGCATCCACGTGTGCAAGATGTGGCTGACGTGCGACGTGCTGTGCTGCACCGCCTCCATCCTCAACCTCTGCGCCATCGCTTTGGATCGGTACTGGGCGATAACAGATCCGATCAACTACGCACAGAAGCGCACGCTGAAACGCGTCCTGCTCATGATAGCCGGACTGTGGCTTCTGTCCGGTGTGATCAGCTCGCCGCCTCTCATCGGCTGGAACGATTGGCCGGACGTTTTTCAAGAAACCACGCCGTGCGAACTCACCCAACAGCAAGGGTACGTCGTGTACTCTTCACTGGGTTCCTTCTACATCCCGCTTTTCATCATGACGATTGTTTACATCGAGATTTTCATCGCTACAAAACGTCGCTTGCGTGAGCGTGCCAGGGCTTCTAAGCTCAACGCCGTGAAGCAGAACGTCGCCTGCATGAACCAATCACAGGCTACCACCCGCGACGCACAGGTATCTCACGACCAAGAATCCGTCAGCAGCGAGACGAACCACAATGAGCACCCGCCCCTCGTGGAGACCGGAAAGTCCAAAGACAAGAAACGCAAGGGCAAAAAGAAAAAGAAGAACAAGGATCACGACGATAGCCACGCCAAAGACAAACACCACCTGGCGCCGATGCTGGTGGCAGAAGATTCCGTTACCGACAACAGCCACGATCCTCCTTCGGCCACCCCTGCAAAGAACTCCCAGAATCACTGCGGCGGAGAGGACGGGCAGACCACAACCACCACGACGACCACGGCCGGCGACTCACCTCACTCACGGATCCTCCCGGTGACCGGGCAGTCCGCCGTCCCCACGGCCCCGTCGGCTGCCGTCATCGGCACGCTCACCCCAACCACCGCAGCGTCCGTCGCCCCCAAGAAGGGCGTGCCGGTGTACGCCTTCATCGAGGAAAAGCAGCGCATCTCGCTCTCCAAGGAACGCCGAGCGGCGCCGCACGCTCGGCATCATCATGGGCGTGTTCGTCGTGTGCTGGCTGCCGTTCTTCCTCATGTACGTCATCCTGCCGTTCTGCACCAACTGCTGCCCTTCCAAGAAAGTCGTCAACTTCATCACGTGGCTGGGCTACATCAACTCCGCGCTCAACCCCATCATCTACACCATCTTCAACCTGGACTTTCGGCGCGCCTTCAAGAAGCTGCTGCATATAAAGCCTTAGCAGCTGACCGCTCCGCAACCGGCGTCCTCGTCGTCACGCTCGCAACGCTCGACCACGTCCACGGCTGCCAGCAGCGGCAGCAAGTGAGGCGGCGCGGGGTCGACCCCCTCCCCCCCTCGTTCGACCCAGGCGCCGAACGAGTGGGGGACTCATTCCTATCAATACTCAGCCTCACTGTGCAGATGTTTGCTATGTGTACTGTGCTCTGATCATAGGTGTGAGATATATGTCCCGAAAGCTGGTGCCCGTGTTTTATGTACTCGTGTAAACAGATGTTATTCCGTTTTTTTTTTTTCGAGCCGTGCGTACCGATGTAGTGCCGGGTTTGCTTTATTCTGCAGTGTTCTAGTCTATCCAGTTAACAGATGTCTCTACAGGTCTCGGCTGAGGCTTTTCAGTGTTCTGTTCGCTAAATGATGTGCCACAATAGTGTTACCATATATGTTAATCCGCACTTAAGACAAAGGAGAGATAAATGTCATGGACAAAAAAGGTCACGAGAGGAGAAAAATTGAGGAAGGAGCAATTTAGATTTCATTTGACGATCAAAATAATTGACGACTCACTAACATGAACTCTCCAAGAGAAACGTTTTCCACATCACCATGTTTGTGGCAATAAGCGGATTTGTGGAATACCGCTTGCTAGAATTTTATTGATCTTGTATTACAAATTGATAAGTTCCAAGAAGGAAATTTGTTGTTCTTTGTCTTTATAAAATTAGACGAGTTCTTAAAATAGTATGTTATTTTGACAACTTCGTATAGGTAACATGAAAATGACACACAATGTAATTTTGAAGAAAGAAGTTAACAATTATTATATTAGCTGTTTAATGCCAAATCTCAGAAAAATATCGGTATCATATATACCTATGATCCAGTTACAACACATAGGTCAATATTATGTATATATACTCGTATGTCGTAAGACTGTTTGAAACCGTGTCTCTATGTACACATATATACATGTGTGTATATATATGTATATATAAGCAGCAGTCCTTAGTCTTTCCTCTACATTCCACCTGCGTGTGAGCTCAAGTGGCGGCGGGGCGTGGCGAGGCGTGGCGAGGCGTCGCGCAGCGAGGCCAGCTGCCTACGCGGTCGACCCCTAGTGCACCCCGTTGGACCCCTGGCGTTGCCCTTGCGGCGGGCCCCGCAGGACCCCTGAGCCCCAGCCCCGCGGCGCCCCCGCAAGCGCGCCCCGTCCCGCTCCTCTCCACCCCATCCTCCCCCTCCTCGCCCTCACCGCCTGCCCCGCCCGCCCCTGGCCTGCACTTGAGTTGGATTTGACGACGAAGTGTCAGGCATGTTTTCATTGTTCGTTATTAAATGAAAAATGGAATATGGATGTAAATAAAGTTAGATTAAACCCAGAGTGGATGTGTGTGTGTTTTCTTTCGTTATTGTAGGTGAGCCGAGATGTGATGGCGAAGTGTGCGGGCTCAAGAGCTGTGCACGATTAGATGGCCAATCTTGCACCATTGCTTAATGGTGCCATTCGTATGAACAAAAGGCTTTCTTTTGTTTCTGTTTCTTTAGTTCCTTTGTAATGTCTATCTCTGTTTTACGTTTATATTTACTACACACAATATTTGCTTTTTGATAATTACTGAATTACATATTCACATATACTTAATTTAACTTTCTTAGACTTAGAGTTGTATCAACAACACCATACATGCACATTTCATTTTATGGCTACAGAACCTGAAGGAACAAAAACAGACGGGACATATTTGGTTTCTTGAAATTGGTTACTATAATACTCGCCACACTCTCACTCAGTTTTCGGAACGCCTACACGGTAAGCGACCTCTCGTTCCTGACCTATTCATACATCCATTCTCTACATTTGGTGGCAATGCTCCCAACATACATACTCGGTTATCAATATTGTTTCTTAATCACAAAGATTGACAAGGGGAAATGCACGAATAATAAAATTTGGCAGTTTTGTAAATAAGCTTTGTTGTAAAAAGCAAGTGAAGTGAAAGGTAGTGAAAAAGGAAGTGAAATTACAACCAGGACAAAAGGTAAGTACTTATGTAGAAACAACTTGCATGTGGAATTATAGGCAAATAATGATGAATTGTAAAATATTCAGAGCTTTGTGGTTCCCAGTCGAATGTATTTAAAACGATTTCTCCGGTAATGTACAAATGATTCTATAAATAAAAAATCTGCAAACAAATTAGTATTGTAGTATGACACATAATGTAATTAGCTTATACCAAAGGACATTGTCATATTAATTATATATCTTATTTTGAGAATTCACCCTGATTTTCTTGGAAATAAAAACAAATTTATGTAACAAATAGATAAACAATACTTCTCGAAATAATGCAACTTATATATTTGGAATGTTCATACATATTTGTATAATACTTGCTAAATTGATAAAAATTGTTTCAGTACTGAGATTCAGGTTTCATCATACATTACTCTAGAATTGTTTTTCCGTAATGACTAGAAAGCAATTTAATAGCTTCGCTGTATTCTCAATTTCAACAGTACTTATGTATGACGAAAAGTTTTATAGATATTTTTAAATTGTTCTGACAACTCATTACAATATTATGATTCGGTCACCAACGGTATGTAGCAGTTACCGAGGAAATTAGTTAACTTATTGAGGCCTTTGTTAATCTAAGACCATGAATATTTCTATAAACGATTTCCAGGAAATAAAACATTTTAACAGTGAATCATTGTCGAATGGAGTGTAAAAAATCTAGTATTGTGATTCGTGTTCATATCAGTAAAATAAAAGAGAAAAAAACAATAGTACACAAAATAATGAAGGACACCATTACTTTTATAGTTTCACAAAGCATTGTTCTACCTTCGTTCAGGGTCTAAAATATAATTTAATGATATAATACAGAATGATTGTCCAAATTAAAACTTAAAGTCTATTTCCGATTCCAAGTTTGATTCCTTAAAATGGTTTTTAGATTTGCCGTAAATGACAAATGTTTTCACCAAAACAACTGTTGAGCAAGAAATCAGGATGAAACTGTCCTGTAAGAAATCAGATCTTTATGAAGAGTTAAGTAACATAAGATGAAATATTAAAAGTCTTTGCAAAACACAACCTGTCATTTCTTTTGTTTTTAAATAGCCTCACTGTTACAGTACCATTAACTTCTCTGAGCGTCATAACGAGCTTGTTTTCTGCTTATGAACTCTTTTGTATTAAAAATCTGCATTTTTTAAGTAAACTGAGGTATCTGGGCTTCGTTTTGTAAATATATTATTAATTTCTCGAATATAGAACGTCGCTGAGGAAATTAAAGAATCCTGTGTAATATAATCGGTACAATTGAAGTAATGCTGTTGATTATATGTACTACAATTTCGTTTCTATCCGTACAAATTTCATTCAATTGAAATAGGCACATGTAAAAAAATTCCAAACAGGTAGATGATTATTTCGGCAACAGATCATAAACCCTACATTCCATAGCACATTTTAACGCAATTTTGGAATCTTAGCTTTCTAAAATTATTTAGGCAGATAAAAATCTCGCATGTAACCCACAAGGAACACGTAGATATCACAGTTTCATATCCTGTGATCTATATATGTATGGTACATGATCTATATGTATCTACATGTATCACTAACCGCTCCATGTATCAGGCTGAAGTCGCCCCGATCGTGCACTGCAAGCGGCCGGCCGTCACTTGGGCAAACACCTGGCGGATGCTAGGCTTGATTGACAGGCCACACAAATCCGCCCTACAAACACCTACTAGTTCTCCAGATACCCTGCCACCGGCCACAAACACTCCAGCGACGAAACCAACGACCTTGCTTTGTATTCGATTTACTCTTCTCGACATCAGCATATAGAGGAAAAGTTTCGTAAATATTAACAATGATAATCTACAGATAAAATCTAGAATAAATGTAAACGAGGTAGACAGTTGAAATTGTTCTTTCAAATATCTCGAAAAATTCGTATTTTATGAAAAAAAATTGTTAGAATATTTTAAAATGAGAAATGTCCATGTGTACTAACCAGCCGGCTCTCACTTATCGAAGGGTCAGTCCCTGGTCCAGGGTGTTCCTTGGCAATTGTCATCTCTACTAGGATATTTCCTTGAACAGAAAAGTACTATTAAGATTCTACACACATTCATATTTTAGGTTTGCGTTTCTTCCACATGCGTTAAATGTAATTTTTTATTTGATGTTTAGGAGTACATCAATTTCTGTGGACATTAAGGTACGTGACATGCTCTATCTGTAAATAGTTGAGAGCTGAAAAAAATTAAAATAATAATAAAATTTAAAAAAGTTCGAGATGAGCAACATTGGAAAAACTTTACATTTTCGTTCCCGAGTTATAAAAAACTTACTTGCAACGATGAACGAACTGCAGATTTGAATTTTTCTGCATTGTTAACAAAATAGTAACTCACCCTCACCTCTACCACCACTACAAGCAAAAGGAGAGCTCAACACACGTGCGCATAGAGAAGCTACATTTATGTCCAGAAGCGAATCAAGAGGTCATTTCAGCATTTGCTGAATGGATCAGAGAAACTGGATAAAACTTGATCGAGATGGGGGTCATTGCCCTGGGAGCTGAAGTACATTGCTTGTTACAGGCGTATTATGTCTTTTTTAAAACTTGCACATACAAATGTAAACTAATTCATTATACTATATCATTGTTTTGTTAAAATAAACATTATTTTCATTGTTAATGATCAATATAGTCTCGAATTGTATAGAAAAAGATTTGTAAGATTAATTACAGATTTGTAAATAAGTAGGCAAGGCAACGGTACGATTTCAATCTCAATACAAAGGGCCTTGTATGGACCACGTGGATGGCATTTTTTCTTTATTCATTTTCTTTTGCAATCTAAATGTCTGGGTACTAATGGATGAGCTTCCCAAGAATATTGTGCCATGTCTCAAGCGGGAATGTACATTTCCAAAATACACGCAACAACCTGCATGAAGGCTGACAAAATTTGAAAGAATTCTGAATGCGTAACGTAATGAACTTAATTTAATATTCAAATCTTGAATCTGTCAAATCCTTCATATGATGTTCCACAAAACTAATATTCCCCGATATATCTGATTGAAATCGAGACCCGGCAAGATTGAAACTAATGTTTTCAATTTTTAGTGTATCTTTCAGGAATCCGAAACAAAGATTCCAAATGTTAAATCAAATTTTTCGATATTTTTTAATCCGATGCAGGCGAGAACGCGTAAAACGGAACGTATCAATTTGTTAAACTCTCGGAGTTTTCGAAAATTGGAATAAATTTCTGCGTCTTCCTACAACTATAATATTGAAGTTAGAGGTTATTTCTTATTCAAAAAATTTCTAACTTCAATATTTTAATTTCCTTCAAAAACAGGACACAGGTGATCTTCAGTTTTTCGAAAACAGTAGTTGGCTGAAATGCAGTGAATTAAAAAAGAATATTATCTGAAAATAGCCGAATATTTTCATTAGGTCTTTAAGTTTGATCATGTACAATTTTTTTGAAAATACAAATAGTTTTTGCGTAAGTTTTTTTGAAGAGTAAAAGTAATTTATAATTTTTTTCTCCAAAATGGTTCAAATTTTTCTTTCCTTTTTCTACGGCTAGAGCAAAGAACAATTAAAACTGGCACAGGTCTTATTTTATTTTAACTTTATGAATTTTCGAAAATTGCAAAATAAAAAATAATGCTAGGAAGTATTTGCTGTTGTTGTACTTCTAGTTTATTTGTGCTGTCAGTTTAAATACTTTAAGAAAGAGGTAGGGCCGAGGTTATGCGATCATTACACCGAAAATGATCGCATCACTTTATGTGGAAAGTCGAAAACTGCTGTTCGCCTAAATATCATTGGTTCAGTAATTGTTTCCATTTTCTCGCTATTTATTCGCAAATCTGTGTTTTATAATTCATTACATTTTTTAAAAATAAAATACATTTCGTATTATGAATAACTTTGAATCAGAGCGGTTGAGTTCAGCTTGTCGGGAGCGTGGAACCATCAGATATGAAACACGAGAGCGCGCGGGTTTAACATTCAGCCTTATTGGAAATCGCAGTAGCCACAATACTGTAAGTTGGTATTGGAAGTGATGAATCAACAGTAGTAAGAGAACCCTAGCTTCTTTAGTGCTTAGTTCTACTTGGGAGGATGTGTTTTTTTTTTTTTTTTCACGAACTCTGATGTTTTCTTTCGAAAATTATGCGTTTTTCGGCGCATAATTACAATACTTTACTTCTTTCGAAGTAACGTTAGAAAGCAAAAATTAACAATGATTCAAAATGAATAAAGAGAAACTTTTGAAAATATTACACTTTTTAAGTAGTATGTTACATCCTGTCATGTTACATCCTTAAGTGGGTATTACCTGGGGCGATCTCCCCCATCGATCCCGACTAGACACCACTGGCATTTTGGACATATTTACATCTAATACAACTTTTCCCTATTCCCAATTTTCATCATTAATACGCAACGGTAGTTTAGCAAATTGGATGTTAATTATTAAAATACACCTACGTAAAGGAAAGAGGGAACACACATGGTATATTTTTTGAAGCTTTAACCAATAAACGATAGCCTGTGACTCTTTAATCAATTTCTGGTAAAGAATTTCCTTGGACTACAAATCTCACTGACCCAAGTTTCAACTGTTAGCGTCCCGCCACAATCCTTCGCAGAGCGGATAAAAATCGACCGTATTTCACTCTTCCATGAGGTGACTGAAAAACTCTTGCGTCCATTTTCTTTCGAATATGTTCGTTTGGAGTACACTGGTGCAGTTTTTACGTATCTGGACCATGAGTCATTTTCTCATCTTTAATCAAATTTCGGAGCGAAATTTGACCACTTGCAGGAAACAATGCCAGAGCTAGACAATTTTGGACCCGGCGCAATTATGAAATTATAGCCTCCCCATGAAAAACATTAAAAATGTGAAAATTGCATCAAGAAACTATATGAGTTATTTTATTTCAACAAATCACAAAAAATAGACAAATATTTTAAACAATAGTTTTTAAATAAGTAATTTTGTGATCAAGTAATAGAATTTCCATGGTGATCTTAAAACGCTAAAAAATTGTTGTTCTGTTAGTGCCTAATAAAATTACTTGTTAAATACTTGAAATAATAAATATGAATTTCATTAGAACCTATTTTAGAGTTAGCGTCAATTGACTAATTTCATAGAGTCCTACCTTGTAAGTAATGACTACAAATACATTTAAGGTAACAAATTAATAGAAACTTTTACAAAATACCAGAGAACTGTACCGCAAGTAATAACTTTACGATAACGATTTTTGGAGTACTAATTTCTTTTTAATTTTTTAATACTTTTTTCTCATTATCGGGGCCAGTGCGATCGCTCGGTCTGCCCATAGCTAGTGCCGGCACTTGCAGGAGAGCGCTAAAGAGCTGCTCTATAATATGGAATCGTGGACGATCCTGCTTTGAAGGTTCAGGTTTTCTGAAAAACTTCAGATTGTGAATATTGACAAGAAGAACGGAATGATGTCAATGTGTTGTTGAACAAAACATTACCAAAATACAATTTGTCATACAAAATGACATATAGCGCCCATTCCACTTTTATTGCGTATACACATACCATTGCATTATTATTTAGCTTATGATTATCAACTTACCAATTTCACGGAAAAAGCATAGTGAATCTCAGAAATTAAAATTCATTAAATAGATGCCGTATTAGTAATATTCAAAGACACAAACTTATATAGCCTATGGATGGTGGGGAAATCGGTATTTATGGTTGAATTAAATGGTAAACAATAACATTTATTTCGCATTAATGTTAATTTTAGATATACATACCAATTGGTTAATGTAACAATACAAAAAAATATCTGGTGTTATAATGTTATAACATACTAAAAATGCAATGACATTTCTCGTGTTTACACAAACAGAACGTTAATTACATATTTTGTATTATGTAGGTGAGGGTTGTATAATATTTTCAACGTATTGATATTTCTGGTAGAAAAAACAGCATGAAACTATGTCCGCGCGTTGGGCATAGTTTCATGCCCTCTCAGAGACCTTGCTGATAAGAAATTGCAAGAACTGACTCAAGCAGCGGACAGAGGTTACTTTTACGCTCAGCAGGTAACCGTTTTCCTTACACTCTTTGTATCGTTCCGCAGTGTGATCGCCACTTGATTAGTCGTACTGCATCCACAGAAAGTGCGTGATCCATCCGAGACAGCGAACTAACATTATGCGGTGCTGCATTATGAGGTAATGTTCTTGATTTTTACTACATGATACAAGTATACGCTAGGATCATTATTTTCAGAAATTTTAATGCAAACGAGATCATATAATAAATGTGAACTTTGCTGTATTTCAGCCAATAGTTTATAAAAAACTTTTGAGCCTTTTCGTAAATTGTTTTCTTTTTAATCATGATTTTACTTAAAATTACGTGGAAACAACTCTAAGTTTGAGAAAATTGAACATGACATCATATAAAGTCAAATTTTGAAGAACAGATTTTCTTAAGAAAAAATATTAACTTTAAGAGAGTGGGTGAAGGAAGGGTTTCAAATAATTTTAAAGTTTCTCAATTTTCAAAAATCCATAGGTTTTAATGAAAATGGAACATTCTCCATTTTTATTAGCATAGTTTGCCTTATTTGAGTACAAAAATAAAGAAAAAATGCGGAGTCATTTCTCAGAAAACTTTGAAACTGTTTTAGGTACTTCATTGGAAATACCTGCAAACAAATGTTCAATTTCAAATTCGTAGTAAATCATGTGCAGCCAGATCGGTTGACGAATATTGATTTTTGCAGCATTGCAACTCTTTGTCTATTACGTATAAAAGGAAGTAAAAATGTATGTAATGGAAAAACGTCACGCAATTCATTCGAGATAAAACCTGTTTCATTCAATTTGCTACGTTAGAACTAAGATTATTCAATTCACAAAAATTGTTTTAGGACAATTCTGTGCCTTCACAACTTTACGCACTAGTAAAAACAAGCTCGAAAGAAATGACAGAGAAAAATACAAAATCAGCATTTTATCCGTCACATATTCCGTTAACGTTGTTTACATATCTCTTTATCATGAAAAGGAAATATGCATCAGTAATTCATATAGCATTACTAAAGCAATTGTTTAGAATATGTACGTTTTGTACCCTAATGAAGATTTCCAGTTTTGTTATTGAACGTTTGAAATCAAATTATCACGCATTTTCCCAGAATAAACACAAGAATTGTCACGTAAAAGTCGTATTGTCGAGGTTCGTTAGCAGTCATACGAGAACACTCTAGCGTGAAACTTTAGCACAAGCCATTGCAATAAAATGTCGAAACGAAAGGATCCAAATTAACCAGTGTTTGAGGATCTTAAAAGTAGCACCCAAGAAAATAACAGCTTAATGAAGGGATATTTAATTGTGGGACAAATGAAAGGCGGCTTGCGGTCGGTGCAATTATTTAAAGAAGGGAAGAACACATGGGGTATTTTTTTAGGAAATTTACATACCAGAAGTTGAAAATGAGAGAGGAAAAATGCAAGAGGCCACGCAACACAAATTAATTCAATGAAATTTAGGGCCAAAGTAGTCGGGGAGAGATGATTCGCACCAGGGACACAACAAAAGCGGAAAGAACTATTCTCAATAAGTGAAGATATCGAATGGAGCATTCGGGATTTTTCTTACACTATACTTATGTATGGGAGGGATTTTGATGTCCTAAAACACAGGTAAAATTATCAATAAAATGCTCTTAAAATGTTTTTAAATCCCCTAAACGCAATGAAAAACGACGTAAAAAATGTTATCAAAACCAGTTTGGATGAACAACTCAAGCTGTTGGATACGTTACTGATATAAACGAGGCTTCTTCTATTCGTTCAAGTGAACTCCCCTTGTAAACGTTTGGGTTTGTGCGTTCTTTACCAGGAAATCTATCTTTTGTTATCCAGAAATCGGCTTAACCGACAAAGGCGCTGAAAGGTGTCACAGGAACCCTAGATTACATATTCACAACGGCTGACATTACAATTTCTGAGCGAAGCAATTGATTAGTCTACTCAACAATTCTGTGGAGAACTTTTTGTATTTTGTAAATATTATCTGAAGCATCTCAATCATGTTTTTCGTCCAGTTTCCCTGATCCATTGAGCAAATGCTGAGATGGCCCCTTGTTTTGTTTCTGGACATAAATATAACTTCATTTTCTGTGCACGTCTTCTAGAATTCAGTGGAAAATACAATTATTCAAATTATCGTTTCCATGTAGTCGCGGCAGGAAGTATTATTCCGAAGGACAACATGGATAAGAGCCAAAACGTACTGCCTTTTTGTCCTTGAAAATAGATTTTATTACAGGGGAGCTCTTTTTTTTCAAAATCCAAAATTTAAATAGTATATGACTTAGTGTAGGGATCACAGAATTTTGAAAATGTGCACACAATTCACTTTTCCCCATAGCACGTCATACGCAGTTTTTAACTGTTTTTTACGCAAAATAAATAATCAAATAAACAAGCAAGTACCATTAAAATGATAGTAAAATCGAAGGGATCAGCGAAATATGCATTACAAATTACGGGGAAAAGTAGAAAATGACGTATCAGTCAAAATCGACGAAAGTGCACAAAAGGCATAAAAATGGGTTATTTCCTTTCGTCATTACAAAATTAATTTCTATAATAAACTGTATTGTTCTAAAGTGAAAAAAATTAAATTTCAATCAATTGTTTTTCTCAACGACTTGTTCTCTACACAACAATATAAAAATTGACAGAGCTTATCTTTTATTGTGCTTCACATGAAGGAATCGACCCCGCAAACACTACCGTGAGAGCGTTGACAACGATATTGCTAACCTTCGAACGAAATGGCGTCTTATAACCATACTTTCAGAGATTTGTTAATGCTTTGCTACGCGTGTCCAAGTTGATGTAGATGCGATTTTCATAAAACAACGTTCAGTTTACCCATTGAATTATTACAACGCCCTTTCCAAAGTACTTTATTGCCTAACAGTTTAACAGGGAAAGAAAAACTGGCGAATTCACAGAATTTGATGCATTTACTTACATAGAAGGAAACTCGTTAAGGACATAAAATAACTCGAAAATAATACTTTGTCTTTTCAAAATTAAACAAAACAAATTCCACTTACTAAAATTAATTTTCTTCACAAGGATATTCTCGCAGTATTTTCATTGAACACATTATTATGTTCTTGAAAATATGTTATGTCTCTTTCTTCACTGAAATAAACTTCGTACAAAATTACGAAAAAAAAATGCATGATGTGTATCATAAAGGTAATTCACGCTCTTTCGATCCACGGAATGAATGAACATCGCCCGAATTTTCCGTTCCGGTTGTCGCCCCATCTGTCGTTCTTCGCATTCTTTTTCGGATTCCGTGCCGTCTGGAGTGGTTTTAGTGGAAGAAGTGAGTTACACCAACACCACATAAAATGGCATGGTTTCTGATAATTCTGTGAAATAATCTTATAAGGAATCTTTCAACAGGTATAGGTCGAAATCTGACCTCCTTTTCCCCCTAAAGAAAGATATTCACTATTTACTAAAAGTGATGATTTCAGCTCATATGAGCTGTGAAAAAATAGCTGACGTCACGTACTGAAAGTTATTGAAAGAATACCAAAATCAACACTTTTCACGACGCAATTTGTCGTTCCCGCGGGGTTTGTACAGCCCTCCCTATTGTGAGAGAATGTCTGCCGAGAAAACAAGAGCTCCTATAGGCACGAGTTTCAATTCAGGGCAGCGAAACGCTAAGCTCACGCCCTTGACAAGTCCGCAATGCCCCGTGGTGCAGCGTCTACTCTTCCGAGCACTAGCTCTTCGACATTGAGAAACAGAAACCCGAAGTGATGCCAGAGTGTGTCCGCGGCATGCAATTATAGGTAGCATTGTTGCCAACCTACGCTTATTTTTGATACGGACACAATAATGTATGATTCAGTAGAATGCGTTTGTAGTAGACACCAGTTAACAGCTATTTTGATCATTATCAATGCTGGTGACTTTTGGTGAATTTTCTGGAAAACAACAATACCTGTTACTATCATGGAAGCTATAATTGTTCCGGAATTGATTGGATCGGAATCGGATTGATATCGGAATTAATGATTGGTTGTTTTATATTATCAATACCAATCATGTATCCAGAGCTGTGGTTCAGTGCCTCAACTTATGTGCCTCTGACCGGGAGGTCCTAGGTTCGAGTCCCGACGGCGACAGAATTTCCGACACTAGCTTTCTGGCTAGGTCGAATTCAGACGCTGTCAGGAGGAGAATTGTAGCAGCTGGCTGCTCTGATCGGTAGTTTTCCGCGATTTCTCCGATCAACACCATACGAAAGCCGGAGCAGTACCGTAACAAACGGGATACGGACCGCGCGCGATGTTTCCTTCATCTTCCTTGTCCTATCCTCACCCCTTACACACTCACACTTACAATAATTTGCAGTACTACCACACATGCCGGGAGACCGGTCGGGGACTTAGAATTTGTTCCGGCTGGGGCGGTGTCCCACTGGTGGGATATACTTGGAAAAACCTCGCTAGTCGACGGTAGGACGGCGCCGGATCTCGCTATCCAGTGGGGCATGCACTAAACTTACGGGACTAATGACCTCGGTAGTTGACGCGCCCGGAATCACTAACAATAAACCAACCGGCCAACCATGGCCTTCGGGGCTGCTGAAAGCCGCCTTGCCGAAGCGCCGCTTTGTCAGTAGGTGCTTATGATGAAGTTCGATTTTTGCCGAAATGACAGCATTTTAAAAGTCATATCTAAATACAAAATTAGAAATTTATACAATTAAAATTTAATTGACAATATTGAACTCTAATCATAAATTTTAATTGATGTATAGATTAATCGGCAATCCATTTAATTGTGTTTACAAATTATTAAAAAAATCCAAATTCATACTAATTTTCCCAACTAATTCCCACTAACTGACGAGTAAACAAAATGAACACAGATTTAATATACTGGGATAGAATGTTCCCCGAAATTAACTGCTGCCCCCCCCCCTGCGAACTGTCAGACATAACAGATATGTAGAGATACTACCGAGCAACGATAACACAATGTGGTGAGTCGTTCCTTCCAGCAAGGGTTGTCCATGGCGTCTGCGAAAACAGCGTGGTTGAAACTAACTAAACGTTTTATTTTTTCAGTAACTTACTGCGCGACGGCAGCTATTTTTTCCCAGCACATATAAATACTGAATATCTTTCAAAACAGAAAAAATTTCGTAAGCCGAGAGACAATCTAGTCGTACTTGATCCGAAGCTGCTGAAAGATCCCTCGTTAGTCTATTATCACATCCGAGTGAGTGAATAGTGATTCCGAGTTCAAGTTCGTAGCTCATTAGTACGGAAAAATAGTGCAGGTTCTGGCCGGAAGGTGGCCTACGCCCTTTGAATCATAAGAGTCTGCGCTGGCCTCCACGTTGGCTTGTAAGGTTGCCGCAGGTATCTCCCCCGTCGGGTCATCCCTGCAGTCGGGACAAGATCTAATTTCCGACTTATCTCGATCCATGTGTGGTAGTGATGTGTGGTCTGGAAGTGTTGTGGGTGTGTGGTGAGGAGAGAGGAGGGAATAAGGATGAAGAAGGAAAGGTCGCGCGACGTCTGTGGCTCGTTTTTAGGATCCTGCTTTGAGAATCGTTTCATATCGACCGGAGTAACGACGTAAAACTACCGATCAGAGCAGAAAGATCGCTAGAATTTTCCTTCTCCGTAAGATACAAGCTTTAGTAGTGATTTGGAGCCTGGCAACATCGTTCTCGTATGCTGAAAAGCGCCAATGTTTAACTTGTTTTCATCGAACCTCATGTAGTAGTATTTTCACAGCAGTGTATACATCACAAAGAAGGAATACAATCATCAATATCATTTGTTAATGATTAGATAATAGTATTCGGTAAAAGGTAGAATGATTCTGCCATTTGAATTAAAAATAGATTTCTGGCCTTTTATTTTAATATCCTTGCAGGACCGCGTAATATTTTCCGCGTAAGTCCTTCTCCCGAATTCGTGGCAGGTAACCTTGTCCTTTTTCCTCTTTCGCGACTCCGTCGACGCCCAGATCGTTAAGTTGGAAGGAGTGACTGAGCTTCTTACTAAGAACATGTTTGTATTGCCTGTAGGAATACGGCAGCATTTTAAAACGTTGCAGGTAGGTACCAGAGAAGGTAACAAACACAAGATTTTCTATGAAAAAATCTGGATATTTCTAAAAGTTCTTGTATGCTTTATTGGTAATTAACTACTGTATTCAGTTACAAGTAAGAAGTTGGGAAATTTCCTGTCTATTACCTTTCTAATGCTACCGGTAGTTCGATATCGTTCTTCTCGATAGCTGTCGATTTGAAATATCAGTTAAGGATCCAATGAAAGAAATCTTCGTACGTCTCATGATGCCAGAACGTAATACTGAAGTTTGTGTGTACTTCGTTGTAAGGTATTTGTTTCTGTAGTTTACTGTCGCCTCCTCTCTCCTTCAGTCTCTCTTCACTGCCCTTCAAACTAACGGTCTAGGTCACGAACGCCCAGCGGACAAGGCCGCCTGCCCCAACGACAGAGATGCTTGCGCGCCGCTGCTAAGAAACCAACATTTTCAGCATGGCACCGTCGTGCAAAATCGAACAAGGTGTTAGAAATACACTATTTTTTAAACGAAAGGACATAGCTACATATAAAAGTGTGTTTGTATTTTTAAAAGAAAGTTACATATCATTATATTCCTCATTTTATGACATTAATGGTAAGTGAATAAAACTTTGAACTCCAATTTTTTAAATTCGATTTAATTCAATTTCTCCACAATAATATTCCAAACATTGGTTCAATGGCACATATTACTTACCTCGTGATTCAAGATATTTGTGCGGAAACTATATTTCGTTATTAAGCAATGTTTGTGCGACCGGGTCTTAACCTTTATCGTACTCACGTTAACGACTCCCGAAGTTGTGAGATAGGTGATCCGAAAGCGGGAAATGAGTAGTGGGAACAAGGGTATTCGGTTTCGTAGTTCAAATGAGAATTACACTTTTTAATTCATTAAAAAGGTATTTTGTCGTAAAATAATTTAGAAATGATGCGTTGAATAGACACTTTTTATTTTATTACGAAAATTGGTGCCCCATCATGAACTAGGACACGCGTAGCAAAGTGTCAACTTCCTCTTAAATGTTTGAGGTTTAAAATATGGCAACATTCATTTCGCGGGTCTAGGATGTCATTTGCAATATTCTCGCTGTGTGATTCGATTTCTTCAAGTGAAGTACGAGAAGGAATAAGAACCTCACGGCCTTTAACTAGCGTAGTTCATGTTTCTAGACTCTGCGAATGGTAAGAAACTAAATTTTAAATTTCTGGGGGATTTGAGGCCCTCCACCAATCAAACGACGATATAATTCATCGAAATTTTTATTCCTCGGATCTTACAAAGGGGAAAATGCTAGTAGAATAGTTTATTCTAAGTCTACATGTTGTTGAGGTGTGATTCAATGCACATGCGTGAACGCGTGAATTTCGCAAGGCCAAATGTAGGGACGCATCCCGAAGGACTTTCGCGCAGGTAAATTCTCTCCAAAGAATTCGTTCATAAATTGAGTTAGTGGAGCAAGTTTAAATCTCCTCTTCGGGGAACGGCGTCTGAATTCAGATGAGATCCTTTTAAAGTATTCCGACGTACCAGTGTACGCGTCTCCCTTTTCACTGGCCTTCTCGGAAGTTTCCGTCTAGAGTGATGGGGTGTCACACCCTTGGAGCCCAGGCCAGGCACCTGTAGCGTTGCGGAAAGTCAACACATGCAGAAGAATAAAATATCTTAATTGTGCCTTCTTACAGATTTTAGGCATATTTTAAATATCTGCATTGTTTTTAATTTTCGTAGACTTTCGTCGTTGTTCTGACGTATATTTACGGAACGCATTTGCAGTGAATCATTGAGTCTCTTCCCAAACACGTCTATCCTCCCTCCCCGTCTCCTGGCCAGTACGAAAACGACTAACCTTTGAACTGTGTACAGAGTTTGCATGTGAGTCTCCCATTGTTCTGGGAGTGGTGAGGCGACGTAGGAATACGTCACCAAAATTTCATGTGACATGAGTCTTCGTCCGGAAGCAACGGCGCGTGCCATAAGCAAAGTAACGAGGTTCTCTTACTGTACTTGGTGAACTCGTGCGAAAAGTGAAACTAGCAAATTGAATCTATAGTTCACTGTAGGTTGTTCGTAAATGCAACAAAGGAGATGTTGGGACTTATTAACTGAACTAATGACTAACGCTTTGAATTTCCCAATACAGAAAACAAGCTATTTTCAATATGATTTTTTTTACGTTTGTTGTACTTATAACATAACAGTTGTAATGAGCAATAAATGTTTACGCTTATTACTAGAAGTACCAAAAATTACTAAATATTTCATGTGAATAATTTAGCGGACTGCACTACCATTCGGCGCAAGTCCACCTTGCTGGATTAAAGCAGACAGATTGATCAGAGTGTGAAAAGTGAAAATCAATATCAAAGAGTAATCCATTGTTATAACTCTTCGATTTCATTTAATTTTGTTTCATTCAATTCGATTCATTTTTCAAAAAACTGTGTATAATGCATGGGGGAGATGATAATCTGCGCACGTTTTCTTGAGTATCAGAATACCATTCCAACATTTTCACAATAAATAGTTGAAAGCTGAATGAAAGTTAAAATAACTATAATAATAATAATAATAATAATAATAATAATAATAATAATAATAATAATAATAATAATAATAATAATAAATTTTAAAGAGCGCGAAATTAGCAACATTTGAAAAACTAGACATTTTTGTTCTCGAGTTTCAGAAAACTTACTTGTAAAGGTAAACGAACTGCAGATTTGATTTTTTCTGCATTGCTAACAAAATAGTAACTCACCCTCACCTCTACCACCACTACAAGCAAAAAAAGAGCTCAACACACGTGCGCATAGTGGAGCTATATTTATGTCCAGAAACAAAAGAAGGGGCCATCTCAGTATTTGTTCAATGGATCAGGAAAAAGTGGGAAAACCTGATCGAGATAGGAGTCATTGACCCGGAAGCTGAAGTGCATTACATGTTGCAGGTATATAAAGTCTTTTTACAAAATTATACAATACGAATGTAAACTAATTCATTATATATCATGGTTTTGTTAAAATAAACTTTTTTATGATCAGTATAGTCTACTTGTATAGAAACAGCTATGCAGCAGAAAGTATTTTAATTTTAACTTAAGTTTGTGTACCGACTTTAATTATTTAAGGTTATCTGGCAATGTATTACAGAGTAACGTACATGTATTGTATGTGGATTTCTTGTAGTGAGCTGTTGATCCTGGCACTTGATGAACGTGATTTCTAGGACGTGTGTTCTAATTATATCAGTATTACATGAAAATATGTTCCCACCGTCAAGAAAGTAAGAAAGGGCCACGGATCACACGTAATCTTTTCTTCTTCTCCCTTGCCCTGTCGTCTCTGTTACACACATTTCATTTTCATGCACCACACATGTTGGGAGAGCAGTCGGGAGCTTAGACCATGTCCGAAATAAAGCGATCCTTTCCTGAGGGAAATACTGGAGAGTGGAATCCTCTGCAAGCCAACCTGTAAGTCGGCGCCGAATCTCCCCATTCAGCGAAGGCAATTGAATCTACCGGTATAAAACATTTACTATACTAACGGAACTAATGATATTTCGCGTGCACGAAAACATCGATGAATCCAAGTCCAAAATGTAGTCCGATAGCGAACACAATGCGCAATGGCGAGCTCTCTCCATGCAACCAGGGCTTTATTCAGTCCTCGGCAGAGAGAAAATGTTCGGCAGTGACGTCAGACGCGTATCACTGATTACAAATAAGAGCCAGCACACGGCAGTGGCGAGGGAAGAGTTAGACTTATGGGTTTGGAGAAAAAAAAACACCCATTTTTTTAGAAATTGTTCCTACAGAATCTTCTCTAGAAGTAGCGTCTTTATTTACATCGTACTACTCACACTTCGTACATGTTACTAATAAATAGGTTTAGGATAATTATAAAATTTTTAATTAAAGATAAAATGCAATTATTAATAACGTTGTTTAGGTAGTTGCTACTTTTTTATAATAATAATAATAATAATAATAATAATAAATAAGAAGTTAATAAAAATTGTTACTTTACATGAGGAACTGATTATAATTTTTATAAGATTGAAGTCTCGGCCTGGAAATTTTCCCAGGTTGAAAAGGCTTCCAAACAGACTGATCGCCGAGGTCTTGATGGCGTGGGAAATTATTCCTCGCCCGCACAACGGTGGGTGATCAGTAGGGGTGGACAGAAAGAGAATATACGATTTGAAACTAACCATAGTATCTGCATTACAGTTCAACGTTGAGTGAGGGCGTGGAGTGCTCGGGTGTTACTTTTCAGTTTCAATACGTATACGACGTATTGAACGTCGTATCAATACGACGTATTGATTCGTACGTAGTATTGAGATATGAACAAAACTACATTTTCATATTTAATGCCTTCAGACAACAACAACAACAACAACAACAACAACAACAACAACAACAACAACAACAACAACATTGCACTATTGAACATGTTCGCTATTGTGTACGAGTTTTCGCTGCTATTTCTTCAATCACTAGAAGATAAGCCTTTGAAATTTCATTTTGAGCACGCGTACCAACAATTACATTACATACAGATCGTTTACGTCATTTCGATCAGGCATTTCGTTCAAACTACGCCAGATTAGCTTATCTTTAATAGAATCATGCATTTCTTGTACATTTTTTCATACATTAATGGAACATAATGTTTGCGAAGAGTCGATTCATGTCGAATAGTTTATTTGGTATACGTTTCTGAGAACGCAGGTATTTTATGATGTTCTAACTTACACAGTGGAATGTCAGTACAAGTAAAAGACTCACAACTCCGTACACAAGTTTGACAACTGGGGGTCCGAATTTGAACTAGTTGTTTAGTTGGGAGAATTTATTTTTAGCATCAACTGTTTACCACTTTTATAGTGAAACATCTTTTACTTGTTTCGCTGTTTTCAAATGTGTCACTGAGAATTGAGTATCCGCACATATACTTTTTCCCACACGCAACACAAAATAAAATGATCATATCAGTTGTTAGCACACCTTCATTTTCACGCACGTACAAACTGACTTGAGTAGATAATGTTCTTTCCACTGGAGGCATTTTTGCGAAAAAGCGAGCGCCTTTGTTTAACCTCACAAGTATGATAAAGGCAGGGGGGGATAAAACTTATTTGTAATAGAATGATCCATGTGACATGCGTGATACATGCAGTTCACCGCCTGAGTGAAATTGTGCTTAAATGTTCCTACTGTTAATTCTTGAATATAAAGCGTTAAAAAGATTTCCTTATATATCCTAGCAGAATCAATTTGTTTAAACAATTATGAGATGGGGAACATAATTGCTATATGGGAAAATTACGAAATGGGGAACGAGGCTGCCATATATTATTGTCATAATTTTGACGATATTGAGAATATATTGAAAGCACTTAATGAAAATGAAGCATAAAGCATTGTTGAAGCGAAGGTTGCTACATGTTCAGATGGAACAAAGGACGACTTAATTTATATTTACACACATCAACGGCATTTCCATAGCCATCACAGGGCTCGAAGAAAATGACGTGCCCCTAGCCACAAATATAAATTTGATACAGTCTTCAGTAGGCTTAAATCTGCGCCCGGAAAAAATGCAAAGGTTGTAATAGAAACATTTAACTACGTACTAGAAAAAAATGTCGGTTACTGTACATTACAACATATTGCAAATATCATGTCCTATAAAGGGAAGAGCAAATTGGCAGAGATGGAAGAAACATTGTCGCTGGAAGAAATAGCAAACTTTACATTTGCACCAAAAACCTTTGTAGTAGCTGAACGTTTTCCCAGTACAAATACATTTTGAGTAGCAACAGAGAATCGTTTCTGTTTTCAATCCTTATAATGCTGTTATTCGTACACGGCAATGTAAAAAATTAAGTGACCTTCAGCCACAGGTTCAGTTCATAATTCAGGTAAGTTTTGTCATAATTTGCATTGTTTTGGTATTTACGTTGGACTAAGTTACTTAGATCTTCAGTGATATACATAACGATATAACGAAAATGAAAAGAACAAATTATGATAATTTCAACATTTTTATGAGTTTTTGTGTAGTACACATTTGCTGCGTTATTAATGCATATATAGAAGTTTTAAATCTCATAATTACATACATATTTTACGTTTTTTCAATGCGTATCTATCTGAGCCCTACTAATGAAGAACACTTTCATTAGAGACACTGAGAAGTCTACGAATAACTGGTGCAGATGAGTAATGCAGTATCCAGTCAGGAAATGTACAGATTTCATCATATCTACGTAATGTTGTCACCTTGAAATCAACATTAAACACTAAATACGAGATATTAGATTAAAAATATCATTTTTTATTTATTTGAAAAGAAATGCAAACTAATGTTCATTTTTCTCGTAATATTAAGTCGATATGCTTACCGTAGTACGAAATGGTCCTAATAACCCATAATGTTCCTATACACATTTTTTTTCCTACTGCAGGGACCTTCAGATATTACATTTCATTCAGGGCATGAAGGTGGAAATAAACACAACTCATTTTATTTCATTTGCAAAGAGCTCATTGTCCAAGGATTTCATTTGAGGTATATTTCCCTCTGTCCTTTTCAGGTTAGAATGGGTGGCAATACTATGCCTTTAACACATCCTGACGGGTCTATGACACCCCCTCCAATGGTTAGTACCCCGCACTCAAAACTGATCTGTATGCTTTCCCTCGCCAGTTATGTATATTGTTCATTTAAATAAACAATAAGAAAATATTAATGATGATAATTGGAAAAAAATATAGCTGTTAAAATACCTAGAAATTTTGAGTGTATTGTAGCCAAATAGTACAAAATAAAAATTTCGGCTCAGCTTCGCTCCGCCTTCATTTCGGCAGTAATAACACTGTAACATTTTGTGGTATGTTCAGCGTTTTATCCGTCACCATAAAATCTCAAATTTTTTTAGACAATTTACATTTCTGCAATATAACAAAAAGGAACTCAGTTGCTGCGGCACAATAATCGGTATTGTTAGGTGTTGCTTGCGATGTATCTATTTCAACAATACCATGGCTCGAGGGAGATGAACGCGGGAAATTCGTCTCTACCGCAAGAAATTTTAGATGCAGCTGCGGAATCCGCACGGGATTTAATCCCCGAAGAATCCAAAGCACGATACGAAAAGGCATACCAAGAATTTAAAGCTTGGCAATTATAAAATAACTTAGACGTGATTACAGCAGATATAATACTTGCGTATTTTTAAGAAATTGATAAGCTCATTTACGTTTATTCCTTTTATAAAGGCAATCCTCTGTCTCACGATTTCTTTTACGAAGACAGGCACGCAAGGCAACCTCAGTATGGGTTTATTAGTCAATGCTGAGATGCACAATAGGTATAAATGAAAATGTAAACTTGAAAACATTCCACAAGCTTTATGCATTGTTAAAGAAATTGAACGTTGGTATCGAAACGAAAAGAGGAAAATTTGGGGCAAATGATAATGTAGGAAATTCTTGATAGAGGCTGAGGATGAAGAATATTTGTTTCAAAGGCTGATTGCGTTACATTAGTATTATTTAATGAACAATATACTGATTTGGTGTAAAAGCAGTCGATGTTTTTTTACGTTCTTATTTTTGGCTTCTTTGGGGTTTGGCGCTGTGATGAAATATACCAGCTTCGTGTCAACGGTACAAGGAGGGAAGGTTCGATTCTAATTGTGAAATTTAATGATTCCAAAAATCATCATTCACGATTTTTTTCCATACTTCCCGACGACACCGTAAACAACATGGATACAATCACCAAATATATGGATGTGCGTCCAAAGCACATAGACCACGGCAATTTTTTTGTCTTTTTACAACCGTGGAAAATGTAGTATACAGAAAGTTGGCATTCCCAAGATTGCAGGAGTGCCAGAAATTATAGCCACCTATCTTGGTCTCCCAGAACCCGAAAAATACCCTGGTCACTCTTTAAGAAGAACTTCGACTACGGCATTGGCCGATTCAGGAGCTTCGGTTAAAAATTTCAAACGTTTTGGTGGGTGGGAGAGGTCTACCATAGCCGAATCTACAGCGTCGACTTCCATTGGCGACACCACATCGTCAGAAAATATTACTGAAGAAGAGATTCATTTCGTGGAATGTCATGAAAATGACGCTAATATACTCAATATTTATTTTTCTAACTACACAATTAATAACATTGCAATTAATAATGAGCTTCTTCCAAAGTAATGAGTAACTTTTATTCCTATTTGTCTTGTAAATTGCCATATTGTGTTTTCGGAATAAGTTTGGTTTCTGGTGGTTGTTTATTTACGTTGCTGAGGATGTTAAAACCCGTTGCTAAAGATGTTAAATTTCATAACATACAGGTATGTACAAGTTACCTTAACAAACCTGAATAGTTACATGTTGACACGGGTTGAAGACGCATGTGACCGATAAACGTGTAAACACAAGAGTTGGTAATATCTGTAAATCTATCTGTGCCATCATTTGATTTTGTTTCATTTGTTTCGCCAAAAACAGTAAAAGAACTGTGTGCGACGTACGTGGAAAAAGTATATATTTTGATAGAATGATAGATCTCTCTTTTAAATATACTGTAAAACCAAGCAAAAGTTGTCTGTGGCAAAACATGTCTTGAGCAGTGTAAGCAATTGCAGTTGTAAGTTGCAGTATGATTCGCTAAATGCATTGTACGAGAAAAAATTACAAAAATTTAAAAATGATTTATTATTGATAATTATATTATTGTATTACCATTATTATTATTATTATTATTATTAATATTGTTATTATTATCATCATCATCTTCATAACAGTTATTGCTCTTATAGTTTTCAGCCTTTCAGGAGGAGTCTTACGCCACTATTCAATAATGCAATGTATGAAAATGCTGATTTTCCAGAAAAGCTGATGTGCATTTTTAATACAACAATAAGTTTAAAACTATTGGTTTGCATAAATCGCATAACATTTTTAATCAAACACAATCTTCATATTGTACTAGTTCCATTGAAAGTGCATTCATTTATTCAACATATATTCTTACCCCTCTTCATACAGTTTCATTCGCTCTGTGTTCACGAAACAATTCATCTTCCACCCATTTATGTCAATCTGCAAGTATATCGTAACCTACCGGCTGCAACAACGGTCCAGCTCTCCCCCTCTGAACATTTCTGAGCCGGGGGTCAGAGACTGGTTGAGTAGCAAGAGCTAAATGAAGCCGGCGGGTCCGATCGGTGCTGCCCTCTGTCGGCCAGTGGCCTGTCCACAACACGACTGCGTTGTCCACCTCGGGGGTTCCATGCGGCTTGTCAGAGGGAGTGGAGGGGAAGAGAGGGGAAGCAGGCGTGTCGGGGCGTTGAGGGGCGGCCTCCGCACAGTTCGCTGCCCACCGGCCGTGATGAACGGCCACGCAAATGACGCTCAAGTGCCCGCCGGCAAATGATACGACGGCCACGCCATGACGAATGGCGACGACGCGCTGCCGGGGCCACGCTCTGCGCATATATCAGCGCCCACTTAGAAGGACCCGCCCCCCACCACTACGACCACCGCGAGGCACCTTGCGGTCGCGCCGTCTCGCTCTCCGCCCCGCCCTTACGCCCACGTATTTGAATTTCCTACATGTTCCTGCCTGGCTTCGCCGAACATGTTGGCGTGGCCGTTCCTGGTCTCACTAACTTCACGCCGGCATGAGTGGCTCAGGGCATCAATTGATGTCACTGCAGTGCCTCTCACTGGGAGACCCTAGGGTTTGAGTGCCGACGGTGGTAGCATTTTTGATACTAGCTAGATAGTTTAGTCAAATTCAGTCGCTGTTTGGAGGGGAATTGTAGCGGCCGGCTGTTCTGATTGGTAGTTTTCCGTTCTTTCTCTGATCATCATCAGGCGAATGCCGGAGCGGTGTTCTAACAAACGGTCCACGGATCGCGCGCAATCTTTCCTTCCTCTTCCTTGTATCCTCGCTCCTTACTTACATACATAGTTTCATGCACTACACTACCACACATGTCGGTGGACCAGTTGAGAGCTTAGAGCTTGTCCCAGCTACGGCCCCGCTGGTGGGAGAGGCCTGGTTGCGGAAATCCCGATAGCCGACGTGTCTCATCATGACGCCGGATGTTACCATTTAGTGGGGGAAGATTCCTTCCACTTCTCCATCATGCAAGATGCACTGCACTTACGGGACTAATGACCTTAGTTGATATGCCCAGGAACATCAAATAATCGATCACTAAATTTACGCGCCCACAACATCGCTAGCTCACATGCCGCGCTCCTTGCCCAACTGTACTTTCTTCCCACGCCTCATCCCGTACTCTCATGTCTCCCCCTTCTTTTTTGCCGTTTCACGTCACTCACCCCCACTACTTTGCTCTTATGGACCCAACTCCCACGCCCTCTTTACGTTCCCTCGTCCACCACGCCTCTCTGTCGTTTCCATTTATGAGCCCCATAGCTCAGCACTTCCATCATGACACCAAGCCAACTCTTTACACCAACAGCGTGCACAAACACCGAAAGCATGCCATTATCGCCATCGTCACATGCGCAACGTTAGTACATATATTTATTCAGAATTATTTTCTGAATAATTATTTGTAAATAATTTCTAAAAATGCAACATTTTGTAAGTGTGAAAAAAATCAAGACTAAATAATAAAGACACAAGTGAAATTTGTTATATAAATCTTTTTTCGCTCAAAATTCGTATTAAATAAATACTTTGTTTAAATTCGAATTAAAACATTCCACAGAAACTAATGATACCAGTAATACTTAATTTGAAAGTTTATTACATACATTATCTATTTTATTGAGCATATTTACACATTATTTATGACTAGGGAACGGAGTTTATTGTAATAAAAAATGCAAAATATGTATAAACATATGTACTTATTTTTTCCAAAGTATGTACGAAAATAGGAAATATGTAAAATAAAAATTCATTATTTTCTTTTAATTGTTCTCTACAAGCACTTTCTGAGCAGAGAACGTCGCCAATCAGTTCTTAACAAGCATTTGGGGGGGCTGAAAATAGGTTCTACCTCTACAGAATTCTACACTGGATTTCAACACTCATAAGAATTTTGTTCTAAATACAAAATACGTTCATAGTATATATTACAATGTTTACGAGAAGCCAGTGTTCCAATGAATAGTAGAATCGTGATGGATGGCGGGGGAGGGGGTTCCCTCCGCCCAATCGGAAAACGCGTAAGACAATTTTCTGTAAAAAATAGTTTTTAGTTTTCGATCGAGAAACGAACGTGCTGTTTGAAACATGAACAAAATCGTTGTTGAGATTACTTTTGTTCTCAGAAATCCGGTCTAAACTGAGAGTACGCAGTAAGAGGGGGTGACAATTATGGCGATGATATGGTGGCCAGAGAAGCCAAGCAGCATTACATTTGATTTTTAAGAAAAATGATTGCGTAACATATAAAGCAAACGTGCAACTGAAATGTTCCGTTTCGATGTATAAATATATTAAAATATAACGACATATGTAGTAGTAGGTAAAGCATGTAAACATACAAAAATTTATTCAGAATGTCTTGTAAACTCAAACAAAAATTATTGAATGCAGATATCTAGTTCCTGTAAAAACATGTAATTACATAGAAATCCGTTCCCTATATATGACATACAATAAATTACTGTAGTTAAAAACCGCCTCACATATTTTCAGTAGAAATGCAAACTAGCATTGTAAACTAGCTGCAGCATACAAGTACCTTTTCATTTTCAATTATATCCTTTCTCTCTTAGAACTCCACCCTCCACGTGCAACCCCCACAGCATTCATGTGAATTCACGGAGGCGTCACTTGATAACGAGGAGTGCTGCGATTTGGTTGTCACTGGTCGCTTGTTATGCTCTTTCCTAGAAATTGTGAGAGGTACCGAGAGATGGGCGCCTGCTTCTGGACAAGATGGAAGTGGCGAATGACGGATGGAACTAAAACTGACGAGGTCGTCGGCAAGTACATCCCCTTGTCGTCACTATTTATATAGTTGTTTTGTTACTTACTTAGCTTGTTAGTTACTTAGTTTGTTAGTTACCTACTTAGTTCGTTAGTTACCTACTTAGTTCGTTAGTTACCTACTTAGTTCGTTAGTTACCTACTTAGTTCGTTAGTTACCTACTTAGTTCGTTAGTTACCTACTTAGTTTGTTAGTTACTTACTTTGTTAGTTATTTAGTTTTTAGTAACTTACTTTGTTAGTTATTTAGATATTTATTTACCGATACTAAGCATTGCATTCACTCTCACCCCACGGTCTACCCTGCCACTCGCCTCTGCCCGCCCCTCCCACCCACACCCCCCCCCCTTCACTCCCCTCCCCTTCCCGTCCACGTTCCCCCGCTCCCCTCACACCTTCGCTATTTCAACCCCCGGTTCCGGCAACTATTCTGATACCCGATCCCAACACTATTCCCAATAACAGTCCAGGGCCCGGTCCCATCCCCGCAACAGCGTTCGACCCTACACCCGCTCCGTTCCGACCCGTTCCGTTTTGTTCCATTTCGTTTCGTTCCGTTACCATTCCATTCCGTCGAGTCCCGTCCATTCCCGTCCCGTCCATTCCCGTTTCGCCCCGCCCCGTCCATTTCCGAACTGATCGTACCGATATTTACTCGCTCCCTTGGCCTAAATCAGCGGCCATGTCCCAATGTCCTTATCTCGCTGTATGCAAAACTCTGAAAATCCTCCCCTGTAGCTGGGGAGTCAGCGTCCGTCCCAGCACCACGCCTCTGCCCGTCACAACCGCCCTGCCCGTCACAACCGCCCTGCCCGTCACAACCGCCCTGCCCGTCACAACCGCCCTGCCCGTCACAACCCCCTTCCCTATCAACCCCCTGCCCGTCGCAAGCCCCCTTACCTATCAACCCCCTGCCCATCAGAACCACTCGCGCGTCTCATCTCCCACATTTTCCAACCCCCCACCCCCCCTCTCCCGCCTTGCGCCTCCCCTTGCCCGTCGCTCCCCCTGGCCCATCGATCCCCGGCACATCACCTCCCTGCCCATCACCCCTTACAGCCCCCACCATTCCTCCCCTCCGCCCCCGACCCCCCCCCCTCGTCCCCCCCCGACCCCGTCTTTACTCCGCCCTTCCCCCCCCCCCCCCGCACCCCCTATCCCCCGACCCCCCCCAATCCGTGACCACCCTTGCGAGCACTGAGCCCTGCTTTCCCCTTTGTACCCCTACCTCCCCATACTATGCCTGGCCTGGCCGCCAATTTCGCAATAGTCCGCCGCTCACGAACATCGATGGGGCTTCACACTGCTTCCCGCCGCGTTTACACTCCGCTTCACTAGCGTGCGCTCCTCGTCTCGCTTGCTCTGCGCACGTGCGTGCCGTGCAAAAATTAGGATTAAGGCTATCGGAGCCGATCGCCCACCCGCACACAAAACGTCCGGGCGCCCGCTCAGTCTTTCATAAGGATCTCCGCGCACTGAGCAGCCTCGCCAAGGGCTGGTTGCAGCGCGCCGCGCATCGCTGGGCTTTGTCGCAAACAAAACGGGGTAACGTCATTTATCCCCTTGTGCGCACGTGTCGCGTTTCCGAGAACGGATTGGGAGCGTGGATCGATTACTGGGAGGGCGAGGAAATAGAGAATGTAAGGCATCCTCTTGCCGAAGGAAGGAAGACGGGTCAAGGTTTTACTGTTATTATGAACGAACGAGTCGTGAGCAGTGTCAAGAGAACATATTTGGCGTTACAAAATACTTCGTTGTAGCTTTTGTATATATTACATCGATTTATGAATGAGGAATTTAAAGAAATCGGAATTGCTTTAAGGAAAAGGACGTTTTAATTGTGTGTGTGGGTGTGTGTGTGAGTGCAGAAAGAAGAAAAATAAAATATTGTAATGTACTTAAGAAATAGAACATGAGAAGAATACATTTATGAATCGATATTATAATGTAAACGAAGATATACTTTTGTTGTATTGAAACAATATACTTGAAAAGTACTAGATGAAAAACAGAGTCAATGAATTACAAAAATCCCAAAGGAATAATTCATAAACGCATGTTTACAATAGAAACACATAAATACGAACATTAAAACATAATGGGAAACTTTATAGCTGAAAAAAATGTGAACATACGTGAGTGTGAACGCCGGTAAGAAAAGGAAGAAAAGTTAGAAAAGGTTAGGGGCTGATAAATCGCTCGAAGAAACGGCATTAAACTTCTGAATGCGTAAACGAACACAATGATTTAATTCTTGACAAATTGAATTTCATAGTGGTTAAAGTTCCTATTACAAAACAGTAAATTCACGTCTCTATAAAATTGTGTAGAATTGAAAATTAAAAAAAAAATCAGAAGTCTTCCTTCTAATATTACGAGTAGATCTTAGCTCTGAAGTATATTTTCTCCATATCTCCATAATATAAATTTAAAAACATATCTTCTACAATATTTCTACAATATTTCTACAATATTTATAAGATAGACCGCTATGCCGCTATACCGAACTCAATTTGCGTGACCCCAGTACGAACCCATCATTCCTGCATATTTTCCTCTATCAGATGACGTTTGGTTTATTTTAATGAAACTATATTATTTTTAAATTCCAAATACTCTGGTCTGAGCGTGGCACTCTCGCTCACCCCCTTATGCTCTTTTCTTCTACTCAGTGGCCTTAATACTCTGTTGGTACTACTTCTCGATGATGTTCATAAGTTGGTGGCAAAGTAATTAAAGGCAATGCTCTCAGCGACATTTGTTTCGAAAGTTTTTATGTGTTTGAGAATGTTTTGAACATCAAACGAATGTTTAAATAATTTAATTTGAGTTTGACTCTATCGAATTTATTAACATTTTGAGATGACTTATCGGCTTTTAACTATTAATTTATTAATTTAATTCAGTGGCACACGGAGCGACCAAAAGTTGACTCGCTTGTTATGAGCCCGAAAATTCGGCTGCGAACTACGTTCTGTGGAGGAGGGCTTGGAGGTTACTCAGCGGCAGGGGAAATAGTTTTGGTTGTGAATTGCCAGGCGGTTGAACGCATACAACTCTCCACTCCGGAGTTCCTGGCACGGCGAAAGTATTGGCGGTGAAAGCGTTGGAGGTGAAAGCGTTGAAGGTGAAAGCGTTGGAGGTGAAGTGTTGGAGGTGAAAGCGTTGGAGGTGAAAGCGTTGGAGGTGAAAGCGTTGGAGGTGAAAGCGTTGGAGGTGAAAGCGTTGGAGGTGAAAGCGTTGGAGGTGAAAGCGTTGGAGGTGAAAGCGTTGGTGAGGCTGAGAAAGCGCTGGTGGGTGGAGGTGAAAGCGCTGGAGGTGAAAGCGCTGGAGGTGAAAGCGCTGGAGGTGAAAGCGCTGGAGGTGAGCGTGGAGGTGAAAGCGCTGGAGGTGAAAGCGCTGGAGGTGAAAGCGCTGGAGGTGAAAGCGCTGGAGGTGAAAGCGCTGGAGGTGAAAGCGCTGGAGGTGAGATCGCGGGAGGTGAGATCGCTGGAGGTGAGATCGCTGGGTAGATCGCTGAGGTGAACGCTGGAGGTGAGATCGCTGGAGGTGAGATCGCTGGAGGTGAGATCGCTGGAGGTGAGAACGCTGGAGGTGAGATCGCTGGAGGTGAGATCGCCGGAGGTGAAATCGCCGGAGGTGAAATCGCCGGAGGTGAAATCGCCGGAGGTGAAATCGCCGGAGGTGAAATCGCCGGAGGTGAAATCGCCGGAGGTGAAATCGCCGGAGGTGAAATCGCCGGAGGTGAAATCGCCGGAGGTGAAATCGCCGGAGGTGAAATCGCCGGAGGTGAAATCGCCGGAGGTGAAATCGCCGGAGGTGAAATCGCCGGAGGTGAAATCGCCGGAGGTGAAATCGCCGGAGGTGAAATCGCCGGAGGTGAAATCGCCGGAGGTGAAATCGCCGGAGGTGAAATCGCCGGAGGTGAAATCGCCGGAGGTGAAATCGCCGGAGGTGAAATCGCCGGAGGTGAAATCGCCGGAGGTGAAATCGCCGGAGGTGAAATCGCCGGAGGTGAAATCGCCGGAGGTGAAATCGCCGGAGGTGAAATCGCCGGAATACGAGTCTCGGATTTTTTCGGAAGAATTATGATTATAGTCAGATGAGACTTGTAAAGAGAGTATTTGGCGAAATGTCAATGTTGTAGGAATAAAGAGCACAACTCCGGAGGGCGATGTAGGGGTGATGCCGGGAGCGCGAGACCGGGAGCGCGAAGTTGGGAACGCGAGGCTGGCCACACGAGGCCGGAAACAAAAAATCGAAAAGTCAAACTGTAATGAGGATATACAAAGACGTACCATGGTGAAAGTGAAAGCTCGCGCGGCTGGAGTCAAAAGATAGCTGTCCAGGAGGTGAAAGCGCATCATACGCAGATATTCCAACATTTCTGTCATTCGACCTTGCCGAGGGATGTCACCCGAAGGGTTGTGCCCTAATGAAGGTCGCAATATAACGGTAACTCAACGTTAGCAACCCCGACAGTCAAGTATCCCAGTGCCGCGGTGATTCCGGTCGAGGAGGCGCAAGGGCCAGACGTGGGGGCTGGAGATAGCGGTAGTCAAGTGAGGCGACCGGCGAGCCATCGGGAGACCGGAACACGTCCCGCGTAAAGGAGGAATTCGAACAGAGGCTTCGACAAGCAGATGCCTGGAATATTAGCATTCTTGGAGGGTCGCGCGCCGCGCCGCGCCGCGCCACGCCTTCTTCGGCCTGTGCGACCTCTGGCGCAAAGCGCCGCTGTCTGGAGGCCAACGAGGAGGCGTGACGCACTCGGCGAGGGTGTGAGGAAGGCGCGGGCTACGACACCGAAAATATGCCACTTATATGCATGGCAGCGGACTGAGACCATTCCTTTCGCTGCTCTCGCTTTCTCGCACAAGGCAGCACCCATTTGGAGGCGTTTATGAACTCTGACAAATACACGTAATGGGGTGAAAAGTTGATAAAATGGAATAGCTTCAACAATCTGTTAAATCGTTAATAGATTTTGTGATTAAGTATGAGATGAGGTGTGTAAAGGCAATGCAAAATTTAGTAGAGCTTTCTTTTTCGTTATTATAATTCTAGAATATCTGTTTAAATCAAGTGGAATGAATGTTTCTAAAAGATTGGCTCTATTTGTGTGGAGTTCAAAACGACAAAAATTTTGAAATGGGCACACTGGCCTCTGCAGCGTCATCAACGAGCTATGGAGTGGATTCGATGATGCGGTGATGATGGTTATGATGATGATAAAATTTGAGTCATACATTCGGAGGGCTAGTGTTATTTCATAATGGTTATGATTCATAATAATTATAATTCATAATTCATAATAATTAAAATTCATAATATTCATAATAATTATAATTCACAACGGAAATATGTTAGCACAGCAAGAAATCTTAAAAGTTATCACCAAGCAACAGAAAATAGTCATGTTACTTTTCTCATGATTTCAGACTTCATTAATTAAACACAATATTAATTATTATTATTTCATTTATATTCTAAAAAACCGAAGTACTCTGATGAAATAATATAATGATAGGCAATGGTCTACTGACACGTGTAAGATATTCAGCAGCGGGTCATCATAATTGTAATTTTTTGTTTTGTTTTTTAAGGTCGCATCAACATCTAGGTCCTTAACGATCAGTATTGGAGTTACGTTATGGTAACTGTGAAGATGAAACGATATGGTGATGATAAGGGGTGAAAGGAGGAACACAAATACAATCATGCCAGAGGCGGGACTCGAATGCGTGACCCTTCGGGTCGAGATCGACACTATCGCCTTCGAGATCTCGGCCACCGGATCGGAAAAGTATTAGAAAACAAACTGTCGTCCAAAGCAATACTTTTCTCTAAACTCCAGTTCGTTATATAGCTTGAAATAAACACGCCTTATGAGAAAATCACATCTAATTTTAACGGAAAATAACACTAGCCCTCCGAATGTATGACTCAAATTTTATCATCATCATAATCACGGAGAGAGGGGGACACGGAGAGAGGGAGACACGGGGGGAGAAAGGCTCGGAGAGAGAAAGAACGAATGAGGGGCGAAACGTCTGCCGGGTTACGCTAGTAAATCATGTATCACACAAATTATTTTTCGTAGAAACAGTAGCGACTGTGTTGGTAGAAAAATTATATAATTCAAATCACAAAATGTAATGTTACTAAAATTCATAATAGAATATTAATTCTGAAAAGTCCCAGTCTGCGTCTGGACCCAGTCTGCGTCTGGACGTTGTAGCGAGCGGACGTGTTTTTGGGATCGCTCTCGCCCAGGTATAGGGATAATGGGCTGCGACTTGCAGGCGTACCGGGCCCGCATCGGCGGCTGGGCCGCCCGCGTGGCGTGCGTGCTGGGAAAGGGTAGCGTTGCTGCTCCTTCTCTAGACGGCTTTGCGTTGCTTGTCATAGCAACGCTGCTAATCATTGGAGGCGTCGAGATGAATCCTGGCCCGGTGTCCACGCGACGTGGCGCACCAGTAGATGTTCCGTGGAGGTGCGTCGAGTGTTGTAACGGCGTGGGTGGGCTGCGCGATGAACTGGCGCGTCTCCGACAGGAATTCCTGAAGCTGACGGCGAAACTTTCTGCCACTCAACGGGAGCTGCAAAATCTGAAGGCAGCAACAAGGGTGACAGAGATGGAGGTGACAGCACCGGCCGCAACGGAAGAGGCAGTGACGGTGGCACAGCCGACCACAGCAGTCCTGCGAGCTGAGGTGACCTCGCCGGCCCGGCTGCCGCGCCGGCCCGGCTGCCGCGCCGGCGGCTGCCGCGCCGCCGGCCCGGCTGTGGCTACGGCGGCGACGGCAACATTATCAGCAACGTACGCATCTGTTGTGACGGCGGCAAAGAAAAACCGTGAGGGTCGGGCCCCAAAAGTGTGTTGTGTTCGGTGACTCTATTGTGCGTCACGTGGGTCACGCAAACCTACAGGTAAAATGCTTCCGGAATCCGCGTTGAGCAATTGAAATTGCAAATAGAAGCCAGCGATGTGGAAGCACCGGACACTGTCATCATTCACGGAGGCTCTAACAACCTTCGGAGATGTCGCTCGTTTGACTACCTAACGGGCGAGATCTACGAACTTGGGGTACAGCGAAAAGCGCTTCCATCCGCCCGCATAGTGCTAAGTGGTGTCATTCGCCGCCGGGATGTTTGGTCCCGTAAAGTCGCTAGGGTGAATCGCGACATGGACTATGTGGCAAAAGCGCTCGATTCACCTTTGTGGATCCAAACGGTGGATCTCGAGAGCGCCCTAGGTCGGACGGCGTCCACCTCAACCGGAGGGGCGTGGCGGCACTCAGGGCCTCTACACCAGAGTTGCTGAGTTCTGCACACGCCCTCCGGTCGCCCGATGACGCTGTGAATGTCCGTTGATCTTGCGCCCTGCGGTCGAATGGCGGGCAATGGCGATAGGAGCGGAGGCTGAGGGTTTCGCTCTGGTGGCGGAAGATTCAGCGGTGACGTGTGTGACGGTGGAGAAAGCGGAGACCGCGGAGACGACAGCGGCGGCGGCGACGACGACGGCGGCGACGACGGCGGCGACGGCGGCGACGGCGGCGACGGCGGCGACGGCGGCGACGGCGGCGACGGCGGCGACGGCGGCGACGGCGACGACGACGGCGACGACGACGGCGACGACGACGGCGGCGACGACGGCGGCGACGACGGCGGCGACGACGGCGGCGACGACGGCGGCGGCGACGACGGCGGCGACGACGGCGGCGACCGTGGCAGCAGCGGAGACGGCGGCGACGACGGCGGCGACCAGATATGTTCAGGTGAGGAAGGGCTTTCAAGATTATTGCAGGTAAACTGTCGAAGTATAATTAATAAAACCATTGAGTTTTGGAACTTAGTTGATACTGTGATCCAGATATAGTGATAGGGACAGAATCGTGGTTAACAGATGAGGTAGCTAATTCTGAAATTTTACATTACGGTTATAAATTATATCGAAGAGATAGAAAAACAAGAGGCGGGGGCGTTTTCTCTGCGTCAAGACCTCGTTAATAGTTGGGAATAGTTGGTTTAGTAACAACTTTGAAATGTTAGGAATGGTAATTGACGTACTAGATAATTCCGTGGAAATTATTGCTTGTTACAGGCCGCCAAACGACGGTTATGAAATTTTAGATGAAATCGGTGATAGATTGGAAAACAGAAACGGTCGTTCTATTCTTGTCGCTGGCGACCTAAACTTTCCGACGCTAACTGGAAAGGAGGTATGCGACAGGAAAATTCAAAAGCGCGTCAATCGACTAGTATGGGAGCAGGGTTTAACGCAGGTAGTCGACCAACCCACGCGGCAGAGCGCAATTTTGGACATTTTCCTTGTTCACCCTGCAGAAATGTTCCTTTCTTGCGACGTCTTTCAGGGATTAGCGACCACAAAGCAGTGATGGTAGAAGTACAAACAAATGTAATTACGCGACCTAAGGTGAAAGGAACGATAGTCAGGCAATATAGAAAGCAAACGTCGAAGGTTTACGTAGTTTCTTAAGGAAAAACACTGACTACTTTCTAAGAACAGAAGGGTATGGAGGAACAATGGGGGGCTTTTAAAACAATCGTAGAAACAGCTTTAGATACGTTCGTTCCTTGCAAAATACTGAAAAGTAATCCTGATCCTGAATATTATAACGGGGCGGTACGGCGTTTAAAGAGAAAAATTAGACTAGCATTTAATAGGAGACATCGCAGCATTGCTGACATGATAACTTTAAAAAATTCTACAGGAATTAGAAAAGAAAGAAAATTGCGCATGAATTATTTTTAAGAAATATTTTGGAGACAGGAAGAAATAATTGGTCAGACTTTTACAAATATGTCCGCAGACGCCGGGGGAATAAGGAAGAAATTCAGGAAATTCTAGACGCAGATAACGCGCCATTGCACGGCGACCAAGCGAAAGCAAATGCGTTCAACGCGTATTTTGTATCAATATTCAAACCAAAACGGGCGCAGGAGCAAGTTCATTATTTTCCAATAGAAAACCAGTTCAAGCTTCATGCATGGGAACTCCGCAAACGTATAAAATCACTGAAAACCGTAAATCACGCGACCAGACGGCATCTCGACAGATTTTATTAAACTCGGTGGGGAGGCAGTATTGCCGTATTTGTTAAGATTATTCAATGTTTCAATCAATAATGCAAGTCTACCAGACGATTGGAAGACAGCTATAGTGGTCCCTATTTTCAAAAAGGTGATAAAACGAAAGTTTGTAATTATAGACCAGTATCGCTCACATCAGTAGTATGCAAAATAATGGAGCATTTAATAGCCGGGTACATTCGCCGCGAATGGAAAAAGCGAACTGGATTTTCACGGACAGCATGGGTTTAGAAGTAAATATTCGTGCGAAAGCCAAATCGTTTCTCTTTTGCAAGATCTAGCTGACGAAGTTGACGCGGGTGGGAGGGTGGATGCAATCGTAATCGACTTTGCGAAAGCATTCGACGTAGTACCGCATAACCTACTTATCAGGAAATTATTAACTTCAGGAATTGATGCTAGAGTCGTGAAGTGGGTAAGCGAATTTCTTAGAGACAGGAAACAAAAGTTCGAATTGGCACTCAGTTTTCGACTACGGTTATTGTTACTTCAGGGTTCCACAGGGAAGTGTCATAGGGCCATTACTTTTCTTAGCGTACGTAAATGATCTCCACGTTAACATACAATCAAAGGTGCGTTTATTTGCAGACGATTGTGTTATATACCGAAAATCAAAAGTAGCGCTGACGAACAAATATTACAGCAGGATTTAGAACATTTACGTGATTAGGCTGAAAAAATGACATGGGAATTAACGGATCGAAAAGCAAAACAATAACGTTCGGGCGGGGACGAAATTATGAGGAACCAGACTATCGTTTAGGTGAGGTCATCATCCAAGAGTCTCATCATGCAAGTATTTAGGCATTCATATAGATAGTAAATTAGGTGGGAGAAGCATATAAATCAGGTAGTTAGGAAAACGTGGAAGTCTTTGCATTTTGTAATGCGAATTCTAAAGAAAAGCTCTGCAAACGCAAAAGAATTAGCATATTTTTCGCTGGTTCGCCCTCATGGAATACGGAGTGGCATGTTGGGATCCATACAGAAAGTCGCACCGGAAAAAACTAGATAGAATACAGAGAAAAGCGAATAAGTTTACCTACAGAACTAACGCGATAAAAAGGCATGGGAACCTCTAGAAATGAGAAGAACAAGGGCGAGGCTTTGCGCTCTTTATAAATCATAGTAGGTCAAACAGCTTGGAAGGAAATTCAGGTTAGACTAGAAAAACCAAATTATTTCGGCCGAAGCGATCACACTCACAAAATTCGAACAAGGAAACAAAATTCAGATCTTGGAAATTTTCCTTTTTTAACAGAACAATTAAAGATTGGAACAGTTTACCCCAGCAATTTTCAAAGCCTTTCCTCTAAGTGTCCGAAGTTTTAGAAATAAGTTAGAACAATATGATAGTAATAGACATTAAATGAGTAAGTGCTGTGAAGTGCGGTGAAGTGCGGTGAAGTGCTGTGAAGTGCGGTGAAGTGCGATGTAGTGCTGGTCAGTGTAACTCAAAGCAAAACAGTGTAGTGTAGTGTAGTGTAGTGTAGTGTAGTGTAGTGTAGTGTAGTGTAGTGTAGTGTTGTGCAGTGCAGTGTCGTGCAGTTAATTGTAGTGAACGCGATCAATGAATTAAAAACAATAAATTTAGCCAATATTTATGTAGCTTGTATTAAATTTTAGCATCACCGACATATAATTATAATTATTATATATCATACGAGTTGAAATATTTGTTATAATACTTAATATTAGTGATAGTATGATTACTGCATGTTCGGCTTGTACTGTACTCCTTTATTATTATTGTTATTATTTTAATATCGTTATTATTATTAATATTGTTGTTATTTTAATGTTAAGTGTTATTATTACTGTAATTATTGTTAATTAACTGCCACCGGGTCATACCCAATTGCAGTTCAAATAAATGTATGTATAAAAAAATGTCTTATGCAGTCAAAGGAAGAAATTGTTTTATTAATGTAACAGGTTCTTCAAAAGAATGTGTGCGCTTTTCTAGTAAGTCTTTCCTACAGGCTGCTAAACATCTATGATTTCATATTACAAAAAAATTGTCTTCAATATTAAAAAGAAAGACTTAGGATGTGTATGAGAAAGCAACAGTAGCATAGAAGTTATTCAGAGAGAGACTGAATAGCGTGATGTATATTTAATTGAAATTTTCATCTGTTCATAAACTAAGAATAAACTAGTGTACATTCATATTTGAATATTTTTATTAACTCTGCTACAGTCAATGTAAGGGTTGTGTTACATGCTACATATCACATCACGCATTGAAACCATTAATCTTCTGTGGTGATTGGAAACGGGAAGAAAATTAAATAAAATATTCAAGTGATTCAATATAATATGATGTACTATTTAGTGACAAGAAATATATTGTACTAAAACTTTACCGAATGTATACTGTCGTTATTGTCACGAATATATTATGTGATTATTATTATTTAGACTCCACTTTCATTCGAATATACTCTTGAATGAATTGCAGGAATATAATTCAATGTTGTCAAAAATATAAAGTTTCAAAAGTTTCGTCGACATTTATCAAACACTCCTTTTTCTGTTACCTCGTGCGCAGTTCGTGTTCTTTATTTACGTTCATGTTGACGAACGTACGCGAAAAAATCGTCACTTTCGGTTAAGGTATCTGAGCAAATATTGACCAATTTTCACAAGAAGAATTGTGTGGAATATTTCCTTTACATGTAATGTAGACCGTTCTCGGTTCAGTCAGTGCAAATTACAACTGTTTTAAAGTATTCCAAATTGAAATAAATGCACCCCGTTCGAGCCAGTGTGCTTTGCTTTTTGGTCAGGATCCAGTCCGACATATTTTTAACGTCATTAATTCTGTGTCACAGTGGGTGTGGAAAAGGGATGATAATAGAAAACATTCCGGGTAGCGGTAACCGGTTGGCAAGCAACACTTGATTTACGGCAACTGTAGCTTCCTGCACCAGATAAGCGTATTGATAAATATTGAAAGGCCACGTGGCTGTCTATTCAATTATGTGGTTGGTTCGCGAAAGGATTGAGTAATGGTACCAATGTGGCCCGACGCCCTGTCCCGCAATCGTGCTATCCGCGTGACAAACACCACTGCAGGAATATCGACCAAGCGCCACAGTTTAGCGAAACTGACACGTTTATAATCCGGTTAGCCGTGCGCATCCACTAAGGCGAAAACGCGCTGTTCCCACTGGGATACAAATGGCACTGCCGGACTCCCCTTGTTACGATCAAGACTTTCAATCTGTGTCTGAAATATTCTGGCAGAAATTGAAAATCATTGCAAGGAAGATCGTGTATACCACTAATTACATAAACCATTTTTTCTATCAATATTTTTTTTGAAAGATTTCAATGGCTTTTTGAGTTTGCATTTAAAATATACATTTATAGAACACGGATTTCTTCTTTCAGGTGTTCGTCTAGAACACGTTACTCGCTCTTGACTAGAGTCTGTTTGGTATTATTAAATAGTGTGAGTTCATCAAAATGTCTAATTAATTATATCGTTTGTGACAGTGGTAATATCAACCTCTCCTAGTGTCACTCAACATAACGGCAACAAAATAATTACAATGCAACCGCTCATTAAAACGGTCACTTATAATGATAAGAAATCAATGGATTCTAGAATGATGACGAAGTGAACTGATTACGTATACATTACTGAACATGTACTCATTACGTTGGTTACGGCGAAAATTTTGTGGAATCCCATGATTTAGGTTTCGAGAAAGAAATAATAAAATACAATAACAACCTCCGTTGTATAATATTATTATACGTTGGGCATGTAAGTGTCATTAAATTGTACTCAAAAAGGGCAAGTAGCGATAAATATTCGAGTAGTTTTCATATTTTGTTCCTATATGTTTTTTGGATCGATGAACATGAATATCAGGTTTGCCAACAAAAATTTGGCCTGGAAACGGTTGTCAAGCAAAAAGTGCAAAAATCACGCCTATTCCTTTTTTTTCAAAATAACTCAAAACTAATTCATTTTTTTATAATAAATGGTCCTATACGAAATAAAAAAGATGCAATTACCTACATTCAATGTTCTTCAGATATTTTTTCTTCCATTAACGGTTTAGCCCTGAGAGCATGGCGAACGGGTACCCCCGGATAAGATAGTAAAAAGTCTCCCTCAACCAAACGACATCAGTAGTATAATTATAACTCTAAAATAAAAATAAAATTTTTGAAAAGTTTCTTAGCTCCCAACCCACCGCCCACACACACAGCCTAAAATGTGTTTTTTAATTCTAATATTTTACGATAAACCTAACACTATTTTATCTTATTGAAATAAATTTGAAAAATAAGAGAATAATTAACAGTATCAGAAATTTTTTTTGATATTTTGTCAGCGCCGCACTAAAAAACAAAAAAAAATTGAAAAAACTTCAAAATATGTTTACTGTGTCTTAGAACACTGGAACAGGCTCAAGAAAATCAAAAGGTTCCTCCTGAAAAGCAAAAATGTGTGCATTTTTTCAGAGTTTTTGATTGCTGGACTGTAGTTAAAAAATAGAAACCATTTTTACCATTTCTCACCTTCAAATCTCCTTGACTTTAAATGTTCTTTGAAAATGACTGCAGCAGTTTTGTGCAAAATTTTAGTATTTGTTCTACATTTGTGTAAATTGTTGTAGCACCCAGTAATATTTTGTCTCTGGAATGTACTTACAACTGGAATGTAGTTACAAATTATATTTTGAAAGCTTTTATGATCATTTGTATAAGTATATCATACGCTAAAAAATAATAGTTTTTAGCAGTTTATAAGAAACTATCGACACAAAAACCCTATACGTTTACTACCGGTGGATAGAGAATAACACCCCAGTCCTATATCGAACAGATATCAGAAGAAAAAATAGAAGTTAGCAGATACAAACGAGATTATTGCAGCGCATTATAATCGCGCATAGTCCGGAAGCGATGCGTCTTAGGCCTTTTAAACCAGGTTTGCGTGTTCCATGGGGACACAACGTGTTTGAGGACAGGTAAACTCGGGCAGACAACGTATTTTTGAGGACGGGTAGATGACAAATCGGGAAATAAGAGACATTTCGGGTGCTGGTGAAGGATAAATGGGGGACAATTGGGAAATGAAGAGGGAGTATTTTCTTCGGTAGTATTCTACACATAAGACCTTTTTGGACATTCTTTTACAATTTTGCAGATTTAGTTCTTTTGGGTTCCCAATCCATAGCGTGGGTGGTCAGAAAATTCAGAAGACGAAATCAATGTAAAATTAAATTGAAGAAGGAAAAAACTGAAATTTTCTTTCACGATAAAATTAAAGGGACTATTTTATTTTATGCGCGTTTTAATCCCAACCCTCAGCAATATTGGAATGGGTTCTATCGCAAAGTACCAGGCCTGTAAAACACATTTCGGAAGATGAGCCTTTGCAGTTGGTGCTACTTTAAATTAATTTTCAGTTTTGATTCAGCTATTATTTACGAAATGCAGAGTTTTCGCATATTTCCGGATTGTATATACTTATTTATACGTATAAAAGAACAAATACTTAGGTAAGGGAAAGACAACTTTTTCTCTAATCTGCAACAACTACAGAGGTGAGTGCGTAGACTTCCGCGGTCGGAATCAGTAAGTACTTGGCTTCCGGCAGACGCGGCGTTCTAGGCACCTGCGGTCTTCCTCCATGATGGTCGCAGATTGGCGACCGAAACATGGCTGTGCCAAGTAGTAAAAACAAGTAATAAAAATAAGTCTACAGATGTGTGAGATTTAAACAAAAACATGGTCCAGTAATTGAAAAAATCTGAATAAAATTCTTATCAGTTGTTTTGAGAGGAAGTTTCGATATCTTTCGTGCCTGGACCGTTCTAAGGCTCAGTAAAACAGTTCTTGTAAAACCGGGTCCAATCTGGTCCCCGTCATTTCCTCAAAATCCCCACTTAACCTTCACCAGTAAACTTACAGGGATTTGCGTCGATAGTTTCTCATAAACTGCTAAAACTATCTTGTCTTAGCGTTTAATACACTTAAATAATTATAAAAGCTTTCAAAATATAATTTGTAACTACATTCCAGAGTCAAAATATTACTGGTTACCACAACAATGTGCATAAATGTAGAGTAAATACTAAAATAAATTAATAAAACTGCTGCAGTCATTCTAAATGAATATTTAAAGTAAAAAAGGCTGGAAAATGGTTTCTTGTTTTTTTAAATAAAAGTAAAAAATTACAACTTTTTTCAAAAATAATTTTTGTTTGAATGTGGCGCTGAGAAAATATCAAAAGATATTTTTCTAATAGTATAAATCATTTCTTTTATTTTTCATATTTTTTCAATATGATAAAATGGCGTTAAGTTGATGAAAAACTCAAAATATAAAAAAACACGTTTTTGGCAGTAGATGTGTGTGGGTGGTGTGACGGAGGCTAGGAAACCTTTCGAAAATTTTATTTTATAGTTATAGTGTCACTACTTACGTCATTTGGTTGAGGGGAACTTTTTACCATCTTATCCAATCTTAATCGATTATGCGGTTTTCTAATAATGGAAGCGAAATATTATTTCAAAAATATTAGAGAAGAATAAAACTTCGTCATAAATGGCAATTTTCATTGAAAAATTTGGAGCTTTTTTTTAAGAAAATGGCGTTTAAGCGTTACTGTAAATAGAAATTTGAACTTTTTTTAAAAGAAAATGTTTGAGTTTTCGAAAAAGTTTATTTAGTCATTTAAAATTTCCGGAAAAAGTGTTGACAAAGCATTGGAAATATACATTTTAACGGCGTGTGAGATATTTAAAAAAATACATTTGTGTAATATTTGAAAAAAAAAGAATACAGTAAAATGAACTTCATCTTTAACAGTGCAATCAGCATTACCCGTTGGAAGAAATAGACGAAAAACTTTTGAGCACTTTTTGAGAAAATGGACTCATAAATAATCACGTGAAGAAATTGCCCCTCTTACAAATATTAACGTGAGACAGGTCAAAAAATTATTTTTTTTGTAATTTTTGAAAAACAAAAGAATTGAGCAATACTGCATTTATGCCATTTTATAGAGTGCATTTTTTCTTACCAAAAGTTCAAAAAAAAATGTGGAGAGCCGTTTTTGAGAAAATATTTTTGAAATTCGAAAATATTTCACGCAATTTTTCTCGAAAACTAGTAAGAGCTTAAAAATGTACACGACCTAATTGAAAAAGCTAATTATGGATAAAAAATATTTAAAGGGAAAATATCTTTAATTTTTTCGTACAAAGACGGCGAAAAAATTCAAACTTCGAAGTTTCGATAATTCTGAGTCAACCGTCGAAATCGAACGTATGCCATCATTTTAAGTGTATTTCACTCCATTCTTACAACAAATTTAGAGGAAGGATTTGAAGCAGTTTTTGAAAAAAAATTGATATCATCTCGGGGACTTCATGAAAGTACCCACAAACTTTGATGGAAGTGTTTCAAAATCGCAGCGCCTCGAATCAGGCCAAATCGACCGGGGAATATCCATTTTGGAAAAATTCCTACGTATGGTTTAGGCGCTAGTGGTGTTGAGGGACTGCCGGACGGACGGACTGCCAGCAGCGCCCACGATTTTGGGAAAACTATAAGAGCGGAAAATTCGGGAATAGAGCACTTAATTAGCATTTAATTAGCCGTTAATTTTGGATATAGTTTGGTAGAGATTCGTTTTTGGGCGCTGCTAACTTTAGATGGCTGACTGCCTGCCGGCCGGCCGCTGGCCGGCCGGACGGACGGACGGACGGACTGACTGCCTGTCGGACGGACGGACGGACGGACTGCCGGTCGGACGGACGGACGGACCAATGGACCGATGGACGGACGTATGCATGAGACACGAATTTTTCTTAATGGTAATATACACATAAATGACGTTAAAATGTACCGTTATAATAAAATTTGTTAAATTTCAAACAATTTGCCTACATTATGTGTGTTTACATCTAACCTTTGGAAAATGAGAATGAAATATTGAAAATTGCAAAAAACGCGTTTTTCTGTGTTAAATCTCGTTTAAATTTGAACCCTTCGGTGTGAATGGATCACACCGAAGGGTGATCGACTGCAAATTTGTAGTTTTCTTCCATTCTCAATCGAATAGCTGCAGTCAAGAACATACTTAATTTTAGCATTCATCCTACTACACATAAAATGTGTAATTGCCTGCTTGCGCTCGCCAATAATTGATAGGACGTGGCCATTACAAATGCGTATATCAGGGTTAGAATTTATATTGAATAAGCTTGCACCTAGACATGTATATACATGTGGACAAGAATGTTCAAAATAAAAGAGTGAAATATATACTGACTATTGAATAAGAAGATTTAGTTTTTGGAAATAATGTAAAATCAAATGTTTAAATTACATGAATAGCAAATAACTTCATTTTAATACTAGCTGTAGAAGGATATTTAAACGTGTTCTAAAATAGGCAGGACATCATTCTGTTTTTTACAGTAAATTCCTCAATCTTTTTCTGATAATTTGACATTTTCTAAACATGGGTTTTAAACACTAAAATGTGAAAATATCCTTTATGTCTCTTATTATTTCTTTGTATTATCTAAAGTAAGACCCTACATCAGAAGTAGTAATGGACGTTACTTTAAACCTTGCAAAATATCTAGTGAAATTTACATTTACCAATTTTAAAAATTGAACTGAAATTGAAAATTACACTTAAATTTAAAAAATAATATTTCAGGAATAATTATGAAAGACAATTATAAGAAATCTGAAATATACGTCAGTTTTCCTGAAACATGTCAAAATATGCATTATACCTGGTAATATGTACAAATATGGGTAATCGAATAGGTTTCAAATAACATCAAAAAGTCTAATCCATAAATGTATGGCAAAAGTTTCGTCGTAATTGAAGATAACAAATATGTAATGCATACAAATCCTAGACCTGGTCGTTAAGTAAATAACGAAAAGTGCATGCACGACCCGCCATGTCAGAAGGAAGAAGTTATTATGGAGTGCACAGCATATTTGAGGAAGCAATGAGAACGAAGAAATTCATGTTCGATTTGCCGAGACGAGCACTAAGGAGTCAGTGATGCTAAAAACAAAGGGTTCGCAAAACAAGCTCCTTGGACTACGAAGTTTTATGAGCTTCATCGCCACGAGAGTACTTTTCACGTCGCTAGCGAGAATATTGCGAAAGTGAGCAAGCCCGTGACTAGGTTAGTCTTAACCCTGATAATGATCTCTGAAACAGGAGTAAAAGCTTGATTTCAAAGGTAAAATTATTAAATTTTTCGTTCGACATATGTCACATATACGTCGCAACTATGTGTGACATTGTAATTGCTGTTATGTTGATACGCTGTTTACATGTCGAAAAACATTCAAGGTATGTCACTGAAATGCGATAAGCAGAATATCGTGGCAGTTTATGAGCTAGGGTTTAAAAGATCGTCTGTTATCCCAATGTAAAATAACATTTTAATGTAATACTTTTTCCCAAACACCATTTTCCCAAGTACAGGAGACCTATGTTGTCAGACCGATCGCCTTCCATCTCGGGGTACTGGGGATCACTCCTGGTCGATCTTTGAGAAATTGTATGGTGAATAAAGAGGGTTCACAAGTTTGTGTGGTTCTCCACATTTCCTTGGCCTTCATCCCGCCACTGCCGCGTCAGCATTCATATAGTACCATCATAATCACCTATTCATTCAAATCATTCGTTCACTCCAGGCATGCATGAAGTATTTAGGAAGTGACATCATAATAAAGATCACAATAAGGATCATACGATACACATTAGAGTTCGCGAAAAGAGCCGCGAGATTCTATTTTCTCCTTTGGAAAAGTTTCGATGTCACAAAAACTGTTCGTCGCTAGTTGAGATGGTATACATCGAAATAAATTGAAATATTTTGTGCCTTTTCAAAAACATGCCTCTGCATACCTCTGCGCGAATTCCAATAAATCATACTGGTTTGCAACCGGTGACGTCCGTTGCTACACTGTGTAGTTTCGTTGTCCAGACAGCATTTTTTCACTTTATTTATCTACGCATTGGCATTCCTATACTTGTCATTTTCGTATTGTTTGTAACCACGGGCTAATGTTTCGTCCAAAGGCAGGAAGGTGGTCTCGTACGTATCAATTCTTCTCCTTGAAAATTGGAAGGTGGTGTCGCATACGTTAAGTGCATACAGAAGTCTCTGACCGTCCAGTTGGAAACAGAATTTTAATGATAAACTTGCTGCAAAAATGGCGCTAATTCCTAAACCGTAGTCTTTCGGTGTCGACAATACAAATATGAAAATATTTTTATCACAGTTTCGAAGGGAGCAATCTGCCATAAATAGCAACGGTGGCGTTAAGTAGTTGCGCGAACGAAATGGTTTTTAAATACTTGTTTATTGATTTAATTTATATCATTTTATTTAACGTTAAAAACGAAAGAAACCTGTGACTTTGGGGAAGAAAACAAGCTGAATTAAAGGCTCCCACAGACCGACGCGGAAGACCCTCAGCCTACGCGAATCGGTTGCAGCGGAAGTTTCGCTTCACGTGTTGCCTTATGAGCACGTTCAGACCTGCGCGGCAGGCCAGCGTCGCGGCTACGGTTTGGCAGCGTTTAATCGGCGGCGAAATTTGTAAAGCAGCCAGACGCGTTCCGTCCACTGCAGCTCGAGTATCGTGGAAGTCCGCCCATGTTCGGGAGTATACCCTCCCCTGTGGGTCGAACGACCTTGCCAACCGACACCAAACGCTGACTCCTAATTGTCGCTCCTGTGTGATCGGTCCCGCGAATTCCGCGGCCCGTATGTGGGAGTCTTAAAAGCTGCATTAACGTTTTTCTCTAAATAGTCTAATGAATTACAACGGAGATATATTTGTTTCAAAGAGAAAAGCCTACACCAATTGCGGCGAACATAAATGCAACTCCTTATGATTAAGCGCTGTGGTGAGCACACTTCGTACAGTCACGGGTTCGATCCCGACAAGGTGCTGGAATTTTACTTGATGTGTTTAACAACTGAGTTGGTACCTGCCGAAATGGAATTCATAAACCACCTGCTTTGACTGCAGGCCTCCGTGATCACTTCCGAGTTTATTATCGCGGGAGAAATCTGGCTTCACGTGCAGGGGGAGCGAAAGTACGGTATTGGCCGAAGGGACGCACTGGGCCGTTCCCTATTCTCCTACAGGCCTACGGACGGATGAGAGGAAGCAATGAGAACAGGGATGACACGGGTCATGACAAAATTATTGGACTTTCACGGGCACCGGCACCTGGCGTAGCCCAGCCTCGGAGGGCGGTCCTACGGAAAAGTGACTTGCAGCGGCTATCGGACGAGTCCGCGACTTTCGCCGTGCACGGCGTTCGGCAGAGAGGGCTGGTAGTTGTTAGCGGGACCCTGCGGGGGCGGGTAGGATTGCACAAGCGGGGCAGAGGAGTGTCAGCAGGGCCAAATAGGGCCGATCTAAACTAACGGAGGGGAGGAAGGATATCAGAAGGGCCATTTTGAGCCAAAATGAACCGACAAGAGGTGAAGGGAGTTCGGCAGAGCCCGTTTGGGCTGATCTGAACCGGCGGAGGAGCGGAAGTTCGGTATACAGGGCGACAAGCCCAGGAGTAGCATTTGTCCCCCACCAAGCAGAAGTCAAGCTGTTATAGATCTTTACTGGTGAGATGCTCTTTACGAGGCGTGCTCGTCATTATGCTTCGCGAGCGCCAGCTGTCTGCGACCACGCGACATGACGTTTTAACACTACATTATACTTTGGACCACGAACAACATGCGATCTTAACTCCTCATTTCCTACTCATCCCCACCCTTCGGATACCAAAGAGCACAGCAGTCAAAGCGCACAAAAAGCTAAGTAAATTAACCAATCAATTAACTTGTAATTAGAGATGTCATTAGTAAGATGTTCGCTCGCATTCGCAAATGTAGGAGCATAAGAAAGCATACTAATAAATTATGGAATATGTCCAGAAAAATAAACATGTTCTTTAAATTATTCTTCCTTAAAAATATATTCGGACATTTTCCTCTAGAACCAAAGAATTACTGATTTTAGTGAACATTTGTAGACAAACTCAGAATGAATGTGTTATACTTATTACTTTTTACTATATACATAGGTTCGCCTACTTGCAATGTGATTGTGTGCACAATAAAAATTGAACAAGGATAAATTATAATTGCACGTGTGTTACAGTTCCTCTTTATGACCTTCCAGAATGATATCCCAAACAAATATTGGGGTTAAATACTATTTACCTCCACTTCTCCTTCTGACTCGTGCTTGGCTTCAGAGGATCACGATATACTTACCCAACGATTATGCATCCGACGGGTGTGTGGTTAAGTGAAATCTCTCAAATTTACACTACTAATATATATTCTTTACTTGGGGTATTTTCTCTCTGGTTTCTTTACTAAACCTAAATCTTCAAGAACGTATCCAATAGGAAGGCTTCTCGCGGTGGATGCCATCGCAACGCCAAGTTTTACCCAGTGTTTTGGTCAAGAATGGCTTACTCAAGGATGGGAATATATTTCCAGCCAACGCTGATGTATCGAACTATAACACACGGTGTAGTAATCATATTCATCAAGTGTCAGTATCAACAGCTCACTACAAAAATAATTACATTCTACGCATGCACAGATTGCCAGATGTCCTTAAACGATTGAAATCGATACACAAGTTTAATTTCGAAGTAAAATATTTTCTGAAGCATAACTGTTTCTAAACAATTAGAGACTATATCGAGCATCAAAAAGGAAATAACACTAATTTTAAAAATGATATTTAATGTACCAATTGTTTGGACTGACTAATACTAAACAACCCGTAACAAGTATTGTTCTTTCGCTTCTGGAGCAATGACCCCCATCTCGATCAGGTTTTTCGTCCAGTCTCCCTGATCCTTTAAAAGAATGCTGAGATGGTCCCCTAATTTGCTTCCGGACGTAAATGTAACTTCACTATCTGTGCACGTATCCTCGAGTTCAGTAAGGAACATCGCTATTCAAATTATCGTTCATATTGTTGCGGCAGGAAGTCAATTCCTTCACGAACGGCACGAGGTGGGATGAGAGTCCAAATCTATAGCCGATTTGCTCTTGCAAATATTTTTAGTACACCAGAGCGAATATTTATTTTAACAGTTTTTTACCTTAAATAATTAAATAAATTAAAAACCAATAATTAATTTAATAAATAATAAATAAAAATAATTAAATAATAAATAATATAATTAATATATTATATTATATATATTTATTATAAAATAATAAATTAACAATTAAATTAACGATTAAATTAAGAATTAAATTACAATTAAATTAATAATTTAATTCATAATTTAATTAATAATTAAATCAATAATTAAATAAATTGCCATCGCTCTGACCGCTAGTCCTCGCGTCCTCGGACCACGTTCCGCATTCCTTCCCATCATAGCGCTTCCCGGTGCCCCCTCCCCTCCCACGAGGTGAGCCGTACATTCCCGGGCGCACCGCGGGGCGGCTCCCTGGATGGATGGGGTGGATACGGGTGGAGGGGTGGGTCCGTCCGCCCCCTTTCATTGCTCACTCGACGTCGCGAACACGCAATGCAATCGGTGGGCCACATGTAATCAGGGTTGGTAGTTTCAATACCTTTCTTTGAAATATTTGTTTGTGCTCATCGGCGGAATGACGTTAAGCAGTCCGGGAGAGTTAAGCTATGAAATATATTTAACGATTATAGAGCTTGGATTACGATTCCTTCCTTATTTAACAATATTGAGAATACACAGGGAAGGAAATGCTGTTTTATTTCCGTTACAACTATTTACATAATGTCCCAACCAACGTTAGAAAATACTTTTGCTAGATGCATCGATTTTCTTCCTGAGTGCTTGAAACACGCAAAATGCACACCAGGAAAAGTTCTTTAAAGTCAATGACTTTGTACGACCATTTTGTTCCAAATTTTGGAATATATTTGCAACATTTTCTATTGATTTACCCCGGTACTTTATTTGTTTAAAAAATTATAAGTTCAATTGCCAAGTAAATTAAGAAGCAACTACGGCTTTTCTTTATGTACCTTCGACTATAAATTTTCCGGGCGTTTTATAGTTTAAATACTCAATAAGTGCATATGCCATTTTAAACAAGTTCATTTTAATTCACAAACTATATTCCCTGTCACCAATAATATCCGCACGTTTGCTTCTATGAGTTATTGGTTTGTGTGTGTGTGTGTGTTATAATCACCTGAGCATTAAAGGTTTAATTAAAACTTAACTTTATAGTGCCTGCTGAATACACATTTTGCTTGACACATAAGATTGAAGTGTTGCCTACCTCAAGGCTGATTGGAAATAATGCGTAAATACAGTTGTGTCAGCTCTTGACAATAAAGTTATAGATGTTAAATGAGTTTTTGATGTTCCGTCGTATAAGATGTTTAACATAAATAATTTGTATTAACCTTGCTACTTACATTCACTTACGTAAGTACGCTCTTTCTGAACTTTTCCTCTTTTAGTTTCTCGCCATACGTAAGATGAGAAAGTACTGTAATTGTGCGCCGGAAATCGACGTCTTTTCCACAAAAATATCTTTTTGCCGGCCTCTGATTAACAAGAAATGATAAATCTTGTACCTATATGTAGTAAATTATTTCTCGAACACGTGTAGTCACAATCCATTTTTGCGGATCCTTAATACCAAAAAATCGACAATACATCATTCTGTCTGTGGTCAACGTTAGCGCTTGAAACCAAGGTCCTGCCAGTATGAAATATATGTATTTTGATTTTGGAGGGTATTTTACAAGCTGAAACACTGATTTTTAATGAAATCTGCTGTTCAAAGACTGATCGTGAAATAAGGTAATGTAAAATGTTTTAAAATAGAGTCGTTTTTGCGTAATGTTATGTGAAATATCGGCAATGTTTTAACAACTTTGTTTTTTAAAAACGGCTCCAATTTTTTCTTTTTTTCCTCGTGCGTATCAATGGACTGGTAAGTAATTGGTGCCATTTTATACGAACTCAGTATTTCAGAAAATTGCAACTAATTACCATTGCAATAGTACAAAAAGGAATAATTTTCTACCGCCATTAATCCCCTATTGCAAAATAGTATTATATTGTAAAATATTAATTGTGAATCTTCTGTGAAGATGAATAATTCTAGTCTTGTACATTAATTACATACAAAATTGAGTTGGGTTTACAGTGCGCGATAATCACTGAAATTACTGAAACCGTTATTGGTAAAACGTTTGTGTTAGCTTTCTTTGAAGATTTGAAGTGCCACAGGCCATGATATGCAGCCAAAAGCATTCGTATATTTACGAACGTTTTCCTGAGCGTGTTATGCGTATTCGTTCCATTAGATACAAAAGTTAATCAGTGCAAAAATGTTAACTGCTCGTCACGTGATGTCACAACTGTGAGTAATTTCGCTAAATAACATCAGATAGTGTCCAAACCACTGAGGTCATTCACAATGCAATGCAAGGTAATACAGAACCGGGCAGAGGAGAGCAATGTTAGGTGGTGCCGAGTGGCGTGAAGCAAAACAGAGGACGTGGGAAAAGTAACGTCCTTGGGCTCTAAATTATTTTGCTACTACTTTACCAACAGATAGAATCATCCCTTTTACTCGGGATTGGATTGAATATTGGTGATAAATAAAAATACGGGCAACGCCAGGTACTTCAGATGCTGCAAATGAGATACTCTTACTCTTATATATAACCCTTGGTTTGAATGTTTTATATTTAAACAATTACAGACATTTACATGTTACATTCCTTACGACAACATACCTTCCGCCCCTTCTCTCCGCTACATCGACATCCAATCAATTCCTTTCAATCCCATTAAGCTCTTGTTGACCATCCGAAAACGTCGGACTCTACCTCCCATCACTCCTTAGTACTCTCTCACCCAATCCCCACGAACTGCTGTTCGCTTGAGCACTTGTCAATCCATTTGGAATTCACCGTTCCACACCAGGATGCAGCCTACCGATGCACGCACGTTTGTCTCGCCCGGCGAAATGCGAGCAGCAATCGCCCTAAACCAGATTCAATCACTCGCGACCCCGTCCGAGTATCGCTGCCCAATCAATTCCCTCTGTCCGATCTAATTCAACGTTTGTCGCCGATCAGCAAGCCACTTCAGGGCAGGCGCCTAATCCGAGACTCAAACGCCAGGCCCCGGGCTCCGCCGCCGCCGCTGGAGCACCGACAGCTCAGCAGCCGCGCCGCCGCATGCTTTATGCTAATTAATTAATCAGTTAATTAATATTGCTTCCAAACAAGTTTGTCGCACGCACACACCCGGGGAGCCGAAGAGGGCCGCTCATCAGCATGTTATTGCGAGAGCGAAGGGATGATGGCGAGGGGGCAGGACAGGGCGCACAATGGAGAGGAGGGGAAGGGATAGTGTTACTTTCTTAGCTCGGCTTGGACAGCGGAATATTAATGGATAATTCCATAGCAGTTAAGATTTTCAAACTACAGAATCTACGACAGCACATACTTTCTAGCTTTATTTCTAAATTTGCAATTTCCACTGATTCTGCGAGTTGCACGAAAGTGAGAACCGCGCCATTCTCTTAACGATCCCTTCTATCTGTGAAAAGATTTAAGAAGAAAATTGGAGCTATTTTGAGAAAAATATTAAATTTATAAATTGCCTATATTTTGCGTCAAAGTGCACGAAAAGTACTTATATTTTCGAAAGATTGAATATGAACTTATTGGAAGATATATCTTTAAGGAAACATTGTATTGACTAAAAATATCTTTAATATTATAGTTGTAGAAATACTCCCCAAAAATTGCTCTATTGCAATTTTTAAAACATCGAGAATTTCAAGGAACAAAAAAATGTACAATTCTTTTACGGGTCCTTTACGCTATCCGCAGACTAAGTTTAATAAAACAATTGGGTGCTATATTTCAGAAATTTTTGAAAATGTTTTGAAGTTTCATGTGAAGTACTTTCAAAAATCAAAATATCTCTTTTAAACTCCATCATGTTCATTAAGATCGATTGAGGAATATCAGTTTTGAAGAAAATAGGGTACGGACGGACGGAGGTACGGACGGACGGAGGTACGGACGGACGGAGGTACGGACGGACGGAGGTACGGACGGACGGAGGTACGGACGGACGGAGGTACGGACGGACGGAGGTACGGACGGACGGAGGTACGGACGGACGGAGGTACGGACGGACGGAGGTACGGACGGACGGACGGAGGTACGACGGACGAGCGGACGGATGACGCGACGGACGGAGGTACGGACGGACGGAGGTACGGACGGACGGAGGTACGGACGGACGGAGGTACGACGACGGAGTACGGACGGACGGAGGTACGAGACGGACGGAGGTAGGACGACGGAGTACGACGACGGAGGCAGACAGACGGAGGTACGACGACGGAGGTACGACGGAGACGACGACGAGGTCACAGACGGACGGAGGTACGACGACGGAGGACAGACGACGGAGGTACAGACGGACGGAGACGACGACAGTACGACGACGGACGAAGACGAAGTACGACGACGGAAGGTACGACGGACGGAGTACGACGACGGAGTACAGACGGACGGAGGTACGGACGACGGAGGTACGGACGGACGGAGGTCGACGGACAGGAGAGTAGCGACGGACGGAGGTACGACGGACGGAGGTACAGGACGACGGAGGTACAGGGCGACGGAGTACAGGCAGAGACGGACGGAGGATACGACGACGAGACAGACGACGGAGGTACAGAGACGACGGAGGTACGACGGACGGAGGTACGACGACGGAGAGGTACGGACGACGGAGAGTACAGACGGACGGAGGTACGGACGGACGAGAAGGACGAGACGGAGGAGGACGGACGGACGGAGGTACGAGACGGAGAGGTACGACGGACGGAGGTACGGACGAGACGGAGGTACGGACGACGGAGGTACGACGACGAGGTACGGACGGACGGAGGTACGACGACGAGGACGGACGGAAGTACGACGACGGAGGGCCGACGGACGGAGGTACGACGGACGGAGTAGACGGACGGTACGACGACGGAGGACGGACGACGAGGTACGGACGGACGGAGGCAGACGACGGAGTACGGACGACGGAGGTACGGACGGACGGAGGTACGTACGGACGGACGGAGGTACGGATTTAACAAATACTAATAAAAATTAACAAATTTCTTATAGAATTGAAAAAGAAATATATTCCTTTCGTTTCTTGTTTTCATTTATAAATTATATAAATCATTTATAAAGTACTTTTTTATTTTTAGATATCAACTTTTTAGTAGTGTAGACGACATGATTAACAATTATTTTACGGTTACAAAAATATCTTATGATTTTTGCGAATATATTATGAATTTCTTTCCGTGTCATGGGCCTGTCGTGGGCGAGGTCTCCTTAGCAAAAGCGTATATTGCTTGTCGGTGGGCCCAGCCCTGCTCTGAGGACAGTAGGTCTGCGGGTGTCTGCTGCTGGTCGCAACCGAGGCGGCGGCGCTCTGCTGCAATCCGCGCCCGTCGCGCCCCATCAGCTCACGTAATGGGCAGCTCTTGTTCCCAGGGGATGTTAGCGGCTGCTTAAGTAGACCTCACCACGGAACACACCCGCAACTCACCAGACTACGCGGCTCACATGGCGCATTTACATCCGCTACCGTTTACACCGAGTGTGCAATCGCCTTCACCTCCGCTTCGACTCGCGTTGTGGCGGTATCCATTTGCATTTGCCCAAGAGTCTTCATCGTGGTCCTCTAGTTTGCATAACATCCACAGGATGTCACCTTCGCGTGTTAGTCGCTTCCTCCGGAACCTCTCTCTTCGCTGTTATTTCATAGCCTGTAAGACGTAACTTTAAGTCTTCTAGCTGGCCTTCCGTCTCTTAGCCTACACCCCATGTTCTTCACACGTTCCCTCTTCGTGCGTAGCGTAGCTCAGCTCTGCTCGTCCAGTTCAATCCATTTTTCTACACTAGCATTGCTCCCGTCTTCAAACAGTGCCCACGTCACCAAGACTTGCCTTGCTAACGTGCTCTCCCCTGGTGTACCCTTGCCTTTAGTTTAGACGAATTTAATCTAGGTCTCCTAACCCTCCACCCTCGCCTTCTACACCATGACGTCTATCTAACAATCGTCTTGGCTACACTGGCTAGTTTTGCTGTATTATCACTGCTATATTTGTTTTATCTCCATGCCTTTATCGTGTAATATCAACTGTAATATCGTTATTATTTTCAACAAACGCTATAGAATACTTCGGTGTATTGTAAAGTAACACGTTTCAGGAAGATTTTGTGACTCAGTTTTTTCTATGATTAGTTGGGTCATTTTGTTCTAAAATGAAGCTGTTCTAAAATGAATCAACGACATAATGTCCCTTTTGTGTTTGCTTTTACGGATAGGATTTTGATTTTAGTCGAATTAGTACTTTTTAAAGATTTTTTGCCTTAATTTTGTTCTAAATTATGATTAAATGTTTTGTACAGTTTGCATACGTTTGATAGACATCATTTATACTAAAAACCGTCAGAGGAATATTCACCGCTGAACAATGAATGCCGCTGAATGTCCCTGTCTTAGTTTGTGATTCATTCTCGCAAGAAGAGTCTTCAAACCTTTTGTCGATTAAGGGGAGGAGTGGGTGAAAATTGGCAAAAAAATTTGAAAAATACGATTTTTAATTTTTGATGTGATAATTTTGTTTGGAATGTGTGGTTAATTTTGGTGTTTTTATTTTTTCGTTATCGCGATTTAAATGGCTTCTGCGAGCATTTAAAGATCTCAATGCGTCGATGGCCACGCTTTCTTTTTCAGTTTCCAAGCGTTTTCATCTCATAGAAGTTTTGAATGTATTTGCTTTTTGAATTTCCCGTCATGAACTTTATATAGATGTTCTCTGGAACAAATGCGCTACAGAAAAACACAAAATGCCAACGAAAGTTTGCATAGCCTGATTTGGAGTAAGTGCCCCAAAGAAATATTTGTTTCGAAAAAGAAAATAGAAATTCCTGTCACATCAGCAGTTTCTCAATATAATACGGATGTGAAGCAAGTGAAAAGATAAGATAAAATATAACTGGCATTAACATGACACCTCAAGGGAAGAAAATAATAGCAATGAGGGATAAACGCCATCTTCAGAAAAGTGAAGTAGCTGCACAACCAGGTTTTCAAAATGTCAAAAAAAGCAACTCAAAATTACAAATACAGTTCTAGAAGAAAAGAGAAAAGTTGTTGAGGGTACTATGTATGGCTCTGGAGAATTTTAAATGTAAGTTGATAAATTAAAATGCATTTGTATAAAGTTAAATTTTCATTTTCAATTTCCCGCATTTCACTTTCCTGACCTTTTATGGAATTCAAAAAGTTCCACGTTCTACAATTTTTAATATATTTCAGTGAAACTTTTAAAACATCTTAAGAAAATGTAGTTTCATAGAACTATGGAAGCTTTTTGTGTTATAATCATTAATTACTAAATTAAAAATATTTATTTTTTTATGTGTGTTTTTTATAGCCATCAGGTAATAACTGTATATTTTATTATTTTTTTTCTCAGAAACGCTCTCATTTATTTTATTAATATTCCATGAATGTAATTATATACCTTTTATGAGTAATTCATAAAAAATTCAGTGATGAATGTTGCTTCATGTGGAACGTAGAGCATTTTATAAAATAATAAGAATTTTTTTAAAAAAATTCAAAAAAGTTTTTTTTCTTCAAAACTAAAAACAGCGGAGTAACAAAACTTTGTAGGGTACATAAGTACAATGTATTACTTCTTCTGGTAAAATTTGAAGTTATTTAAATGTAAGATGTAAATTTTCATATTTTCACCCACTCCTCCCCTTAAATTGCAACGGCAACCATTGCAACCTTGTTATATGATTTTTAGAACAGAGAAATTTCTTATAATCTTTGGTAATGATTTCATCAGTCTTTTACATACGTTTTAACAAACTGTATATTCAATTGAAAGATTATTCGGTTATGATTGTATGTTTTATATTTTTCACATTTTCTAATAATAGTTCAGGTTATTGATTTGTGTTATTAACTGAATTAATTATATTAAACATCACGCTGAATCAACCCAATGGTTCTGACTAGTGACAAACGACACAAAAGCTACAACTAAAGACACAATGGTATGAACGCAACCTTCGTTACACAGATGTTAGAGGGGTTGCGTTCTATTTTGTTCACAGGCGCTAGGAACACCGTTCTAAGTCGTAAAATGCGTAATACTTCCTGGTGGTTTGCTTTTGTGTTTTTTTTATCATCATCTGCAACACAGGCATGCAGTGAAGGTGAATGATTTCTGTGTATATTACAGGAAATAAGTTATTTCTTTTATGAAAACCGGACGGAGGAAACATTTCCATTGTCACACACATGACATTACCAGAATTTCAACTTTAGCTTCACATCAGCCCCCCACAGCTCATTTTGGCTCCCATATTCAGTCATAGGTTGAAAGTACCACGGCCTACATCATAATTACTTGTTTCTCCCAACATTCCATGTCTAGGAAAGATAAACCAGAAAGATATATGCATATTACTCTCAGAAATCTAGCAAAATTATTTAGCTCATTGAAATGTTCCTCCCTAAAAATAAATTATTTAAGTTAGGGGGGCTTGAATTCCCACATTTGATCCATGATGAAATGCGGTGTGGCGGCGGCGATGATATTGATTAAGTGATGTGTCGTTGAAGTGATGTGCAAGAGTAGTGAAGTAGAATGGAACAGCAATGAAAATGAATATTTTCTCGCCTGGCATCCATCTCGCATCTATTTCGAGTTAGATTAGACGATATGAGCTTCATTTTTACTGTGGATATACACTACAGGATCTAGTGTGAAACTAGTAAGAATGAGTAGAATGTAATGAAACGGAAAGACGTTCATTAAAATGTGTTCAAAACACGGAGAACGTATGTTCGTCTAAAAAGATGTTGGACATTTCGTCACGCAGTGAAAGACAAATATGAAAAAATGACCGCCATTCAGAAACTCATCGCGTTGGTTATACCATAAAGATATAGATTGTATTGAACCGAGTAAGTGACGATTACTTCCGGACGCGATAACCACTAGTCATTGTAGCTGATTTTACTAGTGAATATTATAGCCTGGGAGGTGGCGGTGTTCCTCCTCAGCTGTAACGTGAGTTCCGGTGCAAATCTACATAGCGGTTCCCGGGTTTCCCTCATCCAGGTAGCTCCCCAGCCGGGAAAATCTATTAGCTTTCAATTGGTCTCCCGACATGCACTGCAGTGTAATGCACGTGTGTGTGTTGTTGTGTGTGTGTGAAAACTCGGTGAGGAGACAAGAATGAGGAAGCACATTTATAGACGGTTCGAGCTCTGTTTGTTAGGGTAATACCGACATTCGCATAGTATTGATCAGAGAAAGCACGGAAATCCCCCGATCAGAGCAACTGGCTAGAATTCTCCTCCAGACAGTGGTTGCATTCGACCCAGCTCTGGCTCATATGAAGGCCACTGTCGTGTCGACGTGGCGCCACTCGACGCGAATGCACGCCGACGGCAGAGCTCTCCACCGCCAAATGACGGAACTATGCGCGTCTTTAAGAGCCTCCGCCGGGTTGTTGACCGCTTTCCTTCGCTTGCTCCACTTTAAACTTTGTTCGCCCGCCACTCACCACGCCGAGCCGCCACGTCAGCACTTGCAGTTTCGCGAGCCTCCCCCCTCATGTGAAGCGCATTAGTTATTGCTTGCTCTTCTGCCCTTTCGGTGTGCTGGTTCCTCCTTTTGCGCTCGTAGATTCCGTGTCCCAACGGGATGACAAACGTTATTAGAATTTGAGTATACAAATATCTAAGAAAAAAGTCATTCCTGTAGTTATAACAATGACCATACATGCCATGGTGTTATTTCCGTGTTCTTCTAATTTCATTGTAATAAAAAATAAGAGTGAAGCTTAGACTTGATTATTTTTCTTTTGCAGTAGAAATTCAAAGGCAACTAGAAAAGGAAGGTAGACGCAAAATTGTTCGTACATATCAAATTCCGAAGAAAATCAACGAATAAATGTGGGGAGTAATTTCTGTTGTGAATAGAACGATGCACACAGCCGCGCGCACTAGGAGTTCGTGAGTCTTGACCCTTAAAAGTTGTAGAAATGCTGAGTTGTGGTTGACATTATTAAAGGATGAAATAATTGAAGTCATATTTGTCAACTTCGATTAATCATTAATTAATCTTAAAATTAAAGTTGACGATTTTAATTATTTCATTTCCCTAAAGGTTGAAAAGAGCCTGGGGCCGTACGAAATAAAAAAATTCATTCCGTAAATATGTTCAATCCCTAATTTGGTCCTTTTATTAATCTAGTATTTTGCGAGCACAAATACACTAAAGAAGCCGTCAGTACCGGGCTGCCACTAGCCACAATGTAGCCCGCCAGCCTGTCTCGGGCGGGCGAACGCGCCTCACTTATTCATGCCCCAAAGCTTCATGTTAAAACTCCGATTTAAACATAGTAGTAATTCAGGGTTACGAATTGAACGCAGAAGGGGGCACCGCTAACCAATCGGCAGCTTCGTTATAGCATAAATGTTTGGTATTTGAGCGCCCGTTTGGATAACCCACTTTCCTTCCAGATTGTGACCTTGAAGTGATACTATGTTTAAATCGGAGTTTTAACATGAAGCTCCTTCCTCCAGCCGAAAGGGGAATAGCTCTCTTCGGGGCCACAGACGGCTCTGTATAATATAATTTTCTTCAAAATTTGGGAAGTAATTTAACGTTTGGTTCACAAAGCTATCTGACAACCGGGTGATTGAACATAAAACCAAATTTATTTATTATTTGTTTTATGAAAGATATAATTTTATTTCACTTGTTTGTATTCATTTTATAGTAAGGTATGTCGTATACAAATAAAAAAATTCATGGGCGAGGGGCCCGAGAAAAGTAGTTGTTGCCCCCTCTCATTTTCGGCTGCACACGCCTTTAACTATACAAGATTTGAACATATTATCTGCAGCATTGTTTCAACATCATTGAACGATTACTAGATTTAATAAGCAGATCTACGGCCTCTAAAATACTTCGCGCAAAACGTGGGTTGTTCCCAACAAAGCAATGTCTTGCACCTCCCAGTCCTTTGAATGACCTGGGAGTTTAGCCAAGTTCTTACACAAAATTTTCGGAACCAATCTCAAAGCTCCGATAAATATCGGGACGACCTTTTCCTTTTTTCGCCCTACATTCGTCTGTTCTCGATTTCCAAACTGGTATTAAAGACGGTTCTGTCCCTCCTTGGTAACGACGTTTTGGTCGTACTGTCCAGCAATATTTAGAAGACCTAACTTTGTCCCAAATTATGAATGAATGCCTTAATTTACGTGGCGAGACTCAGGCCATGAAGCCTGCTCTTCCGTCTGACCACGAAATTTCGTTACGCTCCTTTCACCTACTAGGGGAGAAAGAAGGTATTATTTGGACGACGGAACAGGCAATTTGAATTTAGCTCAGAGGCTTCATTTAGGATTGAGGATCTTTTACATGCAGTAAATCTACCAACATGGGACAGCCGGATTTACTTCCCCTCCGAAGGAAGGCGTATGAAGGAAGGCGTATGAAGGAAGGCGTATGAAGGAAGGCGTATGATTTTTTCGTCCTTAAAAATCCACGGCTTTGATCGGGTTTGAACCCGCAAACTTGGGTATAACAGCCTGATATGCTAACCGATACGCTATTATTATTATTATTATTATTATTATTATTATTATTATTATTATTATTATTATTATTATTATTATTATTATTATTGTTATTATTGTTATTATTATTATTATTATTGTTATTATGATTTTGTTATTGTTGTTGTTGTTGTTGTTGTTATATCATATCCTGAGCATATAAACATATTTTCGTCGATAAATAGCGCAGAGCACTGAACACGAAACCCTCTTGCCTTCCCCGTGCCCCTTGTCGTGCCTGCCTTGCTCCGTGGGCGAGGTCATGCCGAGTGACCGAGTGGACCGTATAAAGAGAAGCCCCGCCGGGCGGCGCTGGCGTTCGTGCGGGGGCAATAGCTGTCCGGCGAGCGCTTCGCGTCTCTCGCCTCTCGAGTGCCGTGCGCTCCGCTGGCGCTTGCCCAGCTCGAGGGCGCCGAGTGGCCAGACGAACGAAGGGCTTTGGCCGAACGACGCAGATGTAGCCGTACGCCCCTGCCCCAGCGAGTGCACGGGTGTTGTTGCTTTTGCTACTGTTTGGGCTGTCGTTTTTGTTTTTTTTTTTTAGTTGCTTTTGCTACTTTTTTGCTGCTGGTTTTTTCCTTCTTTTTTTTTTTGCTCTTCATGCTTGTTTCTTTTGACGCTTCTGTTGATTTTCTCTGCTTTTGTTGATTTTCTCTGCTTCTGTTGATTTCCTCTGCTTCTGTTGATTTCCTCTGCTTCTGTTGATTTTTGCTGCATCTGTTGATTTTTGCTGCATCTGTTGATTTTTGCTGCATCTGTTGATTTTTGCTGCATCTGTTGTTTTTGCATCTGTTGATTTTTGCTGCATCTGTTGATTTTTGCTGCATCTGTTGATTTTTGCTGCATCTGTTGCTTTTGATATATTTGCTTCTGTTAGTGATACTACGTCTGTTGCGACCGCTGCAGTGCTTCTGTTTTTATTGCTGCTTTTGCTGCCACAACCGATCAGCTGCCGTAGCGTCTACGAAGGGCCCTCGCATGTTCGACTTCAGTGACTCATTTGCTAGTCAGAGTTTAAACCTCTTACTCTAAGCTCGAAGGTGTCCACATCCTCCCACTGCTACAGTGCGGTTTAAGATCGTCTTGTAACTAACGGGACAATTTTTAACTTTAAAGGTTTACCAAGAACATGACAGGTTTACGTGCACAGATGTTCAGTGTGACTAACAGTAAACATCTTCACCTAGTGTGGCCGCCCATATTCATGTCATTTTGTTCTATGCTATTGACAGTGCCTAATTTGGTGTGTCCAGCAAACGTTTGGGTAAGTGTTCAACCGTCTTACCACCTCGGCAAGCGATCGTGACTGAAATGTTGGGTAGGAGTTTCGTAATGAGGGAGGACGAGATTTCATGGCTATATGCTAAAATGATTATCGAAGAACTTACTGTATACGTCCTGGTTCTTTGATGGACTAGGCTGCGCAACTCAATGCATATTTTATGTTTTCAATAGTCTATTTGCGTTTGTATTTGTGTAAGCGTGTTAACGAAGGGTGTAATGGTAATTGCAAGGAAATGTAGTGTTAAAATACAAGACAACAAACCTGTTTTGAGTGTGTTTGCATTGATGAACATTTGGAATGTCTATTGCTCTCCAACTGTCCGCAAAGATAACGACCCCTTTGAACTTTCTAATACGTAGATATAAACTATTTCTCACATGTGAGAAGGCGTTTAGGTCGGCTTTGAGAGTGCACTGTAATTATATTGAACAAGTCGAAGACTCGACACGAATGCGTATCCAAATACGTGGTAAATATAGGGATAAATATGATAAACCGAGTGAATGCTAAAATATTATAGAAATTGTTTGATTAGTTGCATTAAAAGTATGTAATTAAAATTATGCATTCAAACTAGTAGTTCTACAACAACACATATTCTTGCATTATTTCCAACTTTTGCAATAATAGAAAGTTCAAGAAGTTCAACGAAAAAGAGATCAACACCAATTTTTAACCGATATTCGCTCTACACACTCTTAATTATTTTAAATTGAACACTTTTTTAAGATTTTTATAAATTTCATTAATTTCATGCAGAAATTACGCCTAAAGTACTAGTTTTTTTAAAAAAGGGTTCGAAAATATTTAGAAATTTTCCAAAATAGATTTTCCGAACATAGCAACTAAACAACTACCTTACTGTTCTTTGATACATGCGAAGAATAAATGTAAAGAAACAATTTGCAATAATTTTTTGAGAAAATAATTGTTTCAAAACAGTGTTTATTTCATACAAAATTATGCGAAAACTACTCATTTGAAAAACATTGTATACGACCATATGTAAAGATCTGTCTTTGAACAACAGATTTAATCAATAAGAGTTGTAGGAAGATGCTGAATACAATTTTGAACTCTTGTAATTTTCGAAAATTCAGAAGAATTTCAGAATATGAAATTTCGTCATTTTAATCGTTCTAAAAGTGCTCAAGGAAAATGTTTAATAAAAATTTGAAATATAAGTTTGAAAATATTGTTCAGGCTTCACAGTGCACCTAAAAATAAAAATAAACATTGTAAATTCGTAGGGCCTTGAGTTCGGTTAGATCGATCAATTTTGGCAATGTCAATTTTGGAGTCAATGGCTGAACGGTCTAGATGCAGCTTTCATCAAAGGGAACGGACGAGTACACGAACGGACGGACACACATACACAGCCAGTGGGACGGATGGACCGACTGACGGACAAACAGACGTTTTGCCGTCAATCCGTTTTTCCATGTCAAGAACCCGTAGAATGTGGATTCGGACTACACAACGTGCTAGAGGAATTCATTTGTTATGCATTGAAACAAGATTTATACACGTTTACTGTGTCAGGGCACCACGACACAATTTAATTTTCCTGTCGGAAAAATTTCGTTGTTCTCACAGCATTACATTACTTCCTTTTTCTACGTAAATACGCAGTAGGTGAGAAAGTAAGAATAAAAAGGCTACTGTAGCAGATGCAGCCGTGTTAATTCCGGCCCGGAGGACCACTATATGTAGCAGATGCAGCCCGTGTGAGTTGCCTTGCTGCGAGTGCGACTACATACGGGGATCAGAACGGGTTTCAGGGAATTGTTTGTCTTTATGGGAATGATAAACAGTATGCAATATGAATGAATATAAATTTAATTGCATAGTATAAATACAGTTGGTTTTGTTTATAGTAAGCCGGAGGACCATGGAAAGTTTACAAAGTTTACTGCTGCTCTTCTTTCTTGAAGTGCGCGGGTTTAGCTTACTTACAACTTTGTGGAAAGGAAGGCACCAACCCAAATCACTCGGCTGAGTGTGTCGCTGTCCGGGCTGGGGTTAGCTACAGGCAATTCGGTGGTGCGAACTGGCATGGGCGCGGACTCAGATGACCGGAGCTGGTGGTGGAGATTGCCGTGAATTCGGCCAGGTGGCGGCTGCGGCCCGCGAGTGGCACGAATTTGAGGCAGGCTTGATGTGGCCGTACTAATCGCCTTGATAGGCGAAGCAGGAACAGCCGACTCTGTTGAGTCTTGTCGGTCAGTCAGTTTGACCAGTTTGGAGCATTGTAGTTGAGTAGTTCTCGGTACTGTTTGGTCTGTTCTCAATTCTGTTCTGTCATGTCTGTTATGTTCTGAATTCTCAATTCTGACCATGACTGTGATTCTCAATTCTGTTCTGATCTGTGGGAGCGAAGTTACAGTATTTATTGTATCGCGGGTGTGATTGAGGCCGTGGGGGGCGGGGAGAGGAGTGTCACGTGACACTGACGGCGATCGGAAGCGAAGGCGGTGGCACGTGAAGTGCGCCCGCGATGGCAGCTCGTTTGTATTCGAGAGTTTGTTTTAACGGAAATTGAGGCATCTGGCTTGCAGATGGCCAAGGAGCGGGGCGGCACACCGGCGATGCACCTGAAACTCTCTTTGTCGGCGAGGTACATTGACGGGCTTATATTTGCGAGGGAGGCCCGAAGCGATTCCCAGAAATATCTGTATACATTGCTGGGTCGCTTGTCAGGTAGCGAGCGATGGGGTGAGTGAAGGGCGCCGCGTGCCGGGGTGGCCCAGCCCTGTGACTAATGAGGGCTTAAACCCCAGCTGTGGCGGCGGCGAGAAGCGGCGGTCAATGTTCTCGGCGGGCGTGGCCCGTGAGAACGACGGTTTGCGCGGAAGACAATGTAAATGCTTTTATTGCCGCAGCGTGCTGGCATGCACAGAGAGCGACTTGTGAGGACATGGATGGTCGAATATCTCAGAATGTGTTTTCTACAGTTCAAAGTTGGCACCACTGCATCCTGGATAGCTATCATGAAGGCTACCGTCTTCAGTAAGAGATCCCAATGCTGGAGCCATGCGTGCGACGCAGAGATGTCGACTTCTGTTTTGGTCAGCTCATGGGGGTACCTTCCGTGCACTGCATTTTATTTCCATGAGGTTATCTTCTCTTCGGTTTCAATGACTGGCTGAACGGATAGATCAGTCCTTTTCAAGTTCAGAGGACTATAGTTATTATTAACTGCGCTCACTACTTACTGAAGGTCCCCACAATGTTCGAGGAAGTATCTTCTGAGTGATGCAATTTGAGAGCTGTGTAGATTTATGAGATCTACAACACCTCGCCCTCCTTGTGATCTTCCAAGCGCAAAAAGTTCAATACTTGAGTGGGGACAATGTTTTGGTGTTGAGTCATAACGGTTCGAATTTTCCTCTGGAGGTTGTCGAGGTTGCTGCTCCATTTAATGCCAAAGGAGTATGTCAGCACTGGAGTGACGTGTGAATTGATGGCCTGCACAAGATTTCTCGCAGAGTTGGGTTTATGAGTCCATGCAGTCGTTTACACACTTCAGTTGTTAGTATGTTCTTAGTGGCAGTGTATTTTATTCGGAGTGACTGTTGAAAACCCAAGTATTTGTAAGCTTCATGGGATTCCATGAAGGTAATCTTTGGTTCATTGCCATTTTCCAAATTTGTAACTTATATATTGTAACCTCACTCAGTCTCTCTGGGTTCATGCATGTTCAATAATTACTCATGGAATGCAGTTTTTTAACAAATTAACCTTTAATTAATCAAAATAAAAACAATATGATGGATGATGATGGTGGTGATAGCATGCAACAGTACAATACAACAGTACAATGGAGTTAACATGTTGCTTACTGCGGCCTTTGATTACGTTAACTGCTTAACAATCACAAAAGTGGCAAACACTTGGCCGCTACCCTCGTGCCTAGTTACCGGCACGTCCGCTGCAGCTCCCTGAATTAAAGTCTGTCCGCACTTACGCGGCAATTGGGCTGAGCGTCGCTTAGTGCGCAAATTTTACTCATCTTAAGCTTCTGCTGCGTGGTGTCTGCAGTGGCGGGGATGATACCCGCAGCTGGCGTCGAGCGGTTTGGCGCTTTCACGGGCGGAATCCTCAGCAGTGCACTTCCTCTAGGTCCACGTTGCTCGTTGTCGGGCACATGCCTCGACACGCGTCCCCGGTCACAACAGTTCGTGATCAATTAGACAGGGAACTCCTTCCAGCACCGAACCTTAATAGTTCTCGTAACATGACATGTTGTGCGGAGCCGAATTCTAGGTTGACGCACCAAGTTCCCGAACACATGTCTTGGCTGACATGATGAACTCGTCGGGCCACAAAGAATCAAGTGCACTAGTCGATTGGCAAATGTCAAGTGAGTTGATCAGTGCCAAAAATCAAGTTGAGTGGTCGAGTGCCAACTGCCAGGTGACTTGCACGAGTGCCAAATGCTAAGTGAAGTAGCCGGCTGCCAAACGCCAGTGACTAGCTCGAGTGTCAAAAATCGAGTTTTTTCTTGGGCCACACTCGCCCACGGACGAAGGCACGCCTTCCCTCTCCAGGATCGGCGGGGCTCTTCCTCATTTGCTGGCCCTTTGCTTACGTGGCGACGCTTGAGCCAATTGCCCGCGAGTTTGATATTACAATAAGCAGTGTGTTTGAAGGTAAGCCGCGCCCTCCGCGGATGGACACTTGTGCGTAACTAATGGGTGTTCCTTTCTCGCGGCACGACCTGTCAGTTACATTTTTCCTCTTTATCACGGGTGCCGGCCCGTTCGTCCTTTTCACGTATGCACACTTGTGCGTAACTAATTTTGTAGCCTATTTAGTACCACGTACGCGGATTGAAATTTACAGGGTCTCCGGCAGTCGCGGGCGTCGCACGTCGGGCGTCTCAATAACACAAAGTGCCCTGGCAGTCGTAAATGTGTCCGCGAGTTTGCCGGGAGGAGCCGAAAGTGGGATGTAGCGGTGTCATAACTGGCGTCATAATGCCGCGCAGCTGAGGAGGCTATCGAGTATTGAGTGGAGCTGGTGAACCTTTGTTGGAGCCGGGCGGTCGCAAACAAGGGACTCCTTTAGAAAACGAGTTATGCTGCGGGGTGAGGTGCGCTGGCGTCGTCCCGAACGCGGAGGGCCTGCCTCGCTGGGGTTAACGGGACGCGGGCGGCTGGTCGCGTTGTGGGCGGCGCGCCTTCCTCTCCCAATTGTGACCAATATTTTATTTATTTATTTTTATTTATTATTATTATTTTCTCGGAGGACGTACCATGACAATGAAATTAACCTTGACAATAAACAATGATTAATCGAGAAAAACCAACCATCACGACACAACAAAACAGAAACAGTAATCGCAATAATTACTTAATCCAACTTAACCCATAATGACAATGAAATTAACCTTGACAATAAACAATGATTAATCGAGAAAAACCAAATTGCCCTTAACAACTAATAAACCCATAAGACAATGCACACAGACCAGTAAAGTAAGTAATGCCAATTCATTATGTTAAAACTAATGAAACCTAGTGCTAGATAATTCAAATAGTTGGGAACTTCCGATAAGTGCGAGGTGCGACAAACGTGATTAGTGTTATCACTCATTAAAGGGAACCATGTTGTAATGGTTAAATTTTCCAATGGGAACTCCGTTCTCGTCGTTTAATTCACAAACATTTGGGTGTGGTTTATTAGTGACCACATACGGGACTGTGAAATCTACTGCCGAAAATAATCTGGTCTCCCGGAACTTCCACAACATCTCATCTATTGCAATCGGCGCATCATAATCGGGCACAGTGATCTCATTTAATCTCCTGGCGTCGAGGCAAATTCGAACACCTCCATCTTTTTTTCTTACGATCACAAGGGGGTTAATATAGGCGGTCGGTTTCTTTCGATAATGCCGTCTCTGATCATTTCTGAAATGACGCGGTCTACGTCCGCCTTAAGGGCCTGTGGTATAGGGTAACTTCTACACTTAAAAGATTCGGGGTTGTGACCTGGATTCGGAATTGAAAGTCAGGATGGGTCGGTTGGCCTAATAAAACGTCCTTATAATTTTGAAGCAATTCCTGCAGGCGGTAGTGCTCTTCCGGCTTGAGATTGCTATTTTCCCGCATTTTCTCGTTAATTAGACCGAGAGCTTCTTCCCGCGTAATCGAAAACATGCTAGCCTCTTTCGGCTCGTGAACGCCGGCATCACCTTCCTCAAACATCATCAATCTCCCTGGATCCAGAATAATTGCTCCCGTTCGAAATCTATCTTATCGCTATATTCTCTTAAAAATCGACACCTAAAACAACGTCATATCCTAAATCTTTCACAATGAGACATGTGGCATTGAATTGATCTTGCTAAACGATAAAGTTAATAGGACCTGCCTGGTAATGGGGTTGCTTTTCTTCTTGCCCACGCGACAACAAAACATTTATTTATGGAAGTTCGGGAAGAGTAATACGACAGCTCTTTAATTTCAAGTAGTATTCTTCCGAAATGGCGAAACTTCGCTTCCTGAATCAATGAGGCCTCGCCTCGATCCTTCACATGTAAAATTGATAATAGGGCATTTTCGCGCCGAGAAAGTCCTGCTCCTCGTCCTCTACTTCCTGATGGCAAGTTCATTCGCCATTTCCCTTATAGGCACCTGTAGCTCCCGCACCTGCACTCGTTCGGCGTCCCGGCGCCCCACGACACCGAACGACATTAGTTTGACGGACCGGGACCTCCCCGATTGTCCGTACGTTCCCCCCGTGCCCTATCACGCGGCGCCGACGCGTGGGCCCGGTTCGCTACCTGATGCGATGGCAGGCTTCCACCGTTTTCTGGCGGGAACTCATTAAGCTCTCGCCGCCATTGTCCGCGTCCTTGATTTTCTCCCCCTCTGTCCTGCCTATTTGATCGACTTCCCCCTGACCCTTGACACATGCGTGTTCTATCATACCTGGCGAGAAGTAACTGCATTTTTCGAGATCGAGCGAGTCTACACTATTCAACAGGTTTTGAATTTGAAAGGGAAGTGAGAAGTAATCATCCAAATCAGTTTTGCATCTGAGATTTGCGGGTCGCATAATTTCAGTGCCGCAATCTTATCGACCGCGTAATCTAATAATGAAATGCCCCATCTTTCCTCCCATCTACCTTCCATCACTCTCCTTTCGTAATCATACCGGACCTGCTCTCCCCAATAGCGCTCCATGAATCGGACCTTGAAATCAGCGAAATCACGGGAAATGGATGTATGGCAGGAGCCAGCTCGCTGCGCTCCCCTAACAATTGCTGTACAAATTTTGTTTTAACTGGTTCGGAATAGCTTTCGTGAGCTCCATGTAGTCCTCAACCCGGCGAATGAATTCACATGGATTTTCGTTGATGTTCCTGAAAAGTTCAGGTTGGACGGCGGTGTCCATGGAGTGACGCGGCGCCCCGTTCCCCGTTGCTTTCGTGGTATTTGATCACAAATATCCGCGATTTCTGCCGCCTTTCCTCGCGCAAGACGTTCATCGAATCGCTGATCATTTGTTTGAACTGCTTTTCCCTTTCATTATTGGCGTTTGTGGCACCCGTTTTAATTTCTGATATTTCATTAGTGACACTCTGCATATCGGTAATCACCTTTGTTTCTAATTTTGATAACCGCCTACAGACCACTTCACCCTTGTTTCCTATTTCCGCAATCGAAGATTTTACTGACTCGTGGATGCTATCCATTTTCTCTTTTTGTTCCCTTAATCTAGCCGTGATTGTACCCTCGAATTCAGTTAAACGGCCGCCTTGCTCCGCGATCTGTCCCTCAAGATCGTTTTGCATTTCTGTTAAATTTGCGTTTGTTGCATTGCTGTACGCATCTAATTTAATAGTAATGGCATCGATCGCTGCGCCAGAGCCATGTTTGATTCGTTACATACCGCGACGTGCTTATCGAAACGAGATTCTAGTCTCCGAATTTCAGCTGCGGATTTCGCCCCCTGATCCTCGATACAGTTCGCGAGCTCTGAAAATTTCCTCGACACTTGCTCCATGCTCTCATCTAATTTCGCGTTTGTCTGCTCGGACATTGACTTTAACATCATCATCAGATCGGCCATTGTAACAGTGGGTGCCTGAGGTATGCGCTGCCGTCGGTTTCCCCCTGGGTTTCATTTTGACCCTCCATTTTAAATTCTTTCACAGTTACTTTACACTTAAATTTCTTAATAAAAAACCCGCACAATATAACACACGCAAACACAGTAAACACTACACACAAGCTGAAAGAAAACATCATACACAGACATAAGTAATTAGCGAACATGCATTCCCTTTCATTCGTCACCGCCATATTCATAAAATTTTGAAATTGGGTTCTGAACCTTAATTGAGCTCATTCGAGCCCCACGTTGGGCGCCATTTATGTAACCTCACTCAGTCTCTCTGGGTTCATGCATGTTCAATAATTACTCATGGAATGCAGTTTTTAACAAATTAACCTTTAATTAATCAAAAATTAAAAAAAAACAATATGATGGATGATGATGGTGGTGATAGCATGCAACAGTACAATACAACAGTACAATGGAGTTAACATGTTGCTTACTGCGGCCTTTGATTACGTTAACTGCTTAACAATCACAAAAGTGGCAAACACTTGGCCGCTACCCTCGTGCCTAGTTACCGGCACGTCCGCTGCAGCTCCTGAATTAAAGTCTGTCCGCACTTACGCGGCAATTGGGCTGAGCGTCGCTTAGTGCGCAAATTTTACTCATCTTAAGCTTCTGCTGCGTGGTGTCTGCAGTGGCGGGATGATACCCGCAGCTGGCGTCGAGCGGTTTGGCGCTTTCACGGGCGGGAATCCTCAGCAGTGCACTTCCTCTAGGTCCACGTTGCTCGTTGTCGGGCACATGCCTCGACACGCGTCCCCGGTCACAACAGTTCGTGATCAATTAGACAGGGAACTCCTTCCAGCACCGAACCTTAATGTTCTCGTAACATGACATGTTGTGCGGAGCCGAATTCTAGGTTGACGCACAAGTTCCCGAACACATGTCTTGGCTGACATGATGAACTCGTCGGGCCACAAAGAATCAAGTGCACTAGTCGATTGGCAAATGTCAAGTGAGTTGATCAGTGCCAAAAATCAAGTTGGAGTGGTCGAGTGCCAACTGCCAGGTGACTTGCACGAGTGCCAAATGCTAAGTGAAGTAGCCGGCTGCCAAACGCCAAGTGACTAGCTCGAGTGTCAAAAATCGAGTTTTTCTTGGCCACACTCGCCCACGGACGAAGGCACGCCTTCCTCTCCAGGATCGGCGGGGCTCTTCCTCATTGCTGGCCCTTTGCTTACGTGGCGACGCTGAGCCAATTGCCCGCGAGTTTGATATTACAATAAGCAGTGTGTTTGAAGGTAAGCCGCGCCCTCCGCGGATGGACACTTGTGCGTAACTAATGGGTGTTCCTTTCCTCGCGGCACGACCTGTCAGTTACATTTTCCTTCTTTTATCACGGGTGCCGGGCCCGGTTCGTCCTTTCACGTATGCACACTTGTGCGTAACTAATTTTGGTAGCCTATTTAGTACCACGTACGCGGATTGAAATTTACAGGGTCTCCGGCAGTCGCGGGCGTCGCACGCTCCGGGCGTCTCAATAACACAAAGTGCCCTGGCAGTCGTAAATGTGTCCGCGAGTTTGCCGGGAGGAGCCGAAAGTGGGATGTAGCCGGTGTCATAACTGGCGTCAATAATGCCGCGCAGCGGGAGGCTATCGAGTACTTGAGTGGAGCTGGGTGAACCTTTGTTGGAGCCGGGCGGTCGCAAACAAGGGACTCCCTTTGAAAACGAGTTATGCTGCGGGGGTGGGGTGCGCTGGCGTCGTCCCGAACGCGGAGGGGCCTGGCCTCGCTGGGGGTTAACGGGACGCGGGCGGCTGGTCGCGTTGTAGGGCGGCGCGCCTTCCCTCTCCCAATTGTGACCAATATTTTATTTATTTATTTTTTTATTTATTATTATTATTTTCTCGGAGGACGTACCGTTACAATATGACCCCGAATCATATTCACTCTCCTGCACTAATCCAAACCGAACTTCATCTTGATGTCGTCAGTGAATCTCCCCGTCACGCTAATTAGTTGCCGCATATGATTCTCAGTGTCTGCATAGAGCTTCAGATCATCCATACAGAAGATGCGAGACACGAAGAAAGATTGAGTTCCCTTTTTAAGAGCGATTCCGTAATTAGATGCATCTAGTAGAGTAGACAGAGGATTCAAGGCTAAGCAGAACAATAAAGGGCTTAGTTACCCTGGAAAATCCCTCGGTGTATATGTATAGTGAACGGATTGTTTTCCATTAGAGAGATACAGTTTTGTATTCCATCGGCTCATCACCGTTTTCAGGAAGTGTTGGACAAACGAGTGGACCTTATATACATCCAAACATTGAAGGAGCCAAGAATGGAGTACGGTGTCGAATGCTTTAGCAAAATCTATGAAGCATGCGTACAAGTGTCTTTGTTTTTCAAGCACTGGCTCCACAATTACTTCTTCTTCACTACCAAGGATTAGGCTAACAGCCTGTTCCGTTTTCACTCCAACCATCTTTTCCTTGGACGTCCTATTTCTCTTCTTCCTAAAGGTTTATAATATAATACTGATTTTGTTATTCTTGTATTATCCATTTTATGTATATGTCGTCCAACGTTGTTTATTTTCTTTAATACGGTCATTCATGGAAAATATGATTAGATCAGATCTAATCTCCTCATTTCTTATTTTATCTAATATCGAGCAACCTTTCACTCTTCCGAGGAATATAATCTCTGCTGTTCGTATTCGTTGTTGCTCTTCTACTGTTAGACTCCATGATTCGCTTCTGTATGCTAGCATTGGTGCTGCCATTACCTTATAAAATTTAATACTAGTTTTTCACCGTTTTATTTTTTAAAGTTCTATGAATAGTTCCACATATCATTTGATATTTACATAGATTATTTTGCCTATCATATTCCCTTTCATAGCTGATGTCGCAGCCCAAGAAATTACAATGTGAAACGTGTTCTATTATTTGCCCGTTTATAGAAATTTTGGAGCGTATAAGTTAATTCCATTTAAAAGCCCTAACTTACGTCTTTTAACAGATATTTTAATATCATAGTACTCACATACCCGGTTTAAGCGGTATATAGATTTTTGCAGATCATTAACAGTTTTCTGTATAATTATTTGATTATCTGCAAACATTATTGTATTGATGCATTTATATGTGGTTTTAGGATAATGTGCACCCTTGTCTCATTCCTTTATTAATTTTCATTGCATCCGTTTTCGTGGTTCCCTTATTAATTGTCATTTGCGTATCTTTATAAAGGATTTTTATTACATTTTTAAATGTATTAGGTATCGTCTTTTCTTCATGATATTCCATAATATTTTTCTGTTGACTCGATCAAATACTTTTTCGTAGTCAACAAAACATATGTGAATCTCGAGGTTGAATTCTCTTCTTTTCTCTATTAATTGTCTTATTATCGTTATGTCTTGGCATGATCTTCCTTTTCTGAAGTCATTTTATTCATCTGTTAACGAAGCATCCACACTTTTCTTCAGTTATTATTGATAATCCTTGCATATAACTTATAGGTTGTGTTTAGTAGGCTTATTCCCCGATAGTTCTTACATAAGTTTCTTTCTCGTTTTTATGGAGTGATATAACATCCACAGTTTCCCATGCAGTTGGAATTTCTTTGGATATCCTGCATTCATTTATCAGATGTAAGAGCCTGAATTCTAGAAGACGTTCCCCACACTTGATAAGTTCTGTATTTACTCCATATATACCCGGTGCTTTTCTATTTTTCATTTGGTTTATTGCTTCTTGTAATTCTTTAAGTGTTAAATTATCTCCTAGATATGGGTCACCTGAACCAAATTCATTTCAGGAGTTGTTAATTTTTAGGTCCATATTCCAATTGTTCTACCAATAGATTTTTGTAGTAGTTTATCCACTCTTCTTTGTCGATATTGTGGAGACGTACCATATCTCCTTCTATTTTATTTAATTGCTTCATCAATTTATAAGGTATTTCTTGTCTGCCGTGTTGTTTTCTATTTTGGTTATTAATTTATTCCAGGATTCTTGGTGGGCTTGTCTTGCTATTTTACTAGCATAATTACATTTCTCTTTATATTTTGCAGCAGATTCGTCTGTTTTCTTTTGTAAATATTCTTTATATGTTTTTTCTTTTCCTTTTTGGCATTCTATATTTCCATATTCCATTTTCTTAGTCCTGTCTTTTTCCTAAATTTATTCTTTTTACCTTTAGCCACTGTTGCAGCTTACATTATGCTGTTTTTTATATTATTCTATTCATCCTTTAAGTTCTCAGCAGTATCTTTATTTTGTAAATATTGTTGTAATCTTGGTTGGTATAGATATTTTACTGATTCGGCCTGAAATATATATACTTTGAAGAATTGTTTGTGTTTGTTTTGATATCGGTTATTCTCCTCTTTTCATCTGGTGAACAATGCAATTTTTGCTTGTACTAGAAAGTGATATGAATTAACATAATTTCCTCCATATACTCTCACATCTTGCACTAATCTAGCCAACTTCTTGTTGGCAATTACATAATCAATAATCGATCGATAACTTCTTCAATCTAAGTATACTTATGTATCTCTTTCTTACGAAAGAAACTGTTCGTTCTTTGAAGTCCATTAAATGAAAAAAATTGAATTTAAACATGCCTGTTGTTGTTTAGGGTTCTTTTTCCGTAAGTTCCTACAACTTCTTGGATAGATGAATTATCAATTCTAGCATTGAAGTCACCAGTCAGTATAAGATAGTCACTTTTTGCCATTTTATTGATTTCTTTTAGTAATTGCTAATAAAATATTTATTTCTCTTCCTTTTTCCCCTGTTCTGGTTCATATATGCCAATTCTTGTTAAATAACCTCTAGCAAGTTTTAATCGGACTATTAAAGGTCTTTCATTTATGTAGGAATAGCTGTATATTTTATTTCTCCCTATCTTATCAATTAGAATTGCCACCCCCGCTTTAGCTCTAATATTTTGTTCTACTCTGCTATAAACCATTATCCCCAGAATTACAGAGGCATGAGATTACATGAGTTGCTCCTTGCATCCCTGAAATCCAGGTCTACATCCTTTCTGTTCATCCGCTAAGATGTTCTGTTCCTTAATGTGTGTCATCAGCACAGTTGTGTAACACACGATGTCATGAGTTTGTAGAAAGTTTGAAGGTAGGTATTAGTCCTGTACTTCGAGGGATCTCATAGTGTCATCCTCCGTCGGTAACAAGTACGTTCTACCTTCAGTGAGGAAGTAAGGCATACATTCTGGATTGTGGAGAAAATATTGAATTATAGTAGCTATATGATGGTGAGTGCTAGTAAATTTTTGAGCCACTAATTGTGGAAGCCACCACTGCCTGGTGCCTTCCAGTTATGTGCTTTCTTCAAAGCTTCTTGGACAACGTCCTCGGTGATGAGTGGTTTATCCATTAGAGGGGTATCTCGGCGTTTGGGATATTCCATTTCAATCCACGACAATCTGGGTTATGAGACACGTCTGATGACCAGATAGGCTTCCAAAAGTCCTTTATCAGTGCCTTTGTAGGAAGGTCTGACTCTTTTATATCACTTAAAAACTCTTTGCCTATTTAAAAGATTCCTGTAAAATTGTTTCTGGTTCCTGTTGAAGAGAGCATTCTGTTGCTTCGTCCTAATACAATTCCTTTAGGGTTGGAGGCGTTTTGTTAACGCCAAAAGCTTTTGTCTAAGGAGCAAGATGTTCTGTTATATTCAGGGGCTAGTGCCCTGTATGTAATTGTGTGTTGGTAAGGATGTTGTTTACCTTTCATCTCAGTTTTTCGGAGGTATTTCCTTTTTGAAATTGAGTGATCCTCCCAATATTTCTTCTAACGTGTTCTGCACGATTCAACAGCCATCTTTCCGATTGTAGCATTCTTCTTTCACTTCGATCATTGTGGGCATTGCACGCGGCTGAAAAGCTGGAACCGTTGCATCTTAAGCACAACCGCTGCACATAATTTGTGTGCACTCTTCGAAAGATGTCTTTGTTGTAGATGTTGCGCAGTATTTTTTCATTCAAGATGCTGATAGCTCTTGCCAATTTCTTTGACAATTTGTCTGGGAATGAGATGGCGATTCAGTGGGTCAGTTTCTTCAAATTCCGCAAGTGCGTCTGAAAAATTCATTGCGAATTCTCACTTCTTCTCTACATTCATAATCAATAATTTCTGACATTGTTTTCTCATTGTCATCCTGAGTTTGTTATTCAGCTAGACCTCAGATTAGTGTATTCTGAGGAGAGCAACATTTTTCTCACTTCTTCCTTGATTGCTTCCAGAACTGGTACAGAGAGAAAATTCTTCTCGACACTGGTCCGCTATTCTTTGCTCACTAACTTCAGATTCAGTGAAACAGAGAAGGAATCTTTGATGTAATTTTTGTCGGCATGCCGTAGGTCAGTCTCCAATTTGGTAGTGGAGTAGTATTCACGCATGATGAAGGTATTTATTTCTGTTGTCCACTTCATCTTTGGGCGTGACCTGCCTGCCGCAGTGGTCTCTGAAAGCAACAGACTGCTTCGCTGGAAAGCACTTGGGGCAAATGCAGCTTCATGTAGACAGTTGTTACTTCTTCTTTCTTTGGCTGTTGCATTTTTGGGCTTTTCCACGACCAGGGCCCGCCTGTTCAGCTCCTGATTACCACCGGCTCGCATGCTGTCACCTCCAGCGATGGCTCCAAAGGTACCCTGGAGCTCTCCAGACAGCGGCTTCTTTTCTGAGGCCTTACGACGCATATTCCGTGTCTCCATCTCTCTATGGGTGTGCCATCGCCCTGTTTGCCGCCAGATTCTTTGACGTTGCCCGTCTCCCTCGTGGCTAATTTCTCAATTTTTCGGACTTAGGTTTGAATTTTGGTAGAGGTTAATAATAATAATAATAATAATAATAATAATAATAATAATAATAATAATAATAATAAGATGGCAAAGTAGTAACCAAGTCCAAATCGCTCAACATATGTTACCAAAAAGTTGGTCTATTAACAGTCTTGTGGTAAATTATCTTTGTCTCTCCTATAGTAAATATACTATAAAATTATACATCAGCGAGATTATTAGCAAAAGTTACTTTTGATCCATCCATTCAAAAAGTATTAAATATACTACATTGCACGCCACATACTCGTGCGATAGTATCATAACTTCAATTGTGTTTATATAATTTTACCCATGAAACGAGTGGAAGACGTTAGAATGTACAGGGGAAGAGATGAAAACAAATGTAAGTGATATTAATTGGAAAAAAGTTTCAAAAAATTGGCCAAGTGCAATTAGTGTTGAGCGTGTAGAAGACAGAAATAGACGAGAAAGTTAATTTTAAAAGCACAGATGTATGACAGTGTCGTTAATAATACGAAATACCAGTCAATTTGAATAATAGATATCAGGAACGAGACTATTTTGGTTTCGGTTTGGTAACTGGACCTGTCTAAACAAGAAGATTGAAGACCACCAGCACTACGAAAGAGACAAGTACATAATACTGTAGAAGTAATCAGTGTAACCATTTGTGTTTCATTTCATTCTATTTATTATTATTTAAATCTGTTATACATGTTTGTAAACAGGAATAGAGACGACACAGGAAATCTGTTAAGAACAAATATCAATTCATAGAATATAAACAGAAAAAGACTGAAACTCAATGAACGAACGAAAGAAGCGATAATACCAACTTTGAGAACCAGAGTGTTGAACGTGCAGGAGACAATAGAAAATAGGCGCGAAAATAAGTTTTAATAGCATAGGCATAAGAAAATATTCAAAATAGGAAATACTAGAAAACGTTTGGGCTAATGGATATCAGGAACAAAACTATGTTGGTTTCGGTTCGGTAATGACATATCTCTAAAAAAGAAAAAGGTTTGGAAGTTCATTAGCAGTACGAAAGATATGAGTACTGAATACTGTTGAATTAATTTGTGTAACAACTTGTTTCATTTAATATAGTTTATTATTGTTTTAGGTATGTTGTAATGTTTATAAACAGGAATAGAAAGAACTCAGAAAATGTGTTAAGAACAAATATCGTTTCATAGAATAAGCAATAGAAAAGGAGGTTGAATTTCCATGAACGTAGCAAACAATAATACTAACCTTGACAATTAACGACAGGCGCTACCTATGTGTCGCATAAGAACTTGATCGACTCCCTGGAAGTGCAGCTTTCTATTGTCAGAAAAGAGTACAAAAATCTTCACAGTAAACGTAATCTAACGGCCGCATATGAACTAGAAAAGAAACTGAAGAATATCACTCATCACCGAAACGTGTTCTAGAAATCAACTTTCAACTACTAGAGTTAAATCTACAAAGAAGATGGAAAAAGAAGAAAGTAAACGGATATCAAGAAACGCACATAAACAACATCCAGAAACAAAGGGAAACGAAAACTTATTACGAATTCTAGCAGAGCGTTGTGATTTGATCTTAAGAAAGATAACAAGAATTGAAAAAGAAACTAAAAACGAAATAACATTACTAAGAAAAGAGATAACAAAAGAAAAAAACATGGGCAAAAGAATAAAGAAATGAAAAGATTTCGTAAAAATCTCGCAAGAAATAAAATCCATCAAAAGTAACTCCAGGAAAACGACGAAATGCACAAAGGTGAAATGTTAACATATCTTAAAAAAGAGGTAAAGGTTAAAAAAAAAAAAAAAAATATCAGTAAATTAGAGAAGAAGAAAAGATAAAGAACATCGGTAAAAGGATGAAGATAATGGAAGACAATGACCAGCAAAGATACAGAGTTGATAGAAGGAACGACGTAATTATAAAATGTAGGGAAATAGAAGAAAATAAATCAAATCTGACAAAAACAATCAACACAATAATGACAAAGATGGGGATATAAATTGAACACGATCCCCCCTCATACATTGGAAAAATAGAGGAAAAGCTAAGAACAATTGAAGAGAAAATTAGAATGAGGAAGAAACATAAACTAAAGGGATATGACTGCTACATAGAAGACATGAGAAGAAGAGAACAAAAACAAACAGAAATAAGAGAAAGGGCTAAAATTGAACGTCGCAATGGTAACGTATCCAAAATAGAATTTCAAAGACTACAAGTTTAGGGTGAATGGATTTCTTATAATAGAGAAAATGAAGAAACCATCTCAAAAAACTAAAGATGTGTTCCAAATCTAGGCGAGACCAAATAACAATTGCAATACTAAATGTGAGAAGTTTACTGAATGAAAGCAAATATACAGAGATAGAAGAAGGAGGAAAGAACAGACATTCTTGACTTAACCGAGGTGAGAAGACAGGGACAAGCAATCTTGGAAAATCGTTACGGAGAGATATTTTGTTATTTAGGAGAAAGAAAAGGAACTAAAGAAGTGAGATACATTATCTCAAAACAATGAAGCAAAGTTCAGAAGAAATTGTAGGAATAAATGAAAGAATCATTGTAGCGAAATTCCAGTTGAATAAACTACATATAACGGTGATACAAACAAATGCACCGACCCATTTTCACAGATGAGATGAACCCTTAACGTATCATAGAACCAATATCAACTTCGTTATAGGAAATATTAGGAAAAATTGCGAAAATAGCCATTGTAACACCCCTGCCGCCGTGGGTGCTCTCAGGGTGACCTCAACTTACCTTCTCCTGGCGCTGCAGATGGATAACGCTTGCCCGGCTTCACCCATAAAAGACCCTGAAAGACTAAACGGGAACATGCCTGGCGTGGGCATTGGCATGCGTCTTGCAAAAAAAGATTTCTCTCATGAACTTAAACTTAATACCGTTGAAACTACCTCTGGTGAGGCCAGATACAAACAAAAAGAAACTTAACCTAACTTACATCTAGTTTACATCGGGCGGTCATTCGCCCCTCACTCGCCTCATCTACAGTCCAGTGCGGCGCGGGAAGTCGAGGTCGATGCCAGCAGCTCAGGCAGCTCCTCGGGCCATCCACCCGATGCGGCGGCGAGGGGTGGCGCTGGAGATAGCGGCGGTTCGGTCTGGTCACCGACCGGCGCGGGGTGCTGGCGCCTGAATGGACGCCGGGCGACGTACGCGGCGGCGGCGGTGCGAGCGGCGGCCCGGTCTGGTCACGGCCGTTGCCTGTCCTTCGGCCGTCGCCCATCCGTGGCTGAGCGGCGAATCAGTACTCGAATCATACTCGCGGTATGCGACGCGTGGCCCATAAACTTGGCCCGAGGCAATCCTCTCGGCGTGCTCGCCTACGCGTTGCTCGTAACCGAAAGACGTCTGCTCGCTACCGCTACTCGTACCAGAAGGAAGCTCGCTTCTCCTCTTCGGAGCTCTCTGGCTCCATGAGGTCACATGACCGCGTCCACGCGACGTTCGCGCTCATTGGCCTGCGACATAACGCGACAAGGAGCGACCATTCGTGGTGGTACCGACGTTGCAGTCTGGAGTTTTGAATTCGCGTCTTCAACCGGAATTTACCCCACGTCACGAATTCGCCGAATTCGCCAACGCTCTGCGCGGATGTTCGAAATCCCACCGACGTCACGGGCGCGCCCCTTCACCAGACTCCGAGACAAAGGAGATCTCCGGTTGCCCGCGTCGGCGACGCCAAGTAACGGGAACATGCACCTATTCCTGCCGCTCTTGCGGCGAGCCTCCGCTACGCGCTTCAACAGGCGTTTAAAAATATAATTTTATATTAATTTTAATTCGTCGCTGCCATACATGGGCGACTGTCCCACTACACCCTAATTGGAGGTATAGGCTCGTATGGAGTAGGAGAAAGGGAGAGAAGAGGTAGCCGCTTATTACAATTTTCACAAAGACATAATTTGATCATAAGCAATAAGCAATACATTCTTCAAGAAACCCTTTACAAAGAAATGGACATGGCTTGCCCCAAATGAAAGAACAAAAAATTAAATTGATTTTATTATGACAAACAGTATTTAGTCAATAAGGTTAAGTAAGACAAAGTCTGATATTTGAAACAGATCAGAGAATGGTAAAAACCAATAACTATACAAAGAAGGAAAAAGAAGGTTTAGGAAAACACTTTCAAAGCCAGAATTTATAGATAAGAATGTATACAAAAAAAAAACATTTATCAACGAAACTACAAGGAATAAATTAAAATCAGTGTTTACAAGAAATATACAATTCAGTCGAGGAAAGCATAACAGCCAAATAATCAACATTAAAAAAAGCAAACAAAAAATCTGAGTCAAGCAAAGAAACGTTAGAACTAAGGGAACAATTAAGATGCATGATGAGCTTTTCCTTTCTTTTTTCTTCAAAATTTAAGTAGTATATGACTTAGTGTAGGGATCACAGAATTTTGAATATGTGCACGCAATTCACTTTTCTCTGTAGCACATCATACGGAGTTTTAACTGTTTTTTGACGTAAAGTAAATAAATAAATAAATAAATGCATAAGACACCCCGACCAAAATTCAAGTGAGAAATTTACAGAAATTAATAAACTCACCAAGCGTCTTATCAGGAAAGACTTAAGAAAGTACAAAAAAATATTGTGAAAAATCACGGATTGCTCAAAATCACTAAAAAAATCAACAATGAACTAAAATCAGAAAACTATTGGCCTAAGAAATAAAAACAAAAAATAACTAGATAAACTCAAGAAAGGGACAAACGGACAAACTCATAATACAAGAATCGACAAACTTTTGCAACGAATTGTATAAGAGCACGTATACGGACAGAAGCCTTTCTTCTCTCTCTTTCTTTTCTCTCTTTCTCCCTTTCTTTCTTTCTCCCTTTCTCCCTTTCTTCTTTCTCTCTTTCTCTTTTCTCTTTCTCTTTCTCTCTTTCTCTTTCTCTCTTTCTCTCTTTCTCTTTCTCTCTTTCTCATTCTCTCTTTCTCCTTTCTCTCTTTCTCTCTTTCTCTTTCTCTCTTTTTCTTTCTCTCTTTCTCTTTCTCTCTTTCTCTTTCTTTCTCTCTTTCTCTTCCTCTCTTTCTCTTTCTCTCTTTCTCTTTCTCTCTTTCTCTTTCTCTCTTTCTCTTTCTTTCTCTCTTTCTCTTTCTCTCTTTCTTTCTTTCTCTCTTTCTCTCTCTTTTCTCTTCTCTTTCTCTCTCTCTTTCTCTCTCTCTTTCTCTCTCTCTTTCTCTCTCTCTTTCTCTCTCTTTCTCTCTCTCTTTCTCTCTCTCTCTCTCTCTCTCTCTATATATATATATATATATATATATATATATATATATATATTTCTCTTTATATCTTTCTCTCTCTATCTATCTTTCTCTCTTTCTCCTTTCTCCCTCTCTTTCTCTCTTTTCACCCTCTCTTTGCATTAATCTTCGAATACAACTGTCCGTTCCCTTAACCGCAGTATTCCTAACAACCTCCTGCCTCTCTCGATTCGATGCTATTACACCACTACGCGTCACTGACACTCTCCTCCCCCACCGCCCAGCCACGGGCAGTGCGAGGCGAGTCAAACGGCAAACACAGAAACAAGTTGCAGGGTGTTGAGCTAATACACATACTTACTAATTTACTCCTAGCGTTTCATGTCGCTGTAACAATTTAATTGCTTTGCCGAACAAACAACTGCCCCCACTGCCGGGTGGTGCGCCGGGGAGGGGAACTTGGTGGGCGGTACCGCGGACCTCGCCCAATGTAATTGCCCCCGACATTTGCACCTCTCGAACTGTTGACACTGAAGGATATTCATGGGTCGAGTCGAGATTTCATGGAATACGTAAAAGGAATAAACGCTTTGTGCTTCTTCTTTGGTTTCGGATCAATTTATATGTAACATTTAGATCTTAACTTGTTGAAGAAATTCAATATTAATATACCACCGTAGTTTTAATGAGTGATAGTACCAAGAATTGTTTCAAGTTTTCTGATAATTACTATACCAGTGTGAGTGACCTACATATTAATGGATATTTTTGTTTAAAAATGTGAGTACGACAATACATGGATAAAATAAAATGACCAAATGCCGGCAGCTTTAGCCGAATTCGTTTACTACGCTCCGTGAAGTCACGAAGGTAAAGCGAATTCGAGACTCGCGGGTTCCTGGTTGGGTGACCAGCCAGGAAGCCCGGGATCTAACGACGTCGAGCCTCTGGCCGAAGGGATAAAAAGCACTGACTGACTCCAACGTGATGAGACTTCACATAGTAATTATTCAGTATAGTATGCTCAGTAACGGAGGATTACTCCAGAAGAAAGCGCTCAATGCCCAGCAAGAGTAAAGAGACGCGTTGCATCAACAATGACGCAACGAATTAAACAAAAAATTTAATCCACTATACTGTTGCTCTCTGGTCAAAGAAGCAAAAGGGAGTTATGAAAAAAGTATTCCTGATACGTAATTCGCAGTACACATTATTCAACATTCAGCAAACCATACAGGAAATATTTGATTCCCTTAGTATATTTCAGTTTAAATAGAATTACACATATGCCAGAAATGAAGGCTAAATACGTAGCTAAAAACGTGGCAGAGTTGATATTGTTTTAAACTAAGAACGTCCTACAAATGTTTAATTATGTGAAATCGAGATACATACAAATTATGCCGCAAATTCTATTTTAACCTTCATGACAAAGGTACTCGCACGTTCACGCTCGTGCACACGAAAGCACAAACACAATATACTAAATCAAATAAACACATGAGCACACACACATTATACTGAGAGACACTAAAGACATGCATGAATAAAATTATGAAAATAAACCACTCATATTAGAACTGCAGAAATTTGATAACGTAGGTACCAACCATGTTCCATAATAACGCCAATGGCGCATCCGAGACTATACGTTCGTAGTACAGTATCTTATGAAAGCAATTATGTAACATGGCACGCTTCATCCAGAGCGCTGTTGACGGTAGAAAATAATAGCAAGTAATTTCACGAGAAGCAGTTAACAGATGTAAAATCGATTAAAAAGTCAATCATTCTATTACTACCATATCTACTGTCTCTGTAGCGACTCCGACCACGAGGTCCTCAGGTTCAAGTCGCGACGATGGTCTGATTTTCTATAGTAGTTAGATAGCTACGTCGAATTCCGTCGCTGTCTGGAGGAGAATTCTAACGTCCGGCTGCTCTGAATTTTTTTCTGGTTTATCTGAATCATACCAGGTGAATGACGTTACAGTACCCTACCATACGGGCCACGTAATACGCGCGATCTTTCTTTTCTCTATCTTTTATCCTATCTCCTTACTTACCCACAGTCTTACGTGGCTCAGTGGCATCAACTGATGAAACTTGTCCACCTGACTGGGAGGTTCTAGGGTTCGAGTCCCCTTGGCAGGTTTTTCGACACAAATTAGATAGCTAAGTTGAATTTAGCTGTTGCCTCCAGGAGAATTCTAGTGGACGGCTGCTCTGATCGGTGGTTTTCCGTTTTTTCTCCGATCAACACCAGACGAATGACGGAGCAATACCCAAACAAATTACCCACGAACCGCGCGCAATCATACTTCCTTTCATTTTCCTATCTTATCCTTATCTTAACCATATTTACATTTACACTAATATGCGCTACATTATCACACATGCCGAAAGACTAATCGGGAGCTTAAAGCGTTTCCCTGTTGGAGTGGTGCCTCTGCGGTGGGTGATACCTGGACGAGAAAAAATAGCGACGTGTAAGTTGGAGCAGGATCTTATTATTCGGCGGGAAAGATCACCGCCACATCGTGGTAAAAACATCCACTACATGTATGGTAATAATGACCATAGAAATTGATGTGATCGATGCCATCAATTGATCAATTAAATCAAACTTACACTTACATGCACTAAACTACCACACATCGAGATACCAGCCAGGAGTTTAGAACCTGTCTTGGAGGGGATGCCCTGCGGAGAGGAGATACCAGGAGGATTATTTGCTCTGCAAGCCGACGTGTAGGTCAGTGTCGGATCTCTGCCCAGAAGGAGAGGAACACTGCCAACTCCAGACACGAGTTAGTTCATTACACAAACGGGACTAAAGACCATAACAGTGGATGTGCCCGGCAACAACAATTAATCAATTAATTAATAAACATTCTACTGTACACATTATGAGATGCATGATTGCGTCGGCCGTCAATGTCATATAATATAGAATGCCACCTTTACTTATTTCTGTGTCGATGGATATCCTTACAACAATCATCGTAATACACAGGCTGTATGTCGTGTGTAGAATCAACTTTGTGTGTATCTCTATTCACGAAATATTTACTGAATTGACTCAGTTCTACTCTACGCAGCACACAACGGTACAACTACTTCCTCACTTGTGTAAATCCACGCGCGCATGTAAAAATGGATATTGAGAGAGAGTGTAAAAATTAAATCCTAACTTGGCTTTGTCATGCAGTCTTCGTTCTAGTCTCTGGCTCGATAGAATTATGGAGATTGTCACTCTTGAGACTCTCCCTTTCTCTTCCAGTTTTAGAGGGCGAAGAGCGTCGGAGAGCGTCAATTAAGGGGCGCTGCCCGATTTTGTAAAGCCAGAGCTCTCTACCTATTTGATTAAACCGTGCAGCACCGATATTAACGCCCCACCGAATACAGGAGCTTCTCTTCGCCTCGTCCCCGGGCCGTTCTCTTCCTCTCCGCTTCTATTCGATGCCTCTAGGCACGCTATCTCATCGCATCCAGTGTCCCCCTTTGCGCGAGATTGCGTGCCTACGTAATGCGACATCGCCGCTATTACCCGGGAGAACGGCATGGCTATTGAGTCGAGCTTTGTCACATGCTCCTAGAATCTTCAGCAAGCAGAGGCACGGAAGTGAGAAAGACAAATACCTTACTCGTGTAGACATAGAGATGTGGCATCTTAGAAATATTTGCATTATTGCACGGGCAAATAATTTTCACGGAGAAGAGGATGGAGAGAGAGAGAGAGAGAGAGAGAGAGAGGGAATAGGTAAGCGGGAAGAGAAAGGCATTCGGGACACTGGCGAAGAGGAAGGAAGGCATACGCCGGAAATTGAGGTGCCTTGATCCTTCTTCGCAAACACATACAATAAAATTCACTAAAAAGATGCAAATAAAATACTGTAGCACGTCGGTTATATCCCAAACAACTGGGGATTGGAGGTGTTAAGATAACAGACCATTGAAGGAAAACGAAGACTCACACAGCACTCCCAGGCAGAAATGTTGCAATACATTGTCTAGCAATATAAATGTTCAATTTAAAAAAAAATAAATATTATTATAAGTATATATAAATACACATTTAAGCAACGTAAAAAATAACTAGATCTGTTTAAACAGCGCATATATTCTTGCATCAGTAACAGTTATGTAGTATTATAATAACGCCGTTCATGTCGTTATAAACACATCTTAGTCATCACTTACAAAGCTCACAAATCAGACAACTAGGTGCGAAAACTAATTATTTTAAAACTAACATGCCAACACAAATTCCACAAAAAAGCGCCTTGCATATTTTGTACGCGTCCTTTACGCTATCCCACGATACAGCGGGGAAGCGCGGGCACGAAGAGCGGGTCTTATGGCCTGAGTCTCGCCACATGAATAAAGTCATTATTATTATACAGTTTAATCAAATTTGGAGCCATTTTTGTATTGAAAACGTTAAGTCTTCGTGTAAAATTACTCCCAAAATCAAAATTAATATTAAAAATTTAAGGGGCCCCCACATCAGGTAGATTGATCGAATATCATTTGAACTGTATAAATGTACCAGATTACCATTTGAACTGCATAAATGTGTATAAACAACCTGTAACAAGTATTTATTGCAGCCTCCGGGTCAACGACCCCCATCCCGATCAGGTTTTTCGTCCAGTTTCCCTGATCCATTGAGCAAATGCTGAGATGGCCCCTTGTTTTGCTTCTGGACATAAATGTAACTTCATTTTATGTGCACGTCTTCTAGAATTCAGTGGGAAATACAATTATTCAAATTATCGTTTCCATGTTGTCGCGGCAGGAAGTATTATCCGAAGGACAACATGGATAAGAGCCAAAATTTATTGCTTTTTTATCCTTGAAAATAGATTTTATTACATGGGAGCTTTTTTCTCCAAAATTTAAGTAGTATATGACTTAGTGTAGGGATCACAGAATTTTGAAAATGTGCACACAATTCACTTTTTTCCATAGCACGTCATATGCAGTTTTAAGTGATTTTTACGTAAAATAAATAAATAAATATCAATTTTGTTGAAAACCCTACTTAAGGTTTAGCCGCTCGCGTTGTTCGCGAACGGACAGGCGATTGGTAGCCAAACAATTTCTTCTGTATCAGTGACACCCAAATCCGTCCTTCAGTCTATATGTCCGTCTATCTATCTTTCCGCCAGTCTATCTATCTGTCCGTGCCGGGAAAGGTGGCTCACTGCATCAACTGATGTCACTGCAGTGCCTCTGACGGGGAGGCCTTAGGTTCGAGTCCCGACAGTAGCAAGATTATCGACACTAGCTTGTCAGCTAGAAAGAATTCAGTCACCGTTTGGAAGATAATTCGAGGCTGGCTTCTCTGATCGGTAGCTTTCTGTGGTTTCTCCGATCAAAACCAGGCGAATACCCTAACAAACGGGTCACGGACCGCGCGCGCGCGATCTTTTCTTCCTCTTCCTTTTTCTATCCTCGTCCCTTACACACACTCACACTATCATGCACTACACTACTATACATGCCGGGAGATCGGTCTGGAGCTTAGAGCTTGTCCCGGTACGTGCGGTGTGCCTCGCTGGTAGGAGATACCTAGTTGAGAAAAAAACCCTGCCAGCCGACGGTAGGTCGGGAAGATCATCACCACCTCCCGATGAACGAACATTCACTTCATTTATTGGACTTATGATCTCAGTAGTAGACGTCTCCGGAAATACTAAACACCATCCAACCAACCAATCTGTCCGTGCGTTCTTCTTAATGACATTTTTTGTCAATAGTAAATAGCGAAATTATTGCGTGTAGAGTCAACAATTTAATAGTTGTAACTTATATTATGTTATTCATGAAATTGTTCAAACATTTCTTAAAGTATTTTCTTTCAATACTTTTCTTTCGACTTTTTCGTCACGGATAAAGTTTAAGGAACTGAATCACAGGATTAAAGCGTCAATTTGTTTAAAAATGTTTTAGTAATGACGGCTATGTAATTCTTTTGCAGTCCCATGCATATTATTATAGTATTTAAATTTCAGATATGTTTTTGAATGTTTTGCTTCAAAATGCTCTCAGACGATGGTTCTTAACACATTAAAAATCTGTGGAAATTTCATTTAAATGAAAATATTAGGAGACCATAAAATTGAAAAAAACGTCAAAAAGTATACCTTTAAATCTAAGTATCCGTAAAATAAGTATAGAGTAAAGAAAAATACCCCCTGTGTTAATTGAGAAGTTCTCTAAATGTTATATTAGCAACTTTTCCTGTAGGATAACTGAATTTTGAAGAATATATTAGTCAATGATTTTCAAGATTGAACTTTTAATTCAAAGAAACGTTTCCGCGTCGATTGCGGGTTATTGAATTTTGTTGAAAGACGTTCGTATGTTTAGTTGTAGCGTTCCCACCTAATTGTATTTAGGTCCAGTTATAATAGTTCTAGTTATAATTAATGACCAATAATTATTGGTCATGTGTGCCAAAAAAACATCCATTTTGCATGTACAATACCTTCAGAATAATCTTCAAAATGGACGTGAGTTCGAGTTCCAAGCAATTTGGTAACAAATATTTCGCACCAGATAAATGAAATTTTAGAAATACAGAAAATAAATATAATTGGAATTTTCACCCAACCCTCAGAAGTAATAAGATAAATTGTGCGTTATATTGTAGTGTAATTTGGGGTGAAGTAATGCCAGAGGGAGAATATACACTTTTCTTACGGTATTTTATACATTGCGGTACTGAACATTTAAAAACATATTTTTTGTAAATATTCATCCACTATTTGTGTGTTTGCTTTATTTCAGAAATAGTAAGACGCTTGATGCGAGTTTACGTAGCTGCTGCTGACTGGTTCCCGCTCCTCGTCCACCGCCACAGCTCGTGCCTGAACGCCTTAGCCGGTAAGCTTTCGAGTCTCGAGCGACGCGCCACCCGCTGTGTTCGGGAGCGTCTGCCCGGGACGTGTGCGATGTTGCACCAGGAAATGAACAGGTGACGAGCTAATTTCGCAGGAAATAGAGTTTTGTGTAACAAAGCGTCCCGGTGCTCGCACGCGCGCGCAAAGTGACAGACTCGTCGCAGGGCGCAGGTAACCGGTAACCGGTTCTGTGCGGCGCTTTCGTGCCGCGGGACGTGCAGGACTGGCTTTTGAAGCGTTCTTGGAGGTGTGGTCGATATCCTCGCGTGACATTTCGTGTTGAACCGCTGGATTTCTAGCCTGTTTTCATCGGTTTCTCACCGCCTTAGGTGGCTCAGGGCATCAACGGATGTCACTGTGTTGCCTCTGTCCGGAAGGTTTCTGGGTTCGTGTTTTGACGGTGGATTTTCGACACTAGCTAGATAGCTCGATCGAGTTCAGCTGCTGTCTGGAGGAGAATTTTAGCGGTCGACTGCTCTGATCGATGGTTTTACATGGTTTCTCTTATCAAAATCAACTGAACGTGTTCAGTTGATTCATGAAGCGAACTGTGTTATATCGAGTTGTCTGAGTTCCAATTTGATCACAGTACTTCAAGAATTTAGACAAGTGTTTTAATATAAAAACAACGCAGAGCGAATTTTGTGTATGCTCGCTAGTTCGTATATTTATGTGTAAAGATATTTTCCATTTTGAAATTCAATAAGAACAAAACATCGGTCTAGTCTTTGTGATAAACATCTTCAGTCTAATCTTAAAATAACTTTCTCTAATATGACACCTGACATTGAAAAAATTTCAAAGAATTTAAAATGTAAAGTCTGGGGTTCCTCACGACAATTCTATATAAATTATTAAGTTAGAATTGTATTACGTAGAGAAAGTCGATACATTCATTCCTAAATGACATTTATTATGCCTGAATTTATTTCGAGAATGATATAAATGCTAGCATATCTCTAAATTTGCAAATGGCCTTACAGAAAATCGAGTTTGACACCTTCTGTCCAGACTACAATTTTCAGTTGGCATGTTGAATAATAGGCCTATTATTAGCCTCGTTTTCTTGCCGATCTTTATTTGCCTTCTTACGTTGACAACACTTAAAACGCTTACTTGACAGCAAGTAATGTCCAAAACAGTTCAAAGGAAGTACGAAAATTAAAAAAAGTATGTTAAGTTCAAGAACAGTACTGCTATGATAGCAGTTTAATTTCCTTTACCTTATATCATAAGTAATACAGAATGATAAATGTAACTTCATTTTCTGTGCACGTCTTCTAGAATTCAGTGGGAAATACAACTATTCAAGTTATTGTTTCCATGTTGTCGCGGCAGGAAGTATTATTCCGAAGCAGAACATGGATAAGAACCCAAAATTTATTGCTTATTTATCCTTGAAAATAGATTTCATTACATGGGAGTGTTTTTTTTTCTTTCCTTCAAAATTCAAGTAGTATATGACTTAGTGTAGGAATCACAGAATTTTGAAAATGTGCACACAATTCACTCTTCCCCATAGCACGTTATACGCATTTTAAACCGTTTTTTACGTAAAATAAATAAATAAATGAGCAATACGCTAATATGAAGTATTTTACTTAATGGAAATAAATTATTTTCTGAAAAAATATTTTTTTATTGTATGATTTGCCAAAACTCATACCTCGTTCATCCCGTTCTTTCGAAATATTAACGATGAAATGTATTTACATGAAATTATATATGCTGTCGTTTAAACATAACTTTATTCCAGCGGCACATTTATTAGAAAAACTGATTTTAAAGGTAATAGATGCTCTCTGAGATATATATTTCACACACAAGTTAGATAAAAAGCAAGATTCTCATTTTGAGATGGAATTCCGTGTCTCTCGTCACACACATTTGGATGCGATAAAATTTGAGAATGAATCTCTCACCTTTAGAATTTTTCGCCTGTGTCGCAGGTAAAGCACTAACCAAAAAACTTTCCACTAGATAATATCATGATAATGAGGTAATGAAATTAAGTATGGATTTAATGAAAGTAAGTATGTACGTAATGGAAGTATCTACGTTATTTACATATATATTACATGGAGAACGACAATTTGAATAACTAAATTTCGCACTGAATTCTAGAAGTCACACGCAGAAGTCACACGCACGTCATACGCAGTTTTTAACTGTTTTTTGACGTAAAATAAATAAATAAATAAATAAAGAAGTCGTGCACAGATAATGAAGTTACATTTATGCTCAGAAGTAAAACAAGGGGCCGTCTCAACATTTGCTCAAAAGATCAGGGAAACTGGACGAAAAACCTGATCGAGATGGGGTCATTCACCCAGAGGCTGCGTTACAAGGCTTGTTACACGTTGTTTAGAATTATATAGTTCAAATGAGAAGTAATACATTAAATATCACTGTTAAAATTAATGTTACTTTCCTTGTGATGCTCAGTAGAGTCTCTAATTGTATAGAAACAGTTATGCAGCAGAAATGATTTTACATGGGATTTTAACTTGTCTATCGAATTTAATCGTTTAATGTCATTTGGAAAAGTGTTGTAAAATAATGTACATGTGTTGTATATAATTGTTTTTGTAATGAGCTGTTGATACTGTCACCTGATGAATATGATTGCTACGTTGAGTGTTATAGTTATAGAAACGGCGTTCTCTGAAAATATATTCCCGCCCTTAAGCAAGTCATTATTAACAAAACCACTGATTCGTAAATCAACAGACAAGGTAATGGTAAAATTCTCAGGTTAAGACTAAGAGGCTTACAAGAATCACGGGGGTGAGACGCGTGGGATTCTGAACGCGTAGTCATGAACTTAATTTTGTGTTCAATTCATTTAAATGTACGTTCCATTTGAGGTTTGACTGAATTGAGAAATTCAGAACAGGAGCAATAATTCATTCTTCTGATATGCTAGCCGCATGACACTTTCGCACATTCATTCCAAGACACTTCTCGAAAACATACTTAATGTAGAAATGAAAGGCTAAAAAATAAGTTTTAAATGAAAATTTCCCTCTGTCCCGTAGTTCCACTTAGCTCCATGTTCTCCTCGCAAGAGAGGCGGTGAGAGTGATAGTTATGTCGTTTAAAAGTTATATATTACTAGATTGAGTCGAAGTAGGTATCAAACTCACGAAGCAGGTACTTTTCCTTTCATTTTTGACGTCTATTCAAAAGATGAAATGTTATAAAAGGATACACAAAGTATATAATTGAGGATATACGAGTATTTTTGAAAATATTCTACTGTTGCCATCTTCGCCTTATATTTTGAGAAAAAAATTACCAGATATTCTGGAGCAATAAAAAGCGCATCATCAAGATTGCAGCAGTTTATCTATAACACATTCGATTTAGGGATCGGCGAGTCTGTTTAGAACCGAAAGTCAGTCTCACCTCTTCTGTTCTCCTCACTTCTTTTCTGTTATCTTCTCTTTCAACGATATTAAGATGTTACGTTGAGTTTATGTGACTCACATTCGACGTAATTTATCTTTTTGTTCTGCGAGGTAAAATAAAAAATGAATTCTACCACAGAACATTCGATTCTGCTAGAAAATCCAGCAACACTTAGAGAGCATTCAACATACGAAATGCAGAAAGGGGAAACGCACACTGGGAACCGCACTATGATCAATGAATAATTAAAATTCCGAGGAGCTGTTTTCTTGTTTCTATGTATATCTTTTTGGTGCTTGTTTCTTAATGTACTTTTGTGTTGGACAAACTGTTTACTAAGAATCTATATTACAGTCCCGTCGAAGTGGGGTCGGTCCCCGTCCTGACGGGGGAATGAAAGGAGGGCTCTCAGGTATTCCTTTCTTTCACTAGCCATCTTTCTTCTCCCCATCGTTCATTCTCGTTCTTTTATAACCCCTTGTCTCTTTCCTTCTTCTCCTATTTCACTCGCCCTCCCTGTATGTTGAACGCCCACCCATGTGTTTGCCGTGCGTGGCGACCCGTGTCGGAGGGAATGTATGTCCTGTCGGTTGAGGGGCCTGTCTGTTTCCCTATTACTCTCCTTGTGCTACTTTCTTCTTGGCATCCAGGGATAGGTTTTTTTTTTACGTATTTTGGGAAACATACCTTTTAGGTCTCAATACACCTGATCTGTGGAACCGAAAAAATCAATGTTTCATTAAAATTTATTGCAATATTCTTTCTAAAACCCATTTCTTCCTTTTCGAAATAAATAGTCGTTTCATAATAATAACAATTTTCATTCCATACATTCATTTCATGACTCGTCTGCAAACATTCTAAAATGAAAGTATGAATGTGTATTCTTCGAATAGAAAAAAAGACATTTCGAAATCTGAAATTCAAGTAATAATCAAAAAAGTATTTTTAAAAGATTTTTATTCTGTTTATTTAATCCACGGTTAGCACCAATGAGTTGTACATGTTATAGTGTAACTTTTGAAAGTTATTACATTTTTGTATTTTCTACTTGAGGAAACCTCATGCAGCACATCTTCAATGGACTGGTGGATGCTAAGAGAAAATGTACATCTTAGTGCATGTATACTATTGTTTATTGGATAATTTAACATAAATTAAGGCGTCCAAAACTTGTTTGTTAAGAATTAGGGTTTTAATCTATTTGTGTTCGGTGTGGTTGTGCCTAAATGAAAGGGTGAGAACAGTGATCAACCATGTATATTGTTATAAAACGATATTGCAATTTTTTAAATTTAGTTTTGCAGATAGGAAATATTTAGTTCCTTGTAGTGTTCGTAGTAGATATACCAAGGGAGTTTTAAAATGAACCGACGAGGTTTTTTAATACTTGGAGTTCATTAATGTTGGATTTGGCAGTACCGCCCGAGTTAGGGGAGATGTACATGATCTTGTAATGCGTTTATAAAATGATAGCGGGGTCTTTATTTGTAAAGGAGATTTACAGTTTATCAATAGATTTAATTAGAAGATTTTATTTTTTCTGTTAGTAAGGTTTTGTTGTTGTGTTTGTTCTTCAGTTCAATTTCGTATCTATGCAGCCACACAAGTATTTTTAAATATAGTTCTGTCAACTTTCATTCGATTTTGATCAGTAATTTTGAATATATACCGGTTTGAATATACACTGATGAAGGACTTGTTTTTCCTACAAATAAATTTGTTGGACGCGCGCGCACGCACGCACGCACGCACGCACGCACGCACGCACACACACACGCACACGAACACACACACACACACACAACGTTACACTGACATAGATGTGTCTGTGAAGTGGAATATTGTGTGCAAACCGAAAAAAAAATTAAAAAAACAACAAAATCAACAATTCTGATGCATGTGAAAACATATAAGTATCCAACGTATATTCATGAAATCCATAGGTTACGTCAGGAAGCACGCAAGCGGTGTATGAAAGATTTGACTCAAAACCGTGCCTTCAACTTTTAAGAATTTTAGTACTATGCACAGACATGTTATAGAAAAAATGTAGGTTAAACCAGCAAATCCACTGCAACTAATTCTAATTATTTCAAAGAGAAGACCAGTAGTCCGAAGGTCATAGAGTGTGCCTTAATTAGATGACTTTCAGAATTACGAATAACTAGTGGCGCTAAACAGCAAGTACTTTCTCGCCCGTATTTTCACGCTTCTCTACTTTGTAGCGAGAAAGTAAAAAAGAATTTCGACATAGCCCATGATCTGATGTAAAGACAAAAAGGTCTTTCGATCACATTGATATTTTTATGTAAATCTAGTTTAAGTAGTTAGAATGCTTTCTTTGCCACTTTATTTATATAATATACGTGTGCACAATCGTGTGTAAACCACAAAGATACGCAAACATTCTCTGAATTCTTTGTACTCATTCTGATGTACTAACTTGTATGTAAAAATTCCTGTTTTTTATTAATGGAAAAGTAACAGAATAAAGCCTCAAGCTCATTAACCCATACATTCCTATTAAATGAAAGGAAATTCCAAAATGAGTAATTGGGTTTTTATACTGAGACCTTCACAAGTGGAGGTGACAACCATAATCCCTTAAAGAAACAAGAATAAAACCTATTATTTAGTAACTTAACAAGTTATTTGGAGCAAGAGCGAATCCAGAAAGTTTTCTAGGAGAAGTCCAAGACTCCAAGAAACCAAATCTTTTAGGGAAAGAGGTCCACTATTTAACCCTTTACTGCATGATTTTTTATTTTTACTTGTAATAATCATTTTTTATTACATTTATTTATTTTAATTAAGGGAAAATAATAAAAAACCGAAGTAAATATTGTTGAAAAACAAAACAAAATTTTCTTACTCCTCCAACAAAATGTGCTATATTTTACGATTTAAAAAAAGTTCTTATGTTTCAAATCGTTTATGTGATAAAATAGGTATTAAGCAAATCAATAAAATTAATATCATTTGTATTTTAGTTTAATTATTTTCCTGAAAAGTTTCGTTTCTGATATATGTGTGTTGCCAGGAAGTTTCGATTCACGACGCCACTACATTACTCTCACTTCATCGTTATCTTATCTCGTTTACCGCCTAACAATGCGTTGGGTGACATGAACGCATGATGTACATCACGTGTAATATAAAATAGTTTATAATTAAATCGTTAGAATGCGTTTATGACCTGAAAAACATTATTTTACAGCTGAGTTGCACTATGCAATAAAGGGCAATATGATTTTTAAATCATAGTTCATAAATTAAATTGTTAGCTTGAAATAAAAAATAGGTATTGATAATATTTATTTTTAATGACGCATTTAAAGTGCCATTTTATCAAATAAATTGTGTAAAATTTTAAACAAATAATGGCTTTAGAATGGCTTTAGAAGTGCTTCATCAACTCCGGGATCCACCACTATTTAAAAAAGCTCTTTCGAATTTGATTCAAACCATATTTGTTGTGAAATGAGCAGTGACTTCTCCTGAAATATCGGGTTGAGAATGCGTTACAAAGTAGCACACTCACAGCCGTTATTCATGAGCCTATTCACGCATCACACGCAGATACAATATTAGTCACATACGTACTGATCCCGGGGATGTACAACAGTGTTACATAATACAAGAATTTTATAATAAAATTTTGTTTTAAAATAGGGTTTTACAAAACTTATCACATTAAATATTGTTCGCAGTTGAAACTACACGTAATATAATTCTCGAAAATTCAAACTTTACAACATTGTCTAGAAGCTTGAAGAAAAAAGGTTTACTATTTAAAATGTTTTAACAACCTGCTGTGCAAGCACCCTGTTGAAGAAACTTTGAACTGCTTCCGACAAATCCATACTTTACCGCGCCTGGTGGCCACTGAATGAAATTATTGGAGTTGAGGCTAGGATATCAGATGCGTTTCTGGAATCACATCAGTCACAGGATTTGTAAGACCATATTCCCAATAGGCAACCTTATCCAAGGTCGTTGGCCTTGCAGATGAATCGAACATACGGAACGGATGTAATACTCTTTTGTGAAACCACAATGTTACAAAACCGGGTACTGTAACCAATACAGTGGTCTGAAGTGTCCAAAGAATAGACAACATATTTTTGCATAGAGAAAACGAGAAACATACCCAGTAAAGATCTTTAATCATAAAACCAACCGAATAAAGAAGGGATGTGGCGCACCACTCGCATCCATTAGCGCTACGCCACTGGAAATGAGATATCTTTAAGAATGTGAAGAAGTGAATGTATATTACGTATGGAGAAGAGAACCCGCGTGCAAATAATGAACATACTACGACAAAAATAATGTAGTGTAGATGCCTTTTCGCGTTATCGAATCCTTACGAGTCGAAAGTTCCGAGACGTAATAACACAATTACTAATGAGAATCGGCTGATGAAAGTATTCAAAGCTCCTCATTCTTATAGCCGTGGTTACAAAATGGAGAAGGTCCCAATACGATCTTAACAATGTTAAATTATTATTTTTTATTTTTTTGTATAAATTAAATTACAGTATTATGTAAAAAATGTTTTATTTGTCAATGAAATATTTGTATGTAGGAAGAGATTATTTACAATTGAGCCGTTTAGAGCAAAAGTGGTGTAAGACAAATTTTGAGAGATTTGAGTCAGATGCACTGATAGATGGTTTTAACATTGTTCCATCACGGGCTAAACTGGTATGAGTCAAACTTCAAAATTTCTTCGCTAGAGGCCAGCACAAAGCAGAAAACGCGAACAAGTTGCTCACACCGCTACATGCAAATGTGGTGGAAGTCAGAGATGGTTTACACCGCAATTGCATGCAGCTTCCAGGGGCTCCCAAAAAAAAGCTTATTGGTCATCTGTGCCCATCACAGAAAAAGTATCCCCGAAAAGAACATTTAATCGCTTTTAGTGATATTTCAATATGTCAAAATGGCAACTTCAAAATTGTTTTCACTTGAATGAACATCATGAAGAACAAGCCAATATTTTAAACATTTCTGACCACAGATTTCTTGTATCTTGTATTTATGCAAAGTGACTCCGATTTTGGAAACAGAGAACCAGCTGGCACAAATAAAATTCATTATATTCTCCTTCACTGGTGTAATACCTTACGTTCAGCTCGAAACTAGAGGTGCTACACAATGGCACAGACGTTCTCGTAGTAAAGTTTTCTAATTTCCTTGGAATGGACTACAGTCTTGCCCTTCCGTCTTGCCTGTTGCCATCTATCGACACCCAAACTACATTTTATTAAATTTTTCTTAACTTTTCGGTTTCCAAATAGTAGAACCGAAATATTATTTTAAAAATATTAAAGAAGACTAAAACCTTGTTCTAAATAGCAATTTTATTGAAAAATTTGAAGCCGTCTTTAAGAAAACAACGTTAAGCGTTACTGTAAATGCGAAATTTGAAGCTCTTTTTCCACAGGAATACATTGAGTTTTCGAAAAACTTCATATGAAGTAATGTGAAGAACGTATAATCATAATATTCAATAATGTCTACAAATCCATTGAAATGTGCATATTAACGGCGTGAGAGATATTAAAAAAAGTTACACTTGTGTAATTAAAAAACAAAAAACAAAAACACACCAAAATGAACTTTACGTCATCTTAAATAGTACCATTACCACTATCCATTGTAAAAGCTTGAAGAAGAAATTTGGAGCCATTTTTGAGAAAGTTAAGTTTTTGAATTTTTTTTAATTTTCGGAAATTCAGAGTTCAAAGCGAAAATGAGACATTAAACATTAAATTTAATGACAAATTATCTTAAACGTAAATATACTAAGTTTCATGTAGTAATGTACATTAAATCTACATTGAATTTAAATTAAGCATTAAATTTAATGCACAAGTACATTAATCACCCTTTACTGTGTAAGGTACATTACTATTAATTTACAGTCTTACATTAAATCTACATTAAATTTAATGTAATTTCTGTCAGTGTAGAATTGAAATCTACTTGGGCCATTTCACGTACTGTTCTTTTTACTTTCTCGAATACATACAAGAAACAGTAAATAGTGCAATATCAGATGTTTCAAATTGGTTCCGAAATAACAAATTAATAGTAAACGAAAAGAAAACGGTTTTAATGCAGTTTTCCATTTCAAATAAACAATTCTGTGCTCCATTAAAATGAACGGTGTACCATTGACTGATGTTAAGGCAACAAAATTTTTAGGTCTCTCAATTCAGTCAAACCTTAAATGGAACGTCCATTTAAATGAATTGAACACAAAATTAAGTTCATTATTCTACGCGTTCAGAATTCTTGCAAGTTCAGTCAGCCTTCATACTGCTCGTTGTGTATACTTCGCGAATGTTCATTCCCGCCTGAGATATGGCATAATATTCTGGGGAAATACATCTTATAGCTCCCAGACTTTTAGATTACAAAAACGAATTGTACGAATAATAACCAAATCCCACCCACGTGATTCATGTAAGCCTCTCTTCATTAATCTAGGAATTCTACCATTACCTTGTCTGTTTATTTACGAATCAGTGGTTTTTGTAAAAAATGACTTGCTCAAGGGCGGGAATATATTTTCAGAAAATGCCGAAGTCTATTACTATAACACTCGACGTAGAAATCATATTCACCAGGTGACAGTATCAACAGCTCATTACAAAAAATTCACATACAATACATGTATATTATTTTACAACACTTTGCCAGATAACATTAAACGATTAACTTCAATAGAAAAGTTTAAATCCCAAGTGAAATCGTTTCTGCTGCATAACTGTTTCTATACAATTAGAGACTATACTGAGCATCACAAGAAAAGTAACATTAATTTTACCAATGATACACAATGCATTATTTACCATTTGGACTGTATAAATGAGTATAAACAACCTGTAACAACTATTGTACTACAGCTTCCGGGTCAATGACCCCCATCTCGATCAGGTTTTCGTCCAGTTTCCTGATCCATTGAGCAAATGCCGAGATGGCCCTTGTTTGCTTCTGGACATACAGCCAAATTTCAAAATTTATTGCTTATTTATCCTTGAAAATAGATTTTATTACATGGGAGTTTTTTTGTTTTTTTCTCTCTTTCAATTCTGGACATAAATGTAACTTCTTTTACTGTGCACGTCTTCTAGAATTCAGTGGGAAACACAATTCTTCAAATTATCGTTTCCATGTTGTCGCGGCAGGAAGTAATAAGAGCCAAAATTTATTGCTTATATATCCTTGAAAATAGATTTTATTACATGGGAGTTTTTTTGTTGTTCTTTTCTCCCTTTCAAATTTCAAAATTTATTGCTTATTTATCCTTGAAAATAGATTTTATTACATGGGAGTTTTTTTGTTTTTTTCTCTCTTTCAAAATTCAAAATTTATTGCTTATTTATTTTTGAAAATAGATTTTACTACATGGGAGTTTTTGTTTTTTTTCTCCCTTTCAAAATTCAAAATTTAAGTAGTATATGACTTAGTGTAAGGATCACAGAATTTTGAAAATGTGCACACAATTCACTTTTCCCCATAGCACGTCATACGCAGTTTTTAACTGTTTTTTGACGTAAAATAAATAAAATAAATAAATAAATAAAAATAAAATAAATAAATACATACGTATATACATGTGTAATATACGTAGTATAGAGAAAGTTATGTAATGTTGCGGAAAATCGATTTCGATATTTCAACAGAAATACACGTTTTGGGGTTCCCTGATACCGAAAAAGTGATTCTTTTCAAAACACCGTCCGTCCGTCCGTCCGTCCGTCCGTCCGTCCGTCCGTCCGTCCGTCCGTCCTGACTCTAGTTCAAGCTTTGAAATGTTGGAAAACATTCTTTAAAATTTGGGAGTACTTTACATGAGGCCTCCCAAACATTTTAAAAATTTTCTTACAAACGACTCCAAATTTTTTCTTTAAATCACTTGTAATTATAGAGTAAAATACACGTATAAAGGTGGCGTATGTCTCATTTTCACGGTTAACATTGAATTTTCAAAAATTGCATAAGTTTGAATTTATTGGGGTCTTCATACAACTGTAAAATTGAAGACATAAATTTTTCCTTCAAATAAAATTTGTTACCAATAAATAATTCGTCCATTAAGATAAGATGTAGACTAAAAAAATAGTATTTCTTGTGCAATAGAGCGTGCAATATTTGCAATTTCAAATAAAATTACAAGAACATGATTTTCTCAAAAACGGTTCCAAATTTTTTCTTTAACTTTTTGGTAGGTTTAGTGCCCAAGCAACTCTACCTGATGACATAAACATCATATTACTCTATTTTGTTTTTTCAAAAATTACAAAAATGTATTTTTTACTTGGCTCTCACGTTGGTAATATTTACCTTGGAGGCAATTTCTCCACACTATTAGATTTTGAGTACATGTGCTTTAAATAATGTCAAATAAAGTTTCTCGAAAACGAATTTCCGAATTTTGAGAAACGCGCAAACGCCATTTCTTTCAAAAAATGGTTCCAAATTTTTCATCAAATTTCTCCAATGGATAGTGTTAATTGCACTATTTAATTAACGTAAAGCTCATTTTAGGTTGTTTTTTTCAAAAATTACACAAATGTAATTGTTTTAATTATCTCTCACCCCGTGCACATTATATGCACATTTCCATCTATTTGTATACATGATTACATTTGTGTGTGGCTGAAAGGACTTCAAATGAAGTTTTTCGAAAACTCAATAGATTCCTGTGAATATTAGCTTCAAATTTTGTATTTACAGTAATGCATAATCGCTATTTTCTTAAAAACGGTTTCAAACGTTTCAATGGAAGTGTCTATTTTGGACGAGATTTTACTTTTCTTTAATATTCGTGAAGTCAAATTTAGGTTCTACTATTAAGTTACCGAAAAGTTTAGAAAACGTAAAGAAAATGTACTTTCGGTGACGATAGATGGCAGCTGGCCAGAGAATGGAAATCTTAATGTTAGTCCATGCGAAGGAAACTAGAAAAAGTTACACGGGAAAGCCTGCGTAATTCTGTAGCATCTCTAGTTCTTAATGGCATAATGTAAAACTTCTAATAACGGTGAAGAAACTTTAAAATGTTTTTCGATTATTTATAATTTACATTGTATAAAATATCAAAACATAGCGTATAAATACATTGTGTACATTGTTTGTCTTTTATATTTTTCATTAATTACACTTTCTATTTTCTCATCACATTACAATCACCGACGAAAATCATGCATGCCAATTGTTTGAATGTATGTCATTGCTTTCAGGAACGGTAAGTTGTGTAAGTCAATCAAACAATTAATTAATAAGCAGTGTTTCAGGACAAAATATCTGAAGTAGGTTAAAAGAATATCTCTTTAACACGTTCATTACATTTTAGGTCATCTACTTCTAAGCATTCTAGTTTTAGAGAATTTTTCGTTTACAAATAATTTTGGGGAATTTTTCGTTTACATATCATTTTGCGGAAAGACTTTCTGCCTACCACCACTTTTGCTCTCAACGACTCAATTACAATTCTATAGCAAACATTTATTGTGTTACGTGTGTTCTCTTCCCAGAGACGAATTTAGGTACCGGGGAAAACTCAAAGCTATAAATCATATTTGTGCTTCCTATGAACAAAATTCCAGATTTACTAAAACAGTATTATAAAAAGTAACTTTTTGATAAATGCAAATGAACCCTAACAAATTAACTTATTGAATTGAACATTTATCATGAATTTCGTTTGAATATATAATATTTTTTCGAATGAAGTTTTTTTCCGTTCCGTGGGGCTCTAAAGTCAGAGCTTATACTCGTAGGTAAATCTGGCCCATCTCTTCCCGGTTAAACCGGAATCGGTAGCTCAGTACATCAACTAATGTGACTGCAGCGCCTCTAACCGGGAGAGCCTAGGTTCGAGTCCTGACGGCGGCAGGATTTTCGAGACTATTTTTTCACCTAGGTCGAATTCAGTCGCTATCAGTCGAGGAGAATTCTAGCGACTGGCTGCTTTCATTGGTAGTTTTCCGTGGTTTATCCGATCAACACCAGGCGAATGCTGGAACAGTACCCTAACAAACGTCCAACGACCGCACGCGATCTTTCCTTCCCCTTCCTTATCCTATCCTCTCCCCTTACACATAGAGACGAACATGCACATACTAACATGCACTACATTACCACATATTCCGGAAGACCGGTCGGGAGCTTAGAGCTTGTTCCGGCTGGGGCGGTGCCGTGCTGGTGGGAGAGTCCTGGTTAGGGGGTAAACCTTGCTATCCGACGGTAGGTCGGCACCGGATCTCGCCATCCAGCGGTGGAAGGTCACCGCCATCTCCCGAGGGAAAACACGTGCATTACACTTACGGGACTAATAACCTAAGCTGTTGACACGCCCAGAACCACCCAATCGATCTTCCCGTTTAGGCAGTGCTTGGATCAACCCCCGATCGCTTCGCCTGCTGCGTTCAGGGAGACGGAGGATGCACAACTGCCCCTGGGGTGCGGGCCTCGTCTCGCTCCCTGGTCCCCCTTGTCCTCGCTATCCCCTCCTCCCGGTGCGTGTGTTGCCGCTAACAAGCCTCGTTCCCGCCACAAGCCCCATTGCACCCCGCCGCATCCCCCCCCCCGGACCAACCTGGAACCATCCCTGAACCCCTAAGTCTCTCCGGCACCCTGGTGGCCTCGTCGCGCTGGGCTGTTCCCGACGTCACGCCTAGGGTTCCCTCCCCTATGCCCTCCCCCACAGGCCGCCGATGAGATGTTGCGAGTCACGTGTGGCTTACGGAAGATCCCGGATAACTATTTGCTGCTTCGGAGTAGCCTGTCCAATAACACGGAATCGAGACCCTTAGGTCAGACATGAAATTATTATTCAAATTATTCAAATTATCGTTTCCATGTTGTCGCGGCAGGATGTAATAAGAGCCAAAATTTATTGCTTATTTATCTTTGAAAATAAATTTTATTACATGGGAGTTTTTTGTTTGTTTTTTTTCTCCCTTTCAAAATTAGAAATTTATTGCTTATTTATGAAAATAGATTTTATTACATGGGTTTTTTTTTTTTTTAAAATTAAATTTTTTTTTTTTCTCCCTTTCAAAAATTCAAAATTTAAGTAGTATATGACTTAGTGTAGGGATCACAGAATTTTGAAAATGTGCACAAAATTCACTTTTCCCCATAGTACGTCATACGCAGTTTTAACTGTTTTTTACGTAAAATAAATCAATAAAAAATGAAAATAGAGTAATAGATGATGAGAATAAAAGAATCAACTACTAAGCAAGCATTTTATCTATTTTCTCTTTAAACATGAAGAAAAAATATGTTTGGGGAAACTATTTTTCTATCTGCAGAGGCAGTAGCGTGGGCAAAGAACATTTTGTCCGGGAGCTGACATCAAACATGTATACTTAATCCATAACTGTAAAATAAAATGCTCAATGTGCCTGAACTCTCTGTCGATCGCAATATAGTTTGACACTCACGGTTTGAAATGACTCGTTGACCCAGTGGCGTAGTTAGAGGGTCAAAACGAGAGCGAAATTTATATTTCGAATCATTTATTTAAAAATTTTAATGATTCTGAATTCAGTACAGTTTTAATATATATTATAAGTATCATTTGCAAATATACTTTTTATTAAATAATGTATAAACTATTTAGTAATAGACATTTTTATATTTAATTTCTTTCGGGGAGGGGGAAAATTCAGCCTTGGTACGTGATTACAATCAAGGGACTAATGACTAATTTAGTAAACGCGCATGGAAAAGTTAAATACCAACGCATACACTCGTAAAATCATTCGTCTCTCAGTTTACGGGCATACATATTAATAAATGTCCTAAATAAGATTATTTCGGAAGTGAAACATTTCTATTTCGTTATTTATTTAATCTAAGTTAGTAAGCATGTCAAATTTTAATCAAATAAAAAAATATAAACATTTATGAGAGTATTGTTAAGCAAACATGAAGTAAAAATTATACGTGTAGAATAAACCGATAATATTGTAAAGAAGGGAAAGAAAAATGTTCTGGAAATAATTATTTGTTTTCTATTCTAGCTTGACTGAATGAAAAAAAGTTGCAATGAACATTTATATGAAAGATAACATTGAACTAAAAGAATATAAAAAACTTACGTAATCAGGGAGCGACACATTCCACAGATCAATATTCAAAATAATAATAATAATAATAATAATAATAATAATAATATGAATGCACTAAGAAAACTTTAAACAGCGTATTTGTGGAGAAAGCCGTGGAGGAGGAAAACTATTGTTGACAACCTGTCCGTCCAAATGACACGAAAACAATCTCAGAGGAAAATATTATTACTTCATTTAAAATAATTATTTAATTTGCTTCATGGTTTGATAGTATTTTGTTGTTTGGGTGCTGCCAGCATTAAATTGTACAAGTTGCGCCGCGCCCGCGCCCAACCGCCTGCTCTTGGCCAGACCCCCGCGGTGTCGATTTAGGGTCGACAGATTCCCCGGCGAAGTTGCCCCTAGGGGCTCTTCGGCCGCCTCCGGCCCCTTCCGGACCCTTCGCACTGCTCCCTCGGGCCGTTCCCTCACCCGCTTCCCGCTCCTGCACCTCCTCGCACCCCGCTATGCCCCATCGACGCACCCCACCGCCGTGCCTTCCCGCCGGCCCTAGCCTGCCGCCACGCACGGTCCCCGCGCCCCACCCCAGCGCCCAGCGCCCCGCTCCCACGCCTCAGCACCGCGCCCCAGCCCCGCGCCTCAGCCCCGCGCCTCAGCCCCCGCCTCAGCCCCGCGACCCGCCCCCGCGACCCGCCCCGCGACCCGCCCCGCGACCCGCCCCCGCGACCCGCCCCGCGACCCGCCCCCGCAACCCGCCCCGCGCCCTTGCGATCCGCGCACCACCCTTGCGCACCATCCGCGCACCATCCTCGCACCACCCGCGCACCACCCCGGCCTCGCCCGCGCTCGCCTGCGCACGCTGCAACGCGTCCGTCCGCGTCCGTCGCGTCCGTCTCGTCCGTCCCCGCGTCTCGTCCTCTGCGTTCCTCGTCCTCGTCTCTGTCCTGCGTCCGTCTCGTCCGTCCGCGTCCTGTCCCTCGTTGCGTCCTGTCCTGCGCTCCGTCGCGTCCGTCCGCGTCCGTCCGTCTCCGTCCTCCGCGTCCTGTCTCTGCGTCTCTGTCTCTGCGTCTCTGTCTCGTTCGTCCGTCGTCTCCTGCGTCTCTCGTCGTCCTGCGTCTCTGTCCTGCGTCCTGTCCTGCGTCTCTGTCCTGCGTCCTGTCACTGCGTCCTGTCATCCTGCGTCCTCACGCGTCCGTCACGCGTCTCGTCACGCGTCCTGTCACGCGTCCTGTCACTGCGTCCCGTCACTGCGTCCTGTCACGCGTCCGTACCGCGTCCGTCACGCGTCCGTCACGCGTCCGTCACTGCGTCCGTCACTGCGTCCTGTCACTGCGTTCCTGTCACTGCGTCCGTCACGCGTCCTGTCACTGCGTCCGTCACTGCGTCCGTCACCGCGTCTCGTCACGCGTCCTGTCACGCGTCCTGTCACGCGTCCGTCACGCGTCCGTCACCGCGTCCTGTCACCGCGTCCTGTCACTGCGTCCTCAGTCGCTCCGTCACTGCGTCCGTCACCGCGTCCCGTCACAGCGTCCCGTCACCGCGTCCTACGCGTCCTCACCGCGTCCTCACGCGTCTCCGTCACTCGCGTCCGTCACGCGTCCGTCACCGCGTCCTCACCGCGTCCGTCACCGCGTCCGTCACCGCGTCCTCACCGCGTCCTGCTCCTCGCGTCCGTCACCCGTCAGTCCCGTCCCGCGTCCCGTCTCCGTGCCCGTCCGTCTCCGTCCGGTCCGTCCCGTCGTCCCTCCGCGTCCTCTCCCGTGCTCCGTCCTGTGCTCCCGTCTCACCGTCCGTCCCCGTCGTCCCGTCCGCTCCGTCCGGTCCGTCTCCGTGCCCTCGTCTCGTGCCCCGTCCCGTCCCCGTCCCGTCCCCGTCCGTCCCTGCCCCCTCTCTCCCCGTCTCCGTCCCGTCTCTGTCTCCGTCCTGTCCCCTCTGTCCCGTCCCCGTCCCGTCCCTCCTCCTGTCCCCTTGTCCATCCGTCTCCTCCGTCCCGTCCCGTCCCTGTCTCCTCCCGTCTCCCGTCCCGTCCCCGTCTCCCCGTCCTCCCCGTCCTCCGTCCCGTCCCGTCCCTGTCCCCGTCCCTCGTCGTCTCCTCCGTGCCCCGTGCCCCGTGCCCGGCCCGTGCCCCGTCCCTGTGTCCCGTCCCCATGCCCCGCCTCCACGCTCCGCGCCTCTCCCCCGCGCCCTGCCCTGTCCTGCCCTGCCGCAGAGCGCCTCGTGTCAACAAGTGCGTCTCCGCGTTCAATTAGCATGCTTGGTCCCTACCCACACTCCCCGGCCAGAGCGCTCTCTGCGTTGTTCGCTCTCCCCAAACCATTCGATATTTCGTCCGCGAATTCCGGAGCATTTCCCTAAAAAACACTAGCCATGGAACGCGCGCGATCTTTCCTTCCTCTTCCTTGTCCAATCCTCTCCCCTTACTTACAACTTACATATAGTCTGATTTAAACATAGTGCCACTTCAAGACCACGAGCTGGAATGAGAGGGGGGCACTGTCATCAATTCCGGAGTTTCCTTACAACTTACCTTTTTCGTATTGAATCTCCCTATTGGATGATGTCATTTTCTCCTTCCTACTCGTGACCATGAAGGGACACTGTATTTAAACCGTAGTATAAACTACACCCACCCGCATGTCGGGATATCAAACGGGAGCTTCGAGCAGCAGCCCTGCACGGACAGTGACCCGAGATACCTGGAAGCGGAATTTCCTCCCAAGCTAACGAGGACAACACCGTATCACACCATTCAGCGGGTGGAGAACACCGCCACCTCCAGGAATAAGAAATTATCTACACTAACAAGACTAAAGTCTAGAGCAGTTGACGCGTCCGGAAATGTCAATCGAAACGAAATAAAAAATAGGTAACTATTAACAAACTTAAAGATCCTACTGTGACGTACTAGGATGAAAAAACACAGACGACTGCTCTGATTGATATTTACAATATATTTACAGTATATTTACAGTTAATGTACAAAGATTACAATACAAAAACAACCCTTGGCAACCTTTCAGTTCTCTTAGCCGCGAAACCCGCGACCGTCCCTAGGCCTCGCCCAGAACCACTGCTTCGAAAGCAGCAAAAAGCAACGCGAGGTGCGAAGCTGTCGGACATAGAGTCCCAGTAACTATACCAGTTACATGGCCTGTCGCCAAACCGATCTTCGACCCGAAGATCACGTGCAATGAATGCACTGGAGATACCTCTCGTCTTTCGACACCCAGCGTATCCCACGAGGCGCCTGTCGGTGCGGCCTTATATATCCGTTGGCTCGCCCCCACCCTTCAAGCAGCGGGCGTCATACGGCTCGCTGGCCAGCCCTTCCACGGCTGCAACCAACTCTCATAGCCTCGCATCCGCGCGCGTCCCTTTCAGGAATTTCCAGCCTGATTCCTCGGGTTTTCCAGCCGGCGCAGCGAGGCGCCGTGGCTTCCACCCATTGAGCATCCGGCTAGCGCGGGTTTCCCGAGCGGCCCGGCGCGGCCGCGCGGCCCGACGCCGCGGCGCGACCACGCGACGCTACAGACCCTCCATGCCGGGGTGAAATTTTTCGCAGCAAAATATCCCAGGAAAAAATTCTTGACGCATCTTGAATTACATATGATCAAACCTTACTCCTATATACATACATAAGTATTCTTGACGCATCTTGAATTACATATGATCCTGAAATACAAACATTTACTTTTACATTGAAATATTACATAATTGTGGAATTCGTTACATACATCATGTGCCGTTCTTAACTGAGTTTATTGACACATGTATGTATTTACATATAAAAATATAAAAAAAACACAACAATTTTACCCTTGAGTTTACAAAATTATTTACATAGAATTTCACCGACATTTATACATGTCATGAACGTGCGTGTTCCTATTCTCGCCGGTGGATCAATTCACATCATCAAACATGCGACTAAGCGCATCTGCATAAACATTTTCTGAGCCCTTTTTGTGCCTGATGCGTAAATCGAGGTGCTGGATTAAAAGAGACCAGCGTAATAATCTGGGGTTTTTGCCGGCCGTATTACGCAACCAGACCAACGGATTGTGGTCGGTTTCGACCTGAATTGTGGCCTGCCCGTCGAGATAAATCTAGTTTATCCAACCCCAAATCAGCGCTAAACACTCTAGTTCTGTGGTGCCATAATTAATTTCGGCATCATTTAATTTACGGCTTAGAAAACGACTGGTTGTTCTACTCCTCGTCATTTGCTTGGTAGAGAACCACGCCTAAGCCTCTCCGAGAAGCATCTGCCTGAACTCGAAATTCCTTGGTATAATCAGAGTGCATATACCGCTGTTTCTCACTGAGAGCTTGTCGCAGCTCATTGTAAGATGTTTACATGCCTCTGTCCAGACGATTTTACCTTGGCGCTCGCGTCCTGCAGCGCATCAGTAAGCGCTGCCGCTTTCTCCGCAAACCCTGGTATCAAACGTCGATAGATCCTACCAGACCGAGCAAAGAACGCACTTGTTTCTTTGACTCTGGTCTGGGAAAGTTCTGATTGCTTGTATCTTGGCTTCGGCCGGCGCAATTTCCGTTACCGACTACTACCCAAGATATTTTACGTTAGCCCGCGCAAACAAACACTTGCGCGGCTGCACCTGTCAATTTGGCGGATTTTAATATGCGAAAGACCGTATCGAGGTGTCGAATGTGTTCTTGCCAAGTGTTACTGAAAACCGCGATGTCATCAAGGTACGGTACCGCGAATTCTTGGCATTTATTCAATAAGGTGCCATAATACGACAACATTGATAGGGACCGTTCTTATTCCGAAAGGTAATCTAAGCGGCCGGTACGTGCCGAAACTGTCAGAACGCCGAATACCTTTGCGCCCTTCCGTAAGACCGATCTGCCAAAAACATTTGCAAGGTCCAGTACACTTATAATTTTGCTGCGGCTACCTGTTCTATCCGTTCTTCGAGATTGGGTAACGGAAAGTATTCGGTCTTAATAATTTCGTTGAGGCGCCTATAATCGATACAGGGCCGTGGTTTCTTGCCCGGTGCTTCAACCAATATCATGGGAGACGTAATCACTCTCCGCCTCCAATGATGTTGTCGCGAAGCATTCATCGATTTCTTCCCGTAATATTTTAGCCTGCCTCGGCGATGTACGGTAGGTACGCTTCGAACCACTTTGCTGGTATCAGTTAACTCGATATCCATGGTAGTGATATCTGTCAATCCGGGTTTCTCACTAAATATAGAACTGTACTTACAAATGACCGTTTTCAGAGCGTTGCGAAACTCAGGTTCGACCTCAGTCCGCTCAGCATTTCTTCCGCGTCAAAGTCGCAACAATCCAATTTAAGCGCATAGCGATCTAGCGCGTCTTCGTCACCTGCGTCTGTCACGACGTAGAACTAAGCACATTCAAGTACTCTGTCCCTGGTGGTATCTTTTAAGCATTAATGTGATAGACGGGGTTCCTTCCGCCCCGGCATCTGGACCACATAGTTATGCTCGAAATTTTCTCGGAATCTCGCCGGCCTATCCACTGAACCGCGAGCTCGCGTCTGTTAGGTGCGAGAACCAACACCTTAGCGCCTATCTCGAAAGTACGTGAGACCGCCTTCCAGTCATACCACACTTTACGTTTCTGCTGTTCTTCAGCCATTCTATTGTGAGCTAGGTCACGGAGCGTTTCAAACGATTGATTAATTTGAATACATGCTCAACTACAGAATTTTCTTTACCTTCGCAGTTCCCGCAAGCCTTTCATAAAGAAGTGTCATGGGGGTACGGAGATTTCTTCCGACACCAATTCGGCTGGAGAAAAACCTAATGATTCGTGACACTCGTGCGCAACGCGAATATAATAGCGGGAAGTTGGCATTCCTAATCCGTCCCTGCCTTCCAAACACAGAACCTTCATAAGCCGGTTCATAGTTCGATGCATTCTTCGACTGCGTTTGATTGAGGGTGATAGGCGAACTTCTCACCAGTTTAATGCCAACCGCTCGGCGAATTCCGCTGTCAAAGCACTGTAGAAGCAGGTGCCCTGGTCGATTGCAATTCGCGTGAAATCCATTCTACTGAATAATTCTAATAATGCCTCAATTACAGTGACCGAAGTTAGGTCCGTATCGGAATAGCTCGGATACTTCGGCTAAACACATCGCCGTTAAAATAAACTTGTTTCCGGTGACCGATTCTAGAAATGGGCCACACGCGTCGACATTCACTTTCTCGAATGCCTCGCCCGTTATAGGAACAATTTTAAAGGCGCGCGAGTTTTTCGCCGCCGTTTCCTACTCGCTGGCAACTGTCGCAACTACGCACATAGTTTTCAATATCCTTATAACAATTCGGCCAGAAGAAATATTTGGCCATGGCATCTTTGCTTTGTGACCTCCAAATGGCCGTGAGCAACTTCATGACAAAGTTTTAAGATCGTGCCACGATACACCCGCGGTATTACTAACATAGTGAACTGCTCTCCGCGCTTACTATGCCGGACACGAAACAATAGGCCGTTTTTCATAACATAATCGTGCGATCCGTCTCGGGTCCTTCCGCACGCTCAATCAACGGCGCGAGCTCCTGTCTTGTCTCTGAGCCGTTTCAAATTCGGTGGGGTCCAAACGAGCTAAAGTAATGCTCCGAAATCTAATTCGATTCCTGATCGTCTGATTCCGAGTTGCCCGGGCGTCGACCTGCCCTGACCAACTCTATTTTCATCCTCGGTTTCCTCCGAAACGCTTACCTGGAACGCGTCCGGCCCACGGTCGGTTCCTCCTCTCGTCTATTGTCTGAGGCGCTTCGTCTGCCGCATTGTTCGCACCCGGGCCCTCCGCCCTTTCGCGCTCAGCACGCTTGCGCCCTAGTCCGTACAGCGCAGATAGGCTGTGGTTCTAAGAAACCTGCTTTATCTCCTTCAAAATCGTAGCAGAACGATTACTAAAATGTAATAGCAAGTCGCAGTTCTTGGCGACTGCGCTTCTGTAACAAGAGTACCGAATGGCCCTACTATCTCTACCTTGGCTACCGGTAGATTTTTCGGCGCTTCGTCCAGGGCTGCTGTTTCGCCGCAAATTTTGGCAAGAAATGTGTGTGGAGACAATAACTCTGGCTGCTGAACCCATACGGACTCGCCGGTGTATTGTGTCGGCGTGACGTGCTTTGCATTGATGACGTCAATCGTCGCACCCGTATCACGGAGACAGGTGACTGTTTCGCCGCAAATTTTGGCAAGAAATGTGTGTGGAGACAATAACTCTGGCGCACTAGCGTCGGCCACGTGACACATCTTCTCGCTAGGTTTATGGTTATATTGAGGACAATATTTTTTTATGTGACCTGGTTTTTAGACATCGTCCGTTCTTGCGGCTTTTCGAACTCCGCGTTACTAGCTACCTTCGGCACTGCCGTTTTGGAAGTGGACGTGCGCTTTCCGTCACCTTCGGCCATTTCCGTTCGCCTGCGTGCTCTTATTGCTGAACCGCGAGAATTCCTTCTTATATCCGCTAGCCCGGTTGTTTTCGTAGGTGTCAGCCTTCGTGCCAAATCTTGGGACGCAGAAACCTCACCCCACATCAATGAAATGGTCACGCTAACCGCTGGCACCTTCCGCTTCATCTGGTCTGTTACAATGAGATCTAGCAATTGCTCAAATGTTTCTACCTTTAAACCTGAGATCCATTTTTTACAATAACTAGCTAATTCACGTGCATAGACGTTCCAAGTGGTCTTTGCACCTTTTACGTGACTACAAAACATCTGACGGCACTTTTCCGCCGTAAACTTGAACATATCTAATAGTTGTTCTTTAATTTGGTCAAATCTTGATCCGGTGATCGGATCCTACTACGAGCCAGTTGTTCACCTCATTAGGAAGTAAACCCATTAAATGGCTTACCCATTCGACCGGCGCAATGCCAGCTGGCGAGCATGCGCCTCGAAAACGACAAAACAACGTAATATCGTCGCCTTCTGCCTTTGAATTTGTCCATGACTTAGCTGATACGAATATAGTTCGATTTCCGTGTCGCTACTACCTATGGATACACGCGTGGGAGCCTGATTCGTTAGTTTAAGCTTTTCAAGTTCAAATTGCCGTTCTCTCTCTTCGCGTATTTCTGCGACCTGTTCTTTTTCTTGGTCAGCGAGTTGTTTCACGAATGATTTCCTCGTACTGCTCGCTTTCCGTAATGATCGATTTAAGTTTAACCACGGTCTCGTTCCCTTCTAATGTTTCCCATCTCCATCGACGACCCTAACAAGCCCTCTTCCTATAACCCGCTCAAGAAGCCATTTGCTGAATTGATCCCCGCCAGAACAAAAACACACTTACGTTCAGTTGACCTCGGTGTCGCGTCAGCGCCTTCTGGATCCGGTTTTCTGGCCTCCTTCCTTCCTCTCGTCCGGGATGTCTCCTTCCAGTGGTACCAATATCAGCTCGTTCCAGTACCAATATCAGCTGCTCCAGTTCCAGTACCAATATCAGCTCGTTCCAGTACCAGTTCCAAGTTTTAGAAAGAAAGGTTCCGAGTCGGATTGTACCGCCCCGAAACTACCGTACCGAAACACCGCACTTTCGGTTTCTCGTGGCGTGCGCGACGCTGCCGGCGCCACGTATTTACGACGCGTGTGCACGTTTAACTGCGTACACTGTCTTTACGCGTACTGTTCTGATTAATCAGCGCGCACCGATGAGTCTGATGCCGCACTGATGTCCCCGCGGACTGTGCAGACTTCGCGTTCCCGTTCGTTGCGAACGTAGTAACTGCTTCCACTAAGCTGATTGATAGACGTGAGTCTTTGATCTGTTGTAACCAATTATTAACTGCATGGCACAACCACGGTGTGAGTTCTAAACACCATGCAACAATTTTGAACTACAATTGCAACAATTGGCGCAGGCACTCGCGTGAATTTACGATAACCGCGCCACCAGTTTTAGAAAACAAAATGGCAGGAATTGGTGCGGGCACCTGACGTGAGTTTACAGTAACCGCTGCCACCAGTTTTAGAAAAATGGCAGGAATGATGCGGCGCCTGACGTGAGTTTTCGATAACCGCTGCCACCAGTTTTAGAAAACAAAATGGCAGGAATGGTGCGGGCACCTGACGTGAGTTTACAATAACCGCTGCCACCAGTTTTAGAAAGAAAGGTTCCGAGTCTGTGACGTACTAGGATGAAAAACATAGACGACTGCTCTGATTGATATTTACAATATATTTACAGTATATTTACAGTTAATGTACAAATATTACAATACAAAAACTAACCCCTTGGCAACCTTTTCAGTTCTCTTAGCTGCGAAACCCGCGACCGTCCCTAGGCCTCGCCCAGAACCACTGCTTCGAAAGCAGCAAAAGCAACGCAGGTGCGAAGCTGTCGGACATAGAGTCCGTAACTATACCAGTTACATGGCCTGTCGCCAAACCGATCTTCGACCCGAAGATCACGTGCAATGAATGCACTGAGATACCTCTCGTCTTTCGACGCAGCGTATCCACGAGGCGCCTGTCGGTGCGGCCTTATATCCGTTGGCTCGCCTCACCTTCAAGCAGCGGGCGTCATACGGCTCGCTGGCCAGCCCTTCACGGCTGCAACCGACATCTCAGCCTCGCATCCGCGCGTCCCTTTCAGGAATTTCCAGCCTGGATTCCTCAGGGTTTCCAGCCGGCGCAGCGGGCGCCGTGGCTTCCACCCCCATTGAGCATCCGGCTTAGCGCGGGTTTCCCCGAGCGGCCCGGCGCGGCCCGGCGCGGCCCGGCGCGGCCCGACGCCGCGGCGCCGACCCACGCGACGCTACACTACTTAAAGTGAAAAAAATGCATCGGTAATTCGAATGTCTCTGAATTGAATATTATTGAATAATAAATCGGTGATTTCCCTGATCACTTCCTGGCAAACGCTGGAGCAACACTTTAAACATGGGTCATGTAATACGTACGATCCCTCCTTTCCTATGCTGTTCTGATTTTCATCGTTGAAGAGATCTCGGGACTAATTCCCCATGAGCGAATGTCTCATCCGCTATTGATCTAAGACAACTTAAGTGACCGAGATCCGGGGTCCAGCAATAAGGGGCGTGGTCCCCGAGAAACTTGTATGTTTCGCGATGGGTTAACCGAAATAAAGATGTGTGTATGTATTGTGATGACCCCCAGCACGTGAGCGCCAGAATACATGAATCACTCAGGGGTCCTACTGAGTATCGATACACGCGGTGTGCGTTCAATACTGCGGCGGAGCTCATGTCGCACACGCTGGATTGTTATCTGTGGACACCAAGCGCCGTACAAACCTGGTCTCCTGCAACGGCTCTAGAGACTCTCGAAGGGGTAGATTGTTCTGGATTGAGGACATGCGCATGCTTACTATATACTGTCTGCCATTGTAATTTTTTAGTTATCATTATTGGTTACATTATTATTATTATTATTATTATTATTATTATTATTATTATTATTATTATTATTATGGTCATGTCCCTTATACAGTGAAGTGAGGGGGAGGGGGGAGGGGAGGGGAAGGGAGGAGGGGAGGGGAGTGCAGTGCACTGCAGTGTGGTGTAGTGAAATGAAGTGAAGTGTTAGACAAGCTGTAAGTTAATTAAGGAATAACTGAAAATTAATTATAACTAGGATATCAATCTCTAATTCTAATTTAATTATATTTGTAAATATTCGTAATAGTTTTGTAATTGTAAATCTAGTTGTAATCATGTTTGCCACCGAGCATTAGCTCAAAGCGAACTTTAATAAATATCTATGTATCTAATCTATCTATCTATCTAATCTATCTATCTATCTATCTATCTATCTATCTCTCTATCTCTCTAGCTAGCTAGCTAGCTAGCTAGCTAGCTATGTACTGTTAAATAATAGGCTAGTTCATTTGACTAATCGTCGTCCATCGAAATGGCTAACCATTTATTTTAAATTAAATCTTACTTTATAAGTTCCCCTCTCTCCAGAAAAATGACAGTTTCGGAATGGTGAACAAGGGCCTATAAAGGCATTCGGAGTTACCTGGCTTTGAGAATTGCGAGCCTGCTTTGCCGCTGGGTTTGCTGCTCGGGTTGTTGGCATGCATATGGGGCATGCATAAAGCAGTAGTGGTCTGATTAGTTTTGTATAGTGTTGTACTGTTTGTGTATGACAGAGATTTATGTTTGTTGATTAGTGGCCGGAGTTGGAATAATTTATTTCTTGCTTGTTTAATTTTGATATCTATGTGGGTTTTCCAGGTTAGTTTTGTGTCCAGATGAAGTCCTAGGTATTTTATGGGTTGTGATGGTGGGGTCCAGGTGATGGGGAGAGCACCTTTCTCGTGTCGATGTCGGTGAAGATTAAATACACCGGGTAAGGTGTCACTGAACGGTTTAGGCTCTAGTATTGACCACTGAGATCACTGACGACATGTTACAGAATATTGTATTGTACTTAGCAAGAGGATTTATCCATCTTTTGGTACCAGGTTCCAGCAGTAAGTGTTTTTCTGGCGAAAATTCGCCGTTTTCCGGGACGATTACATAATTACAATTACTGCCCTTATGAAGTACTTTCGTAAAGGCGAGATAGTAAAAATGAAGACAGGTTCAACAAAATTAAGTGCTTAAGAGAATAAGCTCTTTGGACACCCGGGATATTTGGTGATATGGTCAAATGCGACACTAATTGGGAATTAAATGTTAGTACCAACGTAACCACGTAACAAAACATAAATGAACCCCATCTGGCGGAAAAACTGGTATACTTCGTATCATGCATTTATTTATGACTTGGCTGCATTGAGAATTGATTTCTGCTCGGTAGCTCTCGCATCATGGCCTAGACCTGATCTTTTTAATTTGGCTATTGGAACGGTTCTGTCACATTTGCAAACGTACAACCGGAATTTCAGTTGTGAGCTTCCATTGATTTCGTAATAATATATTGTTGGATTATAACGACTTCAGAGCAGTGTATTATTTCATTTCAAGACAACAATGATCCAAATTGGGCATTTTTAGGCATTTTTCTAACGAGCACCGCATTTATATCGTTTTCTCTCAGAACATATGTCTGTGGTTCGTCCTGAGTTTCGAAGTCTTTCTAGCTTAAAAGCGCTTAGTGCTTGCAAAATTCTAAAAAACGTAAATTTAATTAAAAATTGTCATAAAACATATGAGTTTCCCATCAAATAAGGGTGTGTAGTCTTTATTACGCTGTCACTGTGGAGGTGAATAACAAGTGTCGACTTTCGAGTGTTTCTTTTTCGTCACCCGCTGTACTTACATTCTCACTCCTACCAGCACTTCACCCCGGTCTCATCACCCTTGGACAAAATATTAATGATTGTCAAATGAACGAGGGCTCGTTATACGACCTTTTTACATTCCCCGAAGACCTGGTTGCTCTGATAAAAAGGTTTGTTAAATTTTAATGATCTGTTTTAGAGTTCCCATCGCCGTTGATGGCCCGTAGGATTTGACTGGTGAAGTTATGATGCAGTACTGTATATTGATCCCCCAACGGTTCCAGAACAGTGATTCTCGAAGTTTGTTCACGGTGCCACTGGGAAACGATTGTATTGGTAGTCTCATTCAGGTAGCGTCTTTTCAACAATAAATGTTGGGACTTATCTTAATAATTTAATTTCTATCTGAAGAGTGTATATACAGCTTCTCTATCTGAGCATATTTTCGTGAGATTTAGAGGGAGCGGAGTGGGATAATTAGTACTATCAAATTGTATATGGTTCTTTTTCCAATGCAAATAGTTTCTAAAAGTGCAAGTATTTCTTGTTATCAATTGTTACCAGAAGCTCTCGTTTCAACCTTTATTTATAAATCCGTTAAGTGTAGCAAAACAGGAACTATTCTGAGCGGCAAGTAAACGTGAGCTAATTGTGCTTGCCACCCATACATTACGTAGTTTTTAAGTGTTTTTTTACCTTAAAGAAATCTAAATATATATGCAACGTAAATACAGCGAAACTCTGTATACACGGACGGCAGAGATTGCTAAGACAGGCGTGGAGTGGTGATCTCGAGTACGCCGGTTCGTGTTCCGATTAGGCATGGTTTCTTGCAATGTGGTGAGATTTTTCCATTCACCATACTTCATCTTTAGAACAATATTCTTTTAGTCTGGGCCTACGTGGATGGTATGGTGCCTCAATGTATGTAGATACGTAGGTACAAACACGAAGGGAAATGTTCAGTCCATGCTGTTAATCACATTGTATATTGAACTACACTGTTTAATATATTTTCGTAGAACAAAGTGCTTAGTCGCCTTCACGAAATGGCGTTTCGTTCAACGGACTAATGCATGTATGGTCTCAAAAACGCACTGAGTTTGGTGGACTATACTAAACGAATCATAGCGTTGACGACCGCGTTAAATCGTATTTACCAAACAGACTTACCTTGAATGGCCCGTTTTCGTTTAATAAACTTCTACGTCCTCCCTGTATAGATGGTCGTGCAAAATTCAAGGTTTCGGTAGTTTCCTAGAATGGAGAGTAGCGTCCAACAAACCTTCGAACTCTGACGATATTTGTGGGATTGAAACTGAAATGTAGTCTGTATTGGGAACCTAATATAACTTAACCACCAAGTTCGTTCCATGTATTTTCACTGGAAATTGCTACGGCATTGATATTGACTAAACTGTAAACATAATCGCTAAATATATTTGAATTGTTATAACACCTTTTATTTGTTTTCTTTCAGTAGTAACAATTCGTTTTACCAAATACGTGTCTTTGTTATATTTTAAGACGCTACAATAATTGAATTTGAGAAGTATTTATTTTCAGGCACTTAGAAATTCATAAAATTTCATTTAAATTTTTCTCCAATCTGAAAAATGTTTTAAATATAAATAATGTTGTTTAAAATATGTATTAACAATGCGTATATTTAGCACATGTACTCTGATTCAAATATTATAAAATGAAACATCAAATTAACAGTTTTAGAAAGATGATCCTGAATTATTGAATGATAAATAGGATTCAAAATAATAACTTAAAGTTTATATACGTTCATTTAGAATTTTTTTTAGCTTTTGTAAATAAAGTAGCATTTTGTGATGTGTGAATCTACTCATGTGATCTTTCAACACACAAAATAAATATTTCTTTATTTGAAAACTTTAGCATTCCGTTTATCCAATCCAATCCAATACAGTTTACAGCGAACAGCTAATAGTATCTTACCCTATTTTTAATGGTAATGGTTAAGTAAGGGGAACAAATAGTCTGTAACTTTCGGTTTTAACAGGAGCCTTTAAAAAAATTAATGATACATTTATTCGATTGCTCAACATCTCTTTGATAGAAAAGCAGAAACTATCGTTTCGACATAGTGCACCTTGAAAAATAATTTGTTTATAACCAATTTCCTCCCTATTTGATAAATATATCGACTTGCAATTTGCAGAACTTAGAAGAGAATATAAAAACCAAATAAAGGTTATGTTCATACTCTCCATAAAAAGACACATTTAGCGTAATTAAATTGGCCACAGAATTTGTTTATAAGCAGGCTAAAGCAGCACATTGGAGAACTGTTGTTTCAGCAAAGCAAACAATTACATGTATCTCGAGAACGAAATATGATAGCACCGATCGGATTCCGGAATTTTGTATCGCGTTTAAACGCTATTCAGATGAGACAATAAAAATTGCAACATTTGCAAGTTTACAAACAATTTCCAACTTTTGCAAATCTAAAGGAGTGTCTCCCGATGTTCCAGAGCCGAAAATCGCGAATTAACAATTTTGAAGCAATTTATAATTTTATAAACAAATTCGAATATGCGTTAGAACGGCCGAGAAAGGTCAACGTGCAAATTGTGCCGGAAATGAACATCGCAAAATAGCCGTTTGAAAGGAGTTACAAATCGATTCCTAAAAGTTAAAGCAATTGTTGCTAAAAGGCTAACTATTTGCTGGTCTATTTGTGGTAATTCTGGACGGAAAACCCCTCAGAAAAAATGTTTGGTCGTGGCGTACGCGCAGGCAAAATCTCTCCTTCGGCAGGGAAATATGACGATATTTCCGCGTCGTACGTAAACGATCTAGACCCCTCCCCCTAAGACAGCGTCTTTTCTACCCCTTGCAATGTTGCACCAATCACAAACAACTGTGATTCTACCTGCTAGCGATTGGTCAACGCGTCCCTTCCTCTCCCTCCTTGCAACGAGTTGTCCAAGTTCGTTGGCGCGGTTGGCAAGATTTTTGTGAGGGAGAGGGTTCATTTATGTCCAGAAGCAAAAGGGGCCATCTCAGCATTTGCTCAATACATCAGGAAAACTGCACAAAATTCTGATCGAGATGGGGTCATTGATCCGGAAGCTGGAGTACATTACTTGTTACAGGCATATCAAACAGTCTCTTTAAAAAATTATACAATACATATGTAAACCAATCCATTATATTGTTTTGTTAAAATAAACATTAATTTTCTTTTTTGATGATCAGTATAGTTTCTAATTGTATAGAAACAGTTATGCAGCAGAAAGTATTTTACTTTTAACTTAAATTTGTGTACCGACTTTAATTCTTTAATGTTATCTGGCAATGCGTTGTGAAGTCACGTACAGGTATTGCATGTGGATTTCTTGTTGCTGTTTGCTGCTGATTCTGACACTTGAACCTGATTTCTACGACGTGGCTTGTAATTATAAATATCAGTATTGCATGAAAATATGTTCCCACTGTTGAGTAAGTCAGTTTTGAAAATATTACAGATTCATAAATAAATAGGCTTGCAGGGATGACGTGGATGAATTTTTTTCGTTATTCGACTAATTTTCTTTTGCAATCTGAAGGTCTGGGAAGGTCTTTAAATTTAGATCTTGAAATACGGTCATGTTAAATTTTTCCAAAATGTAAGTATTATTCGTGTAGTTTTATGCAAAATACAGGCAATTTTAATATCTTAAAATGATTTTTCTTAAAAATCGCCCCAATTTTTTTCCACGGATACACGAGAGGACACTTAAGAGAATGGCCTGACGCTCATTTTCTTTGAACTCTCTAAAGTTTCGAAAACTAATATTAGAATTTAAACGAGAAAATGTTTTGTTGAAGCACCACTGGTTTAAACTGCGGTAAAATTGTTTTAAATAAGGTAATTTAAATGCGTGCCTCATTCGAATACATAATCTGCAACAGCGAAATTCAACAGGGATATCTTGCATCAAGTATCAAGGAACGAAATATTGTCTTATATATTCCACGATGTATCTAACTGAATCTTTTACAACTGAGTCTGGATGTTGTAGCGTGTGTTCAGTGTTTGTGGGTAATCTACTACTTTCTATCTTTTGAGAAGGGTGGACTGTTAGTTTCTCCTAAAGTGTTTTATGATCCTAACTGAAGTGCAGATAAGTCATGTGAATGATCACGCACGACACACAACACGCAAAAAAGGAATATTTAATTTGTTAAAAAGAGAAGATTTATACATGTTTATTTTTAAGCAGTAAAATAGTATATTTGCACTTTCAAAACAGTTTTTTTATTATCCAACTAAGTTCATTCTTAGTTGTGAAATTCAGACCTGCGGAGTTTTTAAACAATTAATCCACGTTACTTTTCACCACATCAAGGATTTATCCCGTCTGAAAACAAGTCTTGTTCTCCATATTTGCGCGTTTGAATTTCTCCTCTTTGTTATGAATTCCATATTATATTCTCAATTTTTTCAGAATTTTTGTGATTAAATATATTTTCCAATTGCATATGTGATATTTCTCTTCTATTTTTTCGAAACGGTATAAACGACTTAAAATGTTATGTAACCGAAAAAATATTATCTTCGAATATCTTTGCTTGCGGGTGATTTTCTTGAATAAGGGGCTGATCAAGAGAAAGGGCAGTGGCGAATATTGAACATCGTTTCAAGTTTATGGCACTTTATGGAACATACCTCTAAAGGTGTGTTTTATTTTGAGCTTTTCTGAAATCCCAATATCATGAAATTCCATCCTTAATAATTGTTCTATAACACAAACCACTAACTTCTGGATGATTACCACACTCCATTTTACAAAAACTTGAGAGAAGCGTGATTTACAAACGACCACAGAAGGACAGTTTACCGTATTATATTGAGGTGCCTACCGATCGTTCAGGCGCGTATCCTCCCCTCTCCACGGCCTTGAAACATGATGAACCCTAGGTTATCGCGGTTGGCATGCGGTGCCGTTGCCTGCGCTCGCTAATTCTCAGGACAACATTAAGAACTGTTTGAAACTTCTCACTCTACCACCCTTCATGGTGCTTACGAATGCGGAAGACTGGCTGGCTCTCGGTAGCAAAATAGTTATTTTTTCAAGATTTCAAAATCTCATAATTTTTTGAGGATTACCAACCTTATGAAATATTTCTTACATATTTGGAATTACTAAGTACACCGGCAGTATACGCGGGTATCGGAGAATTCGCCACTGGGAAAGGGGTTATTAGGAAAATTTCCATCAAGAAGTAAATAAAATAGTCCGTAACTAATACGCTAAGATATTTTGGTATGAAATGTGCAAATCCCAAAACCCGAGCGCCCGACTACCCACCAGGCTGGGCCTATGGCGCGTCGACCTTTGGGCAGGATCGATTGAAGGATGCTTTTCACAGTACTCTGGCTCACTTTAAAGTCCGCAGTACTCTGGCACTCGTCAGGTTGCCAAGGTTCTGGCGTTACCCACGTCGATAGCTGGCAGTAAGCATTGAGAAGACGGGATGGGCCGCCTGAACCTTAGTTCAGGTGGCCCCCAATCGGGCTCTCTTATTTAGTATAACCCTTGTGCACGAAATGACAAGAGGAACAATATGAACTTTTTGGAGATACCATACTGCCTTGACTTCTGCCGCTAGTTCTGTATTCTTTGTTATTTTTTCTGATCTGCTTGAAGACTAGCTTTTTGTGGAACAGGTTTCCCGCTTGTCTACGAAAGTTATGTCAGGTCTGTTATTTTGAATGCTTTTATCAACAATAATTTCTCTGGCATTGTACAACTTATAGTTTGAATTTTCAAATACAATATTGGGAACATATTTATAATACGGAAAGGTCATTTCTTGTAGTTTGTATTTCGTCGCAAGTTTCTGGTGAATAATATTTGCAAATCCATTGTTCATATAGGTGTAAACTGAATGAGTCATTAATTTGCATCCGGATCTAGTGTGGTATATACCCTAGGCTGTTGTTTGGCATTTTCAACGTTTGTCATCTATTGCTTGTTTGAGGATACGTTTTCTGTAACTTTTAGTGTTGATCACTTGTTCCTGTATGGCTACCATGAACCCTTCTTTTTCACCAAATAGATCACCATATTTTAGTCAAGTGTTTGTGGCTTTTGAATCTACATGAGGTTGTTAGAGATCATTTGCATGGCGTCCATAGAGTTCCTTTCTTGACCCCATTCTATTTTGGAGTTATTGTCTGTAACCCGCTACGAAATGTCCAGCTGTTCGTTGTTAAGGTTACCAGGCGTTAATTTAGTATCTGCTTGAACTATAGCCGCGTGTAGTTCTGAGGTTGTTTGTTTCTCGTAATAAAAGTTCCTTAATGAAAGGATTTGTTTGTAGCACAAGTTCTTTAGATCTATTAGGCTCTTCCTCCCTGATTTTGTGGGAGTGTTACCCGTTCTATTGTGCTATTTCGATGGTGATGTCTGAAAGTCAAAATTGTGCTCTGGATGTTTTCGAGATCTGTGTCGCTTTATTATTATTATTATTATTATTATTATTATTATTATTATTATTATTATTATTATTATTATTATTATTATTGGGGATACATTTCTTCGTTGGCTTGACAAAGCCTTAATTAATTGCTTTTGAACAGATTCTACGGACTTTTACAATTCACAAAACCAATTTACTAATGGACTGATGTTAAATCGTTCTGGAACGCAGAAGGACGAATTACATATCCGCCTCAATTTTCTCTCTGTACTCCACTGGTTTCTCAATGTAGAGGTACTTCACCACACGTTTAGATCCTATTTACACACTTTTTTTTACAAACGATTGGGGATATTTAGCAAACGCGTGTACGCTCAGTGTTACTTTTGAAGTTCCAGAAGCCATTCTGTGCACGTACGCTCGTTATAGCTCCCGAAATCATTCGACAAATGGAAGCGCCTAAGCCAAGTTTTAGGGTGTATTTTCAGTTGCTGACTTGTTTATTTATTGCTAACAGATGTTCAACAATATAAACAAACATTTAGAGATTTATAACGATCGTTCATAGCTAAATGCAATGTGATGTTCTGGAAAACATCCTCAGAAACACCTACTGTTCTTATGAAAACAAGGTACACCAGGCGGCTTTTAGGATTATTTTCGGGTTCCGTCAAGTTGAACTGAAGAACGTGGCGCAAATTAGATGTTGGACAGTGTGAGTTGGGTGTTATGCCCAATATTATGTTCCGGTACGCATCTGGTTCAACACTTTCATAATTTACGTTTTTTACCTCTAAGAAGAGAGAAGGCGATAACATTTACAGTAGAGGGAATACCAGTATTAACCATACCACTAAGATGCTAGATGGCCAGGAGTGGGGCTTTTGAGTAACTTCCGCTTCCGGTCGCGGCTCAAGAGTGAAGTTCCCACGGACCGGAGCGGAATATTCGCTGCCTACGTGAAATGTCCGCAGCAGAAATTTCGCGTCACGTGTTAGCTTATGAGCACGTTCAGTCCTGCGCGGCAGGAGAGGGGTTCGGACGCCTTTCATTCTTTGTGGCATCAAGGTGAGAAATTCTCCGTACTTTTTCCTTTCTAGGTCAAAATTATGTACTCTTTTTGTACGTTTTCTAAAAAGATATTAACAATTTGAAGGAAAATCGTAAATAAAGAAGGAAAAGTACCATACGACATGTATTCAGAAAATGAGTAACTACTGTAAGTAACTTGGCATTTCTATCCCCTAAATGAATAGAAGCGAGCGCCTCTTCTTTATCGGATGAAGTGGGAAATACAATTATTCAAATTATCGTTTCCATGTTGTCGCGGCAGGAAGTAATAAGAGCCAAAATTTATTGCTTATTTATCCTTGAAAATAGATTTTATTACATGGGAGTTGTTTTTTTTCTCCCTTTCAAAATTCAAAATTTATTGCTTATTTATCCTTGAAAATAGATTTTACTACATGGGAGTTTTTGGTTTTTTTTCTCCCTTTCAAAATTCAAAATTTAAGTAGTATATGACTTAGTGTAGGGATCTCAGAATTTTGAAAATGTGCACACAATTCACTTTTCCCCATAGCACGTCATACGCAGTTTTTAACTGTTTTTTTTACGTAAAATAAATAAATAAATGAAAACCAAACGCTGACTCATAATTGATGCTCGAATGTGACCCGACCCGCGAATTTCGCCGCGGCGTCTAGCCCCGGCGCATCCGCTGAGAATTACCCGCGCCGCATCCGCTGCGTATCTTCCGCGCCGGTTTGTGGGAGCCTTGACGCAGTTTCCTTCTGACGCCACAGATTTATCTCTATGATTCGATAAAAGAAAACTCTTGAATCGGGGATTGCGATAGGGAATCGGGGATTGCGCTGATAAATTATGTCCCTTATTTATTAGCTCTTAGAGTCTGAAATGAGATACGAGATGAGAGAAAAACACTCTGGTGACAGATTTCTGCAAAACAACGTCCCTACGTATGTTGAGAAGCCTTGTAATTTGGCACAAAGATGTTCCTTGCTTCGTGAAGTCGAAAGTAAACATTTAGACGTGTGAGAACATGGGAGGTGTATCACAAGGTGCCATCCGTCGTGGGTGTTCCACTATCCCGTTAATGCTGGCCCGCCCCGACCATTCACTCCAGTCCTGAAATTGGCTCGACACGGCAGCGGAGGAGGGAGACAGGAATGGGAGTTGAGCGGGACGGGTAATGATGTTAAATATTGGACGGGTCCAAGGGTAGAGAGAAGGCATAACGACGAAGCGAGAGCAAAGGGAACACGATGTCTGTGGAAGTGAATTGTGAGTAGTGGGGTCTTTGAGTATGAGTCACCAAAACTCTATATTACTCCTCAATATTTTTGAAGAGTACTAGAGAAAAGAATGGTTAAAGAGAAGAACACAGAGGGGTAAGTCGCGCGACAGGACTCGCGTGGGAGGTGAGGCGATGAGGAGTCGAGGCGAGGAGGAAGGAAACATTGTAGCAGCAACGTAGGATGTCTAGGAGTCAATGATAGTGGAGGGCACAGCGTGATCGCCCCTGCCACCTGTCGATCGCCCCGCACTGGCTGCGCCCCGGAGCTCTGTGTTCGGCTGCAGGGGGGCATTACGCGGGGCTTTCGGCCTCTCACCGTCCCCTCGCCCTCTCGGCGATTAACACCTGGCGGGAGCCACGGCCCCTGGGGGTACGGAATCGGCTGCACTGCCACCGACCCCGTACGAGATGTGCGCAAACATCGCGCTTTGTACGACGGAGGCATACTATAAACATCATACTATAAACATCCGTTCACGTGTTTTCTGGAATGTTGGGGGATTTTTTATGAAGTTGTTTATCTCAAAACTATTTTTTGTAAATTTACTAAGTCTGTCATTCGATTTGATAGTTAAATAATATTTATGGATTGTAAGATAAGAGGTAGAATTTTAGTAATATAAATCTGTGCTTGTCGATTTATTTATATTGTGTTGCTACAAAATCACGTACATTATTGTTGCATTTCAAAACGGTTACCTAATATTATAATACTGTAACTTTCCCCATATCAACACATCGCAGGCATCATTTATAAAACTCATTACCAAAGGTAGCGATTGAGATGTGACAACAAAATTCTTTGAGAGCAAATCAACACAAATCCAACCATTAAAAACTGCATTCAATACGGAGGGCAATACAATGCCATGTCGCGTCATTGCCATTATCGTACTTCTATCCTAAGTGAACTCATAAAAATTACTTAAAAAAAATTTTTTTAAGAAAATTATAATATATTATATCCAATATATTGCAACTACCCAACTCACACTTCAGCTATCTCTCATCAAAAGAAGAGTAAGAAATAAATACTTATAATTTCCGATATTTCATAAGTCTCAATACAATACAATACTTGTAAGAGAACTTTCGTCTACTCAACGGAAAGCCTATTAAGAAAAAGTATCGCAACATATATTTTCGTGGATTTTTTTGTAACGGTTAAGCAATTTCATAAAGCTACATGCTTCTGCAGATGTTTGAAACCACAAGTTCTTCTCCACAATGGGATTCCAACGCAGGTTCGAAGAATTGCAAAGTCCTTCACGTAACCTTAACACCACGAACCTTAAAGCTAAGCTCAAACTCCGTGGCCCTTTAAAATACTAGTGATGCTTTAGAGGCAGTTATTTCTAAATTTGTGATTTTCGAAAATTCAGATTTCAAAGACAATGAGAGCTGCGCCATTATTTTAAGTGTTCCTTGTTCTATCGTCGAATTCATCCAGATCGATCGGGAATATCAGTTTTGGAGAAAATCTGAACTGTTTAGGGGCCGGCGTTGACCACAGGACCGGTGGATTTTAGCGTAGAGCTAGTGTTATCGCACTCTGCAGACTCCGAAATAGAGTTCGAGTCCGACGGCGAGGCAGATTTTCGACACTAGCAACAAAGCTTTGTCGATTTCAGCCGCTGTCTCGAGTAGAATTCTAGCGACCGACATCACTGATATGTAGCTTTCCTTGGTGTCTCCGATGATTACAAATGCCGGATACCTTAACAAACTCGTCACGAACATAGTTTTCGTCTTCTTCTTCTTGTTTCTCTCCTATTTCTTCTCTTCTTTTTCTTCTTTTTTATTCATTTTGATGAAAAAAGTCATTCATAAATTGAAATTTTTTCAAAAATTTTGATATATTATTGTCTATAAATTGCAAATTATTCATCTTAGATCACTTTAATTGAGGACAACCACCTTTCATTGTCATCAGTTAAAATTATTACCAGTGTATAAAATTATTATTAAGTGTGTTACACTTAAGGTTAACACATAAGGATCATTATTTCAATAACTATCTATCGAAAGCTGGTTATGAAGAGTTTCCTCGTCAGACTGCTATCTGCGAGTTTTTTCTCCGCAAACACAAGAACTTGAACCTGGGCGCGGTGGGTAGAAGCGATAAGAAAGGTTATTTAATTGACATTCTTAAGTCTAAGAACTGTTATTATATGCATTAACATTGATCTGGTTAAATTACTGGTTTTATAGTCCTAAATAATTCTATCAACTAATGCAATAGAATCATGAATTAAACACCACATATAGTAATGATTTAAAGAGATGACAGTGAAAAGTAAGTTTCCAATCAGCCTATGTCTTCTGCTTGCATCTAATTTCCATTCATTTGTCTTCAAAAATTGTTTGTATAATACAGTTTATAAAATAATTTATATATTTTAATCTTGTATTCTAGCTGCCAATTAGTACCTTAAAATGGAGACACATTCGATCTGCGAAACGCTGTGTAAAATTGGAATAAATAAGTCACAATTTGTTTTATGATTTTTTTATTTAATGTGGGAATCAGGGCAGAAATAGTGAAAAAGCTATGTTTCTCTTAAATTTGGAATATAGAAACTGTCTATAAAATATATATTACAGTTCATCTGAAGATGGATTTACAGCTTAAAAGTTAAAATGTTGAGTCAAGTAAAATAAAAACCATTTTATAATAACTTCTTTAATATGTTAATTTGAGAAAAAAGTTACTTTTCTTTCCCTAATTAAATGAATCTAAAATTAATTAATTATACATAGTATTGTGACCCAAAGTTAACCCGTACAGGATCGATAAGGCATTGCTGTCGTAGCGATATCGAACCAAAGGGTCACACGTTCCAGTCCCGCCTCGGATGTGGCGGGATGGCCTAGATGTTCATGCGAACTTAAATAACAAAAAAAAACGGATAAAACTTGAAACAATTTTTAGTGTGTGTGTGTGTGTATAAGCCCTTAAGTCCGTTCCGTGTGAACTATCTCCATAAACGTTGGTATATCTACGTGTTTATTTTACCCAGACGTTTTATGTACTGTTCATTTTGTTGTAATTACACTTGATGACACTAGAAAAAAAACAAATACTCATGTCAAACGCAACCCGCAAGACTTTGTAGCATTTTTTAATATATTTAGTTAAATAAGTCCGAAACGACGCGTTCTATGGCATCAAAAACTAAAATTTTGAGGCCAGAGTCCTCAAAGACCCGTTTGTCATACTGTAGTCTACAGGATGAGATATTCTTGAACATTCTATTATATTATTGCTGGGCCGGCGTTTCTCGATATTATCCTACCTGCTCAGAGACGTCCAGAATCTGCAAGTAAATTGGAATGAGAGGCACAGAGAGAGGTAGAGACATTTGTACAGAATCAGACAGGCTGAGACAGGGACCGAGAAAGACGGAGAGTAAGAAAGATACAGAGAGAAACAGAGCGTGATAGACGGAGAGAGAGACGGAGTGTGTGTGAGAGAGAGAGAGAGAGAGAGGGAGAGAGAAAAGGAGTGTGTGTGAGAGAGAGGAGTGTGTGTGAGAGAGAGAGAAGGAGTGTGTGAGAGAGAGAGAAGGAGTGTGTGAGAGAGAGAAGGAGTGTGTGAGAGAGAGAAGGAGTGTATGAGAGAGAGAAGGAGTGTGTGAGAGAGAGACGGAGTGTGTGAGAGAGAGACGGAGTGTGTGAGAGAGAGACGGAGTGTGTGTGAGAGAGAGACGGAGAGAGAGACGGAGATCACGGGCAGAACAACGTCTTCCGGGTTTCGCTAGTGCATTATAAATGTCAAAAAATGTTTTACTGTTACATATAATGATTGAAGTGTATATTTTCTGATAATTGGCATTGTAATTACTTTTTATTTATTATATTTAGTTTATATATATAGATACTCAAAAATAAGAAAATCAGAATCTTATAATAGATCGTACTACTGAGTTTTCATTGAGAAATCTATTATCCCATGTTATGTTTCTTCTCCGTGTTTTCAAATATTGCTGGTTTTCTTTCAGACATTTTCTGATTTTGTTCATCATATTTTTGCATTCACATTTCCTGTGCCTCTAACGGTTGAATTATTTCTACGCTTGTGTAACAAGTTGAATTTTCAAACCATAAACGAAATCAAATCATTACCAAAATACTCGCATTTTTCTCAACATACTAAATTCTATGATGTTACAATATATTTTAAAATAGAGATCTTTTTCATCTTCATTTGTTCAATAAATGAATTTTTAGTGATGTTACTTCAAAAATCTCTGGTTTTCTCAATATTCTTCACAATTATTTTGCCACATACACCAATAGTTATCTGTCGCACCCAGAATTGGACAGTTATATTTAGACCTTATGCTAGATATATTATATGCAGCAAATAAATATTCCTGCCGCTTAATATTCACATTCTTCAATAGGATTATCACAAACATCTATACAAGAGTGACCAGATCTCAAAAATTAAAAAACGGGACATTGTGACTTTTTCTTGACTAAAAAACGAGACCAACTGGAACACATGCACATAACAAAATGCAACAGTACAAACTATAGTAAACTACACTTTTTAAACATTAATGGAAATGAATACCACGAATGCTACCATTGGCACATCTTGCTCGTAGACAGATTGATGCTACTACAAGAAATACACATACAATACATGTACGTTACTTTACAACTCATTGCCAGATGAAATTAAACAATTAAAAACGGTACACAAATTAAAGTTAAAAGTAAAATCCTTTCTGCTGCAAAACTGTTTCTATACAATTAGAGACTATACTGATCGTCAAAAAGAAAAATAATGTTTACTTTAACAAAAACAAGATATAGTATAATGAATTAGTCTACATTTGCATTATATAATTTTAAAAAAGACTCAATATGCCTGTAACAAATAATGTACTTCCGGGTCAATGACTCCCATCTCGATCGGGTTTTTGTCCAGTTTCCCTGATCCATTGAGCAAATGCTGAGATGGCCCCTTGCTTTGCTTCTGGACGTAAATGTAGCTTTACTATGCGCACGTTTTGTTGAACTTTCCTTTTGCTTGTAGTGGTATTAGAGCTTAGGGTGAGTTTCTATTTTGTTAACAATACAGAAAAATCAAATCTGTTTGTTCCGTTACTGTTAAAAATAAGTTTTCTCTAATTTTGCAACGAAAATATCTAGTTTTTGAAATGTTAATCCCTCGCTTTTTTAAATTTATTATTATTATTATTATTATTATTATTATTATTATTATTACTATGATTTTTCATCTTTCAACTATTAATAGTTAAATTGTTGGGAAGGGATTCTGAAACTCAAGAAAGCGTGCGCAGATGATTTTCTCCCCCATACGTCACATACGGTTTTTGACTAAATAAATATATAACTAAATAAATAGTTGCTAATGGTGTTACCGATTAGCACAGACTTGCTCGTAGCAAAGTTTTGTGGACTGGCTTTACGGTCTTGCCTCATCCTCTTACCGGCTGCCATCTATCGTCGCCCAAAGTACTTTTTTTACATTTTCTCAAAAGTTTCGGTTTCCTATTAGTATAACTAAAACATTACTTTAAGAATCAAACTGTGTATTTAGTCCATATGTACGTATACGAGAAAGTAAAAAGGAAATAAGTCTGCTATATAAATTTATTTCAAGTATTTATTTGTAGAAATTACTTTTTGTAAAGTGGGGCATTAGTTGCAACGTGGTGCATTAGTTAAACGCTATCAGGAAAATCATCACCTATATTTTTCATGAAAGTGTGTCGTAACAATAATGAGTGCTGAGACACTCTCCACAGACAAACTGTTCTTAGTGCATATCGCATTTATTAAATTACCACGAATGGATTAGTTTCTAAAATTGTGAGAACAATTTTTCCCCTCTGCTCACAGCTGCCTTACGCCAAGCCCAACAGTATTTTAAACTGTTCGGGTGACATGCAGTTTCTTTGACATTTCATCGAGAATGTATCTTTGTCAATAGGCGTCTCCGGCAAAAGATAGGATTGTTACCATTTTTATCTACTAATGCATCAAAAAGAAAAATTAGTCCAGAAATAAATAAACACCCAATTTACACAATTGCATTGCTTTTTATTTGTCTGTTAATTTTTCTTTCTGAACAAATATATTCATTTCTTTTGTAAATTATGAACCATTTACATGTTTCTAGAGTGTTTCTATGCCACTGCAATGCAATGTTTTTCCTAGAAAGCACTTTTTCAAACCAACTTTTGAGTGTTTATCAATGAAGCGGCTCAGCCAATGAAAATATCCAAGTAGCTTATTAGACAAAATATGCTTAAAATTGTCTAAAGAGCTTATTTTCAAATTTTCGACGTTACTTCCCCGAACATCCTGTATCGTACACAAAAAACGCAAAATGTTTTGAACTCTACCAGAAATCACAACGATAATTGTTTTGTGTTAAAATTCATTGTTTGTAATGGATTAGGTTACATAATTCATTCGAATCACAAAAAAATGATCAAACACTAATTGAACCAAAAAATGTATTTATTTCTCTTAACACTACAATGATTGGGTATTAAATACGAATAAACGTCCCAAGGCAGTCAATCTTAATTATCAGTGATTCATTAATATTACTAAATTGTTACTTTTTATCCTTACTAATCTAAAAAAGAACACAACACAAAATAAAAAAGAATGGAACACAAAATAAAAAAGAATGGAACACAAAATAAAAAAGAATGGAACACAAAATAAAAAAGAATGGAACACAAAATAAAAAAGAATGGAACACAAAATAAAAAGAATGGAAACAAAATAAAAAGAATGAAACAAAGTAAACAAGAATGAAACAAAAAAAATAAAACAAAAAACACAAGAATGAAACCAAACTATAAATACTTATTTACTATTAAATACGTATATGACGAGTATGAATTTTAATGAAGAATGTATAGTCCAGAAAAATGTAAACACTAAGAACAAGTACGCTTGCAATTTTGGAGGTTTTGATCAATGCACCATGTTTATATCCTAACATAAAATTTGTCACTACTATGATATTTTACTACCTTAAAATAAAGAATTACATGTACAATTAAAACTACAATAATGAGAGTATTTATACAAAAATTAAAAAAAATATATTAAATATGTACAAAATTAACTAACTTTAACCTAATTATTAAAACCTGATTAACTCTTCTACAATTCTTGTTTTCTCATGATGGGAGGAACACTAAAATATTTGTCTTTATTCTACTTGATCTAAACATGGAGCAGTTATTTTTCTGATTTAAAAAAATGTTTTTAGTGGTACGAAATTTGGAAATTGATAAAAATTGCTGATGATGCATTTATATCAAATTGGCTATTATACTGTGAAGAATGGTATGACGATGATTGGAGACTGCACGAGAACGTTTTTAAAATCTTAATTAATTTACAAATCATTTCACAAAAATATAAAGTATGAATTTGGACTGCCCTGGGAAATAACAAACATAGAAGAAAAAAAAAGAAAGTGTTTTGGAAGAAACTTTGGCAAAATGATTAAGTATCTTCGATACGCTGACCAGTGAGCGAAATGTACGCATCAAAATAAGCGTAACCAGCAGCGTCCATGTAGGTGCGGCCTTTCCCCACGAAGAAGTACTTGCGGAAGTGGAGTCTGACTGTGAGGAGGACGCGTGAGAGGCCGTCTTCCTCCTGCGGGAGCTCCTCGAGCACGACGTTGGTGCCGCCAACCAGAGCGCGCAGGTCATCGCAGTACAGCACTGGGCGGCGATCAGGCAGATGGAATTCGCGGGCCCCGGCGATAGTCATCTTCCTCTTGTCAGCGCCAGGCACAGGAGACAGGTCAGCGGCTTCTTCGCGGTACTGAAAGCAATTAGCACAAGATTAAGCGTCGTAATTAAAGTCCACAAGTTTTGATATTTATTGTGTCCCAAACGCGGCATTAATATGGCATATGTTTTTAACAAAATAGGCATGCAAAAAGGCATTTGTGGCTAAAACGGAATGTTAAAAGACATGAATATATGACGAAACAAAAGAACGTCGAACATATATTTATTCGTTCCATTCTCAATTGATGTTACTGAACAAAAGAACATCATGTAATAATTTTCAACTACTTTTTACACAAAATACTTTCTGCGAACACAAGACATACTCGGACATTGACCTTGAATTAGCAAGCGCATTGTGTCTAAACCCAACATTAAGAAGACGATGTCCGAAATGATCCCTTCATTGTCATTCATATAGCTTTATCCAAAACTACTGACTAATGTGCGAGTTAGTCGACAAATTTGCGAATTAGCAATATTTTGAACTGAGAGGCCTCCGTAGTGGTCAAGAAAACATACCCAGATTGTACTTCTCCCCCACATGTCTCATACAGTTTTAAATGTTCTTTGACAAAATAATTCAAATTGAATCTACCCGTAACATACATACAATGTAAATATATTTTATCGAATCGGATTTTCGTATCAATATTTATTTTCTTCCCGAACCCTTTATTAATGAATTTAATAAACTGCTTTCAAAACTGACACTCAATGATATTGTGTAAATCGCTTATAAGCAGTAGCATAGCCTGATCGTTTTTCCTGGGTAGGCTCCAAAGCAGATTAACGTATTATTTAAGACTCCACATCTGCCTTTTTTAAAGGAAGATTTGGTGTAGGTATTTTAGTCTTAACTTCTAGTTTCCCCTCATTACTTAAATTACTGAAGAATGTTGGGGATGGTAACTAATAGTCTATGAGATAGTCGTTTGGTAAAGCCATATTTCCTGAAGTAAACAATGACACTTGTATTATTCATCAGCTATTGATCTGAGTTAAACGCGATGGAACTAACATTAATTCCTCACCTGTCGGATACAATGAAATGAAATCTTAAATTCTTGAGCTGGCTCGTTGCATTGTAATATATAAGGTCGTCCCACAATAATATAGAATAATCACAATATTTCAGTGCGTTCGTCAGTAGTGCAAGAACTCAACTGAGGTCTTATTCTCTGACCGTGCATGCAGATGTCGCGCACACAGGGGTGCAGTGGTGGCGAGCGGTCAGCTTGCACATCTGGGCACCATACCAGTGAATGAGAGACTGAGTGAATGAGAGACTGAGTGAATGAGAGACTGAGTGAATGAGAGACTGAGTGAATGAGAGACTGAGTGAATGAGAGACTGAGTGAATGAGAGACTGAGTGAATGAGAGACTGAGTGAATGAGTGTCTTGGCGTGAGAGGGCTCGCCGCTTGCCCCGACTGAGATCGAGGATTGCCGAAAGGCCCTATCAGGCGGACTTTCGGGGGAACCAAGCTGCCCGTATGAACAGAATATCTGCATCTGCGGGCACACGTTCTGCGCATGCGTTAAAGACTCCCAAGGGCCAGAGCCTTCGTTCTCTCTCGCGTAAGTTCGCAATTGAGCGGGAAGTATAAGGTGACAAACCTACATAGCCAGACGAATCATGCAATGGTACTCGTACATTAGAAAATTATCAATAAATACATTATAAAGTATTTTTTAAATACATTTTTTTGGCTTTTCATAAAATATTTGGGTGGGCTCTGCCTTGTAGCCTAATAGAAAGCTACGCCACGGGTTATATGGTCTCGCAGCAATTCTGCTTGTAGCAGCGTTCTGCTAGAGCGGGTCAAACTACGCTCACGCGTCCACGAAGTATCGCGAAGAGTAGTGGCTTGATACGAAAATATGTTAGTCTCTAGCTCTTTATTAAACAACCTGGGTTTGAATTATACTCACTTACGCAGAACCTAAATATGTTCTGCATTACTTATTACATTATTTAGTCTTCATTTTCTTTTTGTATTCTGCCTTGTATAAACATTATTGCCAAGAAGCAAGAATATGTTTAAATGACGAATACTTTCCTTGTTTCCTTTTTCCTTTCTTTTTATGCTTTCTAATCTATTCATTTGTTTTATATATCAACCATGAGAAATCATTTAGTATTTCCCTTTAAATTAACAATTCTCGCTTAACAGAGCTGGACAGCTCGAGATCATTTAGTTTCATTATAATTAATTTTACTTTCAATTGTCCATTGGTTACTTTCAATTGACCCAATTGATTACTTTCGCTTTGAAATCGGGCTGATGTATTATTAAATTTTAATGGGTCAATTCTTTGCTTAACTAGATAAAATGGGAGATAATATCGCTGAAGTGGTCAAGCACAGAAATGGGAGGAGGAAGGCAGACTACCATTGGGAACCTTAAAAGTGGGGGCTGTAGTGACGTTTGTAGATCCCTATTGGAGTCTGACTTCCTCTCCCCTTCTCGCTCGTGACCTTGAGACGCCCCGTTAAAAAATCGAAGAATAGGACAAATAACTGTCAACTGACTCCAAAAGTGTGTCCTTGGCCATACTATATTTGGCGAAATATCGCCATTCCGGAGCATTTTCTGCAGCCCTTATTTTTAAATCAAGTGTCAATTGCTCTACTCTCAGTGCCCGCTAATTCTAACGAGTTACATACCTTGCATGTGCCCTTGATATGCATGTGCAAGAGGGAGATCTTCCCATTTGTAACTTAAAAATTCGACAAATTAATATCAGCATCCTCAATCGAATGAACGAACCAAGCGAATGATAAATTCAGCTGCTATCGTAAAAATATAAGTAAATATATTATATTTTATAATTTTGTCTAAATATTAACTTTTCAACGATCTAAATAGGACAATAATTAATGTTTGGATATTATGATATTTGTCGTTTCTAATTAGCATCAATCACAAGTAATAAAATCGACATCACTTATATGTTATCCATACGTAACAGCAGTGTATTTATTTATTTACGTGAAAAAAAACAGTTAAACACTATGACGTGCTATGGAGAGACGTGAATACAGTGCGTTATCAAAATTCTGTGATCCCTACACTAAGCGACTTGAATTTTGAATACAAAAAAAAAAAGGTTCCGATGAAATAAAATCTATTTCCAATGATAAATCAGCAATAAATTTTGGGCTCTTATCAATCATGTCCTTCGTTACAGTATAATACTTCCTTCCGCCACAACACGCAAACGAGAATTTGAATAACTGTATTTCCCACTAGAAGAATTCTAGAAGACGTGCACTGACAATGAAGTTACATTTATGTCCAGAAGCAAAACAAGGTGCCATCTCAGCATTTGCTCAATGAATCAGGGAAACTGGACGAAAAACCTGATCGAGAAGGGGGTCATTGACTCGGAGGCTGCAGTACAATACTTGTTACAGGTTGTTTTTACACATTTATACAGTCCAAATGGTAAATAAATAATGTAAAAAAAAATTAAATATGTGAGTTAACGCGTGTATAATAGCAGGCGCACAGGTCTTTAACAAAGAATCTGGTAATTCGTTTAAACCGGCTGAATATTTATTTTTTAGTTTACGGATTATTTCGAGAATTTCATAGGAAGACATTTCGGAAACGAAAATCGCGTCTAAAATTTTTGAGGAAATCTCTGATATTGAGTTTTATAGCTGAAGACCATTAGTGAGATTGGCAGCATGAAAAGAACTTGTTAAAGCGACTAGCCACTGTTGCCGGATCGTTCTCATTTCTATCGTTATATTTTAAAACAACATTTACAAGGTTTCTAGTTGATTTGGTCGTATTTTTTATTATATTCCACATTGCTTTTGTTTTGTTATTTGAGTTCAAAATATCCTGATCGTGTTTCAAGATTTTAGCCTGCCTGCGGCTTTTCTGAACAACGATCTGAATTTTTGTAAATAGAGGAGAAATTCTTGAGATAAGTCATGACGTTTAGAAATGAAAGAAATAATTCGTTTGTTTTTACAAGATGTCCCAATCCCTTGTGTTATCCAAGAATTGCTTTTCCGTGAAGTATTTAATTTTCTTTTTTGAAGAGGAAAGGAAGTGTTAAAAAGGAAATGAAAGCGTTGAAAAAAAAATATATATTTCTCGTTATTATAATACACGTCATACAGAGTTTTTATGTTTTTGACGTAAATAAATAAATAAAAATCGTTTGTATGAACAGTATTATAAACCGCGTCCCACGACTCCTGCATCAAGTAATCAAGTTATTTTTTTTTTTATTTATTAAGCAAAAATAGGCAAAAACTGTATGACGTAAGGGGGAGCAAATCATCTGCGCACGCTTTCTTGAGCTTCAGAATCCCTTCCCAACAATTTAACTATTAATAGTTCAAAGATGAAAAAATAGTAATAATAATACTAATACTAAATAATACTAAATAATAATAATAATAATAATAATAATAATAATAGTAATAGTAATAATAATAAATTTAAAAAAGCCAGAGTTTAATTTTCAAAAACTAGATATTTTCATTGCCGAATTGTAGAAAACTTATTTGTAATGGTACACGAACGAACAGATTTGATTTTTCTGTATTGCTAACAAATTGGAAACTCGCCCTATGCTCTACTACCACTACAAGCAAAAGGCAAGCTCAAATTAATAATTTTATTTTACTTTTAGTAAACAATTTAGGCATACATGTAATATTTATTGGGTCAGTGTTTGCATTTCTTATAATGATAAGAATTTGTGCATCGTGGTCACTGTATTCTAAATCCTTTGTTTCTCTTCCATATTGAGTAATAGTTTTCTTAATTATAATTCGATCTATTTCCTTTCTCGAATTTAGTGTGATCCGTGTAGGTACATTAATTGTAGTATCTAAATAAAAGGAATTAATTAAATTGAGAAACTGTTCTTTTTCCCAAGATACCACCAGAAAATCAATGTTAAAATCTCCACATACAACAATAGATTTCAAAAGAGCGATTGCTGACTTTGTGTTATCTCCGTTGTTGTTTTTTTGGTTTTTTTTTTTTGTTGTTTTTTTTAGAACAAAATATAATCTGTAGCTCTCTTTGTTGAAGGCTTATAGTTGCAAAATATTATCACTTTTAGCGCAGTTAGATGTACAACAGAAATTTCGAAAACATTTTCAACGGAATACACATTTAATTCCGTCAAGGAGATAGAATCAATCTTCTTTTCAAGGACAGTTCTAAAACGATCTTGCAGTATTACTCAACTAAATTATATTTGCTTATATGAAAACATATCCAAAAGAAATTTCATGAAATTATTTCTATGCTTTTCTCATAAGCATGCATTAACAGAAGGGAGTATAATTGCGAAAACAGTGTTGGTACTTGAATAAACTCACTAGGAATTTCATCCAGCTTTCAACCTGTAACGAAGACAAATTGTATACCAAAGTAAGGTAACGGAATTACATTTCAAGGTACTTCGGAAAGCGTAATATGAATTTTGCAGAATTTCTCAAAAAGTAATTTGTGTATGAGGAAAAGGTAAATCAAAATATTTTCCGTAAAACTACTCTTCATTAGAATTTCAAAATTTCCTCTGTTTGAAACTGTCATATTACATAATAGTTCTGTAGCAACCAGAGCTTAGGGAAGATTGCTTTTTCTTTACGCTTGTGTTCACCAGAACATGCATCACAAAGTCACAACAAAACTTTCATAGAATTCATGGACGGATCCAGTCTATCATTTGGAGGGAGATGGGGGTAATGTAATTTTTTGTTAAATATAAACATCTTCGTTATTATATTATACATTATTTATGAGCTGTAGATATGATTATATTCAATATTATTGTTTAAATAATTACTTTATTCGATCATAAATATTTAAATCAAGTTTGACAAATAAAGGAAGATAAATGAGAAGTCTACACCTTTTTGGCTATCCTGTCCTGTGATAGAATTATTGTACTAATTTAGTCCATTAGGTACAATATTCGGACTAGGTCTTTAAAGAAGGGTATATGACTACACGGTGTACGGTGCCTGCTGATAATGATCAATACGATCCAAGAAAAACGTATTCAACATAGTAAATTTGACGATACACGTTCATAATTACTAGACATCGAGTTATTAGGTAAATGTCTATTTGCCTTTTTTTTGACGTAGACACTCGAAATAAATTTGACCTCAATTAATAACATGAAAACATTCCTGAAAAGAATCACGTCTCTAAATACCTATTTCTCCAATAGATCCTTAAAATGCCTACTCGTCCTACAAAAGGATATAAATGGCCTTTTTGGTGTAATTAGAACCATGGTAAAGAGTACCATCACTAAAATATGAACTAGCCACAAGTGTTGACATAAAACGATAATTTTATACGTATAAAAAGTTTGAGTGAACAAGTTATAGATGGTTTAGCTTTTGTATTTCTGTAATCCTATTAACATTGCTCATGTTTTCAAAAACAGTTAATATATTATATAAAATAATATATATGAAAGAGTTCTGACATATTTCCTTATAGAGCAACAATCATATCATATTTTGGTGATGGTGGTTTGGTGGTGATGATGGATTGGTGATGTATCATCATATTATGGTGACGAATGGAATTATAACATAAGTACTTGAAGTTCAACACACAAGAATTGATAAGCGATGTGCTTCTACTTCAACAAACATAATACGGTAATGTCGATTAGTGCCTAGAAATTCGTGTTGAAATGAGCTTTGAGAGCACGGTGCTTTGGCATTAAAAAGATGTGCATATTTCACTTCAGTAGCCTTATAATTTAATACAATTTAAACAAATTTAACTAGGCAATTCTTTATTCGACTCTATTAATTAAATATACTACCCGATCCCGTGCGATTACATCGCATGGAAGGAGAGATCTCAATTTTTCTTATTTTGAACTGAAGATTTTTTAATTTTGGACAATGAGTTTTTGAAATAATTATTTAAAGTGTGCATAGATATGAACCGTTTTTGATATTACTAAAATGGATACATGTATTTCTGTAACATTAGCCAACCAATAAATCTTACCTGCCATTGACCACCATGACCACCAATAAATCTTACCTGCCAATGAAATGCGACTTATTCTAAACAAATACACTCAGTCACCGATATTGCAGAAGTGATGAAAGTATATCTGCGATTTGAACGACTCTCCCCCTCTGAATATTTTAAATAATTATTTAAAGTGGACGTGGATACGCACCACGAATAATAATTCTGTGCTAAGATGGGAAAATGATGTAAGTCACATTGTCATCACATGAGACACAAAATGACATATCACTCTTGTTTGCTAATGTTTAGGAGGCAAAAGGTGCATTTCTCTTGCAATTAAAAAAAAAGTGGCAAATTGCAGTTTGACCAAAGCCACAGCGTATTTTTCATGATACCTTGATACTTAAAATTGCTGACATAGAATAGTTCAAAAAATGACTTATTGCACTTTGCCATCCTAACACAGACTTACACAGCGAGATACATGGATCTATTACATAACGGTCTGCAGATAATACCATTTATGTATTTATGAACTTACTATTTATGTATTATCAGCTAACAACTTAGAGAAAATTAATCACACTTAAAAATAATTCAGCCTACAACAAATTAAAAAAAACATATATTCTCTCTTAAATCAATATTGTTGTTAGCATCAAATCAATATCATTTAATTATTAACAGGTCTATCAATAATTTTACCTATCCAAAATGGTACTATCATCGGTAATAATAATTACCAATACAATCATTCACAGTAATAATAATTACCGATATTACAAATATACTCATATATATTGAGCAAGTGACAAATGTACTATATCAACAGTTTGAACAACTCCCTCCCAGTAAATATTTTAAATAAGTATTTGAAGTATACATGGAAATGTCCGCCCGTCTGTCTGCCCGTCTGTCCGCCCGTCTGTCCGCCCGTCTGTCCGCCCGTCTGTCCGCCCGCCCGTCTGTCCGCCCGCCCGTCTGTCCGCCCGCCCGTCTGTCCGCCCGCCCGTCTGTCCGCCCGCCCGTCTGTCCGCCCGCCCGTCTGTCCGCCCGTCCGTCTGTCCGCCCGTCCGTCTGTCCGCCCGTCCGTCTGTCCGCCCGTCCGTCTGTCCGCCCGTCCGTCTGTCCGCCCGTCCGTCTGTCCGCCCGCCCGTCCGTCTGTCCGCCCGTCCGTCTGTCCGCCCGTCCGTCTGTCCCGCCCGTCCGTCTGTCCGCCCGTCCGTCTGTCCGCCCGTCCGTCTGTCCGCCCGTCCGTCTGTCCGCCCGTCGCGTCTGTCCCGCCCGTCCGTCTGTCCCGTCCTCGTCCGTCTGTCTTCCGTCTGCTCCCGTCTGTCTCTCCGTCTGTCTCTCCGTCTGTCTCTCCGTCTGTCTCTCCGTCTGTCTCTCCGTCTGTCTCTCCGTCTGTCTCTCCGTCTGTCTCTCCGTCTGTCTCTCCGTCTGTCTCTCCGTCTGTCTCTCCGTCTGTCTCTCCGTCTGTCTCTCCGTCTGTCTCTCCGTCTGTCTCTCCGTCTGTCTCTCCGTCTGTCTCTCCGTCTGTCTCTCCGTCTGTCTCTCCGTCTGTCCCTTCTCCGTCTGTCTCTCCGTCTGTCTCTCCGTCTGTCTCTCGTCTGTCTCTCCGTCTGTCTCTCGTCGCTCTCGTCTGTCTTCCGTCTGTCTCTCCGTCTGTCCTTCCGTCTGTCTCTCCGTCTGTCCGTCCGTCTGTCTCTCCGTCTGTCCGTCCGTCTGTCTCTCCGTCTGTCTTCCTCGTCTCTCTGTCTCCGTCTGTCTGTCCGTCTGTCTGTCCTCTGTCTGTCCGTCTGTCTGTCCGTCTCTCTGTCCGTCCCTCTGTCCGTCTGTCTCTCTGTCCGTCCCTCTGTTCGTCTGTCTGTCTGTCCGTCCATGTCTGTCCGTCTGTCTGTCCGTCTGTCCGTCCGTCTGTCTGTCCGTCTGTCTGTCGTCTGTCTGTCCTTGTCTCTGTCTCCGTCCGTCTGTCTCTTCTGTCCGTCCTGTCCTCTGTCTGTCCTCTGTCTGTCCGTCTGTCTCCGTATCTGTCCGTCTGTCTGTCCGTCTGTCTGTCCGTCTATCTGTCCGTCTGTCTGTCCATCTGTCCTGTCCGTCTGTCTGTCCGTCTGTCTGTCCTCTGTCTGTCCGTCTTCTGTCATCTGTCTGTCTCTGTCTGTCCGTCTGTCTGTCCTCTGTCTCCTCTGTCTGTCCGTCTGTCTGTCCGTCTGTCTGTCCGTCTGTCTGTCTGTCTGTCTGTCCGTCTGTCTGTCTGTCCGTCTGTCTGTCCGTCTATCTGTCCTATCGTCTCGTCTCGTCAAATCTGTCTGATCTGTCTTCTTCCTCTGTCTGTCTGTCCAAATCTGTCTGTCTGTCTGTCCAATCTGTCTGTCTGTCCGTCTGTCTGTCTGTCCGTCTGTCTGTCTGTCCGTCTGTCTGTCTGTCCGTCTGTCTGTCTGTCCCTGTCTGTCTGTCCGTCTGTCTGTCTGTCCGTCTGTCTGTCTGTCCGTCTGTCTTTCCGATCTGTCTGTCCGTCTGTTTGTCTGTCTGTCTGTCTGTCTGTCTGTCTGTCTGTCTGTCTGTCTGTCTGTCTGTCTGTCTGTCTGTCTGTCTGTCTGTCTGTCTGTCTGTCCGTCCGTCTGTCCGTCTGTCTGTCTGTCTGTCTGACTGTTTGACTGTCTGTCTGTCTGTCTGTCTGTCTGACTGTTTGACTGTCTGTCTGTCTGTCTGACTGTTTGACTGTCTGTCTTTCTGTCTGACTGTTTGTCTGACTGTTTGCTGTCTGTTTGAATGTCTGTCTGTCTACCCATATGTCTGTTTGTCTACCCATCTGTATGTACGTCTGTCTATCCATCTGTCTGTTTGTCCGAGGTCCTCCGCCCGCTTGTTAGAGCACTGCTCTTGCCGTTGTCAGGTGTTAATCGGTGATATCACGGAAAACTACCCATCATAACAGCCGGCCACTACGTACTCCTCCAGACACACTAATGTGGCAAGTTTCAATAATCCTCCTACTCAAAACTCCAACTCCCACACACCTTGCATACACACACACACACACACCTCGCATACACTCTCTCTCTCTCTCTCTCTCTCTCTCTCTCTCTCTCTCTCTCACACACACACACACACACACACACCTCATACACTCTCTCTCTCACACACACACACACACACCTCGCATACACTCTCTCTCTCTCACACACACACACACACACACCTCGCATACACGCGCACACACACACACACACTCGCGCGCACTCTCATCGTGAATCTCCACATTTTTCATGTCAAAAAATTCAGGAACTCTTCTAGTGGGCCAAGAGCTAACTACTAATATTCTTTCAAGCCCCCAATTGAGACTTTGAGCACAAATATTCCTTGATTCGTGTCCCTACAGTGTTGGAATATCGATCCAAGAAACGTGCTCTGCAACCTTCGGATCAGGAATAGGTTGAGTCCTTGAACGGATTCATAAGAATTTTCAGAAAGTGCAACCTCAGATCGTTCCCTTAATTCTGAAATAATAACCACAGAAGAAGTGTTAATTTTTAATTTTAAAAAAATGTATTTGCATAAGTTGTACTCCGTTATAATATGTGCTAATAATCTGTGGTAATTACTTACAGTGATTGTGTAAAATTACAAAACCCCTTCATGTAATTTTTGGAGGGGGACTGGGTCATATGGTCCCATGGCTCCCTTTCTCCCATCCACCCTCTGCAATTCGCCACTAGTTCCCCCCAAGCCATCTAGCCATTTATCCATGATCTGAGGAGATTCGAACTGACTGAATTAACAGTATTGTCTCTGTGCGTCTCTGTAGTAACTGACTGGGATGTACCAGGGTTCGAGTCTGAATGGTGGTGGATTTCCAACACTAGTTATTTAGCTAGGTCGAATTCAACCACCGTCCAGAGGAAAATTCTAGCGGTCGGCTGCACTGATTTCCACTTTAAAGTAGTTTCTCGTGACAATCCATGTGAATTCTGGTACATTATCCTATAAAACCGGCCCTGGCCGCGCGCGATCTTTCCTCACCCATTTTTGTCTTCTTCTCTCTCCTTATAAACACACAGTTACTTTTACACACACTACACTATGACACAGAGAGAACAATCAGGAGCTTAGTGCTTGTACCGGCAGAAGCAGTGCCCCTTCGAGGGGTCACACCTGAGGGGCCCTGAAGCCGTCGTGTCGCACGGCGCGGGATCTTACTTTTCAGAGAGAGAGGAGTACAAGCACCTCGCGGGATATCACATTCACATAACAAACAGGACTAACGACCATAGCTGGTGACGTGCCGGACATATCAATCAGTCGAAATACTCCTACACACCAGTGGACTGAACAGAACTGGGAGCGGTAGCTCAGTGCATCAACTGATGTCACTGCAGCGCCTCTGACCGGGAGGTCTTAGGTTCGAGACGGCAGGATTTTCGACACTAGCTTTTCAACTAGATTGAATTCAGTCGCTGTCTGAAGGAGAATTCTAGCAGACGGCTATTCTGATCAGTAGTTTTCCGTGATTTCTTCGATCAACACCAGGCGAATACCGGAGCAGTACCTTACCAAACGGGCCACGGGCCGCGCGCGATCTTTCTTTCCTCTTCCTTGTCCAATCCTCTCCCCTTACACACACACACACACACACACACACACACACGCGCGCGCGCGCACTTACACTAACATGCACTACACTACTGCATATTCCGGGAGACCGGTCGAGAGCTTCTTCTCCCGGATGAGGCGGTGCCCCGCTGATGGGAGAGTCCTGGTAAGGGGGAAACCTCGCTAGGGCGACGGTAGGTCGGCGCCGATCTCGCCATCCAGCAGGGGAAAATCACTGCCACCTCCAGAAACATGCACTACACTTACGGGACTAATTACCTACGCTGTTGACGCGAATCACTAACCAACCAACCAAATGGACTGTACAGCCGAATATCATATCCAACCCGGCAGTGGGCTCCAGGAATAAGATTGTGTTTGGCGGTTCTAGTTTAAGCGGGAGTGCGAACGGGTCTGCAGGCCCGCCGATTGGGAAGCTGCGATTGGACGCCTCACGTCCGACGCAGTCGCGTCGTCCCTGCGCTCTGCCCCTCGCTCCCCGAGCGCTAGCCACCGTCCCTCGTTCGGGCTCGGACGCCGGGATCTATCAATTAGCGCCGGACGGTGCGGAGGCTCGGCATCCGAGAGCCTCCGTAAATTCGCGGACGTTGCTCCCGGGAGTCCGCAGGTTCCGGAGGATCGTTTCCCTTTCCCCACTCGTCTCCCACCTTCCCGTCCTTCCTCCCACGCTCCTCACACTTCTGATGTTAGTAAATGTAGCTTTACTATCTGAGCACTATTTCAGGCTCCGGGAGGTTCCGGGCAGGCTCCGGAAGGATCGTTTCCCTTTCCCCACTCGTCTCCCACCTTCCCGTCCTTCCTCCCACGCTCCTCACACTTCTGATGTTAGTAAATGTAGCTTTACTATCTGAGCACTATTTCAGGCTCCGGGAGGTTCCGGGCAGGCTCCGGAAGGATCGTTTCCCTTTCCCCACTCGTCTCCCACCTTCCCGTCCTTCCTCCCACGCTCCTCACACTTCTGATGTTAGTAAATGTAGCTTTACTATCTGAGCACTATTTCAGGCTCCGGGAGGTTCCGGGCAGGCTCCGGAAGGATCGTTTCCCTTTCCCCACTCGTCTCCCACCTTCCCGTCCTTCCTCCCACGCTCCTCATACTTCTGATGTTAGTAAATGTAGCTTTACTATCTGAGCACTATTTTGTGAGTTCAGTGTAGTGTTAACGCGTTCTCTTATTTGCTTCATTTTCGTGAACAAACAAAGAATGCACGCGAAGTATGGTAAATATTGCGCTCTTTTTGCTTTCTTGCTACCGCTTAAGCAGTAAAAAGAAAGGAATGTAATACTGCGGGAGGAAACGGCGAATTTTCGGCAGAAAAACTTTTATTGCTGGGCCCTGATGACGAAAAAATTAATAAATTCAGTTACTAAATTTAGAATAAAACTCCTCCAACACGTGGCGTACGTGGCCTCCAACACGTGACGTACAACACGTTGCATGAATTTAATACGAATATTTTGATTATTTGTGGTACGTCGCATGAATCTCAAACATGTTAAAATTTTCTCACAAATGGTTCCAAGTTTTTTATTGAACTTTGTGCTCGGATGGCGTAATGGACGTTTAAAAATGGTGGAGGTCTCATTTTGGATAAAATCTCTGATTTTTCGAAAATTGCAAAAGTTCAGCATTCTTTCGGCGTTTTCCTACAACTCGAATATTGAATGCAGAGATTTTTCCTGAATGAAATCTTTTGTTCAAAGACAGTCCTTGAAATACGGTAATGTACAAGTTTTGGAAAATATGAGTATCTTTCGCGTAATTTTGCGTTATAAATTCAACCATATTTTTCTAAAAAAAAACGGCTAAATTTCTTTTTGAAATTTCTCCTCGTATGAATAAAAAAACTTAGATAAAATGTGTAAAAATTGGTGTTGGTTCCATTTTTGTCGAAGACTGTATTTTAGGAAATTTAAAAAAATATTAACATTACTACGTTTATTAAAGATAACGGTAACAGATGTCAGAGAAGTCGCCACTGGCAGAGAGAAAGGGAAACGTTTATTTTTTTTAAATTTATACAACGTCAGAAACTTTGAAACTCTATGACATACGAGAGAGAATATGCCCATTTTCTTGAGCTCTGGAATCCCTGAATCACCGTTTTACTAAATTGAGTTTATTAATAATGAAGGTAGAATTGAGGATTTTCGAGAGAATTTTACTGGAAATTTTCGCTTACATTAATTAGAAAAGATTTGCATCGACAAATGAGTAACATTGCTTTGCTCTAGTCCCTTGCCCTGAATGAAGGAATCTACTTACTTTCGCGAGAAATAGAGAACGATTATTTGATGGTACTGCATACTGTGTACTGCGATGTATGCAGATAACACTAGGGAACAATATTTTTACCACCAGGAAGGTAGAGTGCGCTATATACTCCATTTTATATGTAGATTGCGAATGTCACAATAAAAACGACATACCACGGTTTTTAAATATACTGAGTCTTTATACAGTATTATACCTATTAATGCAAATACATTTTAATTGCACCTGTAGAAGATGTACAATAGAAGAATAGTAAGAAGATGAATGAGATGAAGATTCCTTAGATAATAATAATAATAATAATAATAATGATGATGATGATGATGATGATGATAAGAAGATAAGTAGAATAGTAAGAAGAATAGTGCAATAGTAAGAAGACGTAGAATCAATAGCGTAAAATTTATTTAAAAATAAAATACTTCTTCAGTTCATCATTGCCACTTTCATGAGATATCAACAAAATTTGTCTTTTGTATTGCTTTTTACATTCTATATTCGAAGATAGCCCTCTTTATACTCGCGCCTAGTAGTCACGCTCAATTACGAGTAGCTCTCAGTGGCATAGTAGGTCTTAGTGAATGTTTTGAAAACAAGTCACGTGCACCCTAATGTTACTTTGTGCACATCAGTCACCGAAAGAAAATATTTTAGCCCCTTACCTTATCGCAAGTATACAAGTATCCGACTGTCGGGATAGCAGATTCTGAGCCAGTCCGAGTCATGTGGAACTGTACCCGCAGTGCGCGTGAAGTTCGTGTTTGGTTTGCGTGTGCCTCATACATTAATACATGAATTGAACCGATTCGACAAAATGCAAATTGACAATGTGCGAATCAACTCGACAACTTCTGTTACGCTTGTGGAAGATTTACACCCAAACTTTAAAGGAGAAAAAAAAAATTGTCCAACTTACAAAACTTGCGTTTTCTTTATACTTTCCCTGACGTGTATGCGATCAGGACAAACCATGAGCTGCTCACCAGTATTGTGTCTCCTGTTCAACGAACCTTAGGTTGTAATGTATGAAAAATTGAAATCATTGTCATTCACTCTACCAATGCTGTGGAGAATGTCAACAAACGACTTAATGTCTTACACGAATATGCGTATTCCATTTTTAACTTGTTCTTACGTCATATGTAGCATGCTCATACAATTTTGTAGTAATATAACCGGAGTGACAAAACGGAAATGAATATGGGATTTTGTTTATTTCAATTGCGGACTATGTTCATATCTTTTGTACCGCGCATAATAGAAACGTTCTATAATGATTTTCGAAATCAGCGTGGTCGATTCCGTTTATATTACCTACTTTCATCCTGGAGGTATGAAAAACCAAAATCGTTCCCTATTTTAATTAAACAAAAATCGACACAAGTAACTTAAATAAAATAACAATCTAGTGGAGCTACAGAATGGCACAGACTTCCTCCTATTAGTTACTTTTCTAATTTCTTTGGACTAGGCTAAATTTTCGGTCTTATCCCGTCCTCTTACCAGCTGCAATTTTATAGTCGCACAAGTAGATTTTTTGAGATTTTCTCAATTCTTTCCTTTCCTAATAGAACTGAAATATAGCGTTAAGAATATTACAGAAGAGTAAAACCTCGTCCTATACGGAATTTATTTCTGTTTGTTCACCTGTCTGTCTGTCTGTCTGTCTGTTCGCCTGCCTGTCTGTCTGTCTGTTCGCCTGCCTGTCTGTTCGCCTGCCTGTCAGTTCGCCTGCCTGTGTCTGTTCGCCTGCCTGTCTGTCTGTTCGCCTGCCTGTCTGTCTGTTCGCCTGTCTGTCTGTCTGTTCGCCTGTCTGTCTGTCTGTTCGCCTGTCTGTCTGTCTGTTCCCTGTCTGTCTGTCTGTCTGTCTGTCTGTCTGTCTGTCCGTCCGCCTGTCTGTCTGTGTCTGTTCGCCTGTCTGTGTCTGTTCGCCTGTCTGTGTCTGTTCGCCTGTCTGTGTCGCTGTCTCTGTTCGCCTGTTAGCCTGTCTGTCTGTCTGCCTGTCTGTTAGCCTGTCTGTCTGCCTGTCTGTTAGCCTGTCTGCTGTCTGTCTGTCCTGTTCTGTCTGTCTGTTCGTTCTGTCTGTCTGTTGCTGTTCGTCTGTTCGTCTGTCTCGTCCTGTCTGTCTGTCTGTCTGTCCTGTCTCTGTCTGTTCTGTCTCGTCTGTCTGTCGTCCTCTCTGTCTGTCTGTCTTCCTTTCTGTCTGTCTCATTCTGTCTGCGTCGTCTCTGTCTGTCTGTCTCCGTCTGTCGTCCTCGTCTCGTCTGTTCGTCCTCATCTCGTCTCGTCGTCTCTGTCCCGTCTGTCTCTGTCTGTTCGTCCTGTCCTCTCGTCTGTCGTCCCTGTCTGTCCTGTCTGTCTGTCTCGTCTGCCGTCTGCTCCGTCTGTCGTCCATGCGTCTGCCCGTTCGTCTCTGCTCGTCGTCTGCGTCGTCTCTGTCTCCGTCTGTCTCGTTCTGTCTGTCTGTCTGTTCTGTCTGTCTGTCTGTTCTGTCCGTCCGTCTCGTTCCTGTCGTCTGTTCGTTCTGTCGTCTGTCTCGTTCTGTCGTCTGTCTGTTCTGTCCGTCGTCTGTCTGTCGTTCTGTCTGTCTGCTGTTCTGTCCGTCTGTCTGTTCTGTCTGTCGTCTGTCTGTCTCGTTCTGTCGTCTGTCTCGTCTCGTTCTGCGTCTGTCCGTCTGTTCCGTCCGTCCGTCTGTTCCGTCCGTCCGTCTGTTCCGTCCGTCCGTCTGTCCCGTCCGTCTGTCCCGTCCGTCCGTCTGTCTGTCCCGTCCGTCCGTCTGTCCCGTCCGTTCGTCCGTCTGTCCCGTCCGTTCGTCCGTTAACTCTGCATTTTCGAAAATTGCGAAAGTTTGAATTTTTGGGGGTCTTCCTTCGACTATAAAATTTAAGACATATTTTCCTTCAAATGAAATTTGTTACCCACAAATAGTTCTTTCATTATTGTCATGTAGACTTCTTTCAAAATTTAGTAGTTTTTATGCAATAGAGCGTGCAATATTTACGTGCAAGAAATACGTGCGTGCAAGAATTACAAAAATATGATTTTCTCAAAAACGGCTCCAATGTTTTCTTTAATTTTCTTTGGTTTAGTGCCCAATCAACCCTTTTCAATGACATAAACGTCATATTGCTCTTTTCTTTCAAATATTACAAAATTGTATTTTTTTTTACTTGTCTCTCACGTCAATAATATTTACCTCAGAGAATATTAAAAATTAAGAACTTAATTTTTTTCTTTCAATTTCTACAGTGGTTAGTACTAATTGCAGTGTTTAATATGACGATAAGTTCATTTTGATGTATTCTTTTCTTTTTTCGAAAATGACACAAATGATTTTTTTTAAATATATCTCACGCCTTAATATGCACATTTTCAACGATACATTATTACATTTGTACAGTATGCATTATTACATTTGTGAGTGGAAGTGCTTGAAAGGACTTCAAGTGAAGTTTTTCGAAAACTCAATAGACTTCTGTGCAAAGGAACTTCAAATTTCGCATTTAGAGTAATGCTTAATGCTAATGCATTTTCTTAAAAATGGCTACAAAAGTTTCAATTAAAATTTCTATTTTGGTCGAGATTTTAATTTTCTTGAAGTAATATTTCGGTTCTAATTACAGAAAAGTTATGAAAACGTTAAGAAAATGTCCTTTCGGTGACGATAGATGGCAGCTGTCCAGAAGGGAGGAAGACCTTAAAGCCAATCGACGTCATGGAAACTAGAAAAATTGCTACGAGAAAGTCTGTGCCATTCTGTAGCACCTCTAGCTAGAATTACTTTTGCATCCTGAATCATGTTCCGACGTTATTTTTCCCACAGCATGTCACGTGTTTTAAAAATCTTATTTTTTTTTTTAATTTAATATTTTGAGATTACATTATTAATTCAATGTTCTGCGACCATCTGACCATCCTCTATAATTCGCTTGACTCTAGAGCCAGCAACATGGGACAATGGAGCAAAAAAACGCTGAAAGACGAAATTTTGTTGTATTTAGTCCTCTAGTCTGAGTTGCATTTCGCTTGCAAGTGAAAATAATTGTTTGTCTTATTAAGTGTTCTATAGGCAATGACATGCGTTGTTCAACACATATTTCAATAAAAAATCTTTTTATTGAAATTATATCAACATCCTACGTCGTGGCTGCAGTGGACTGTTTTAGTCCAGATTCATTTTGCTATGTTTGGAAATTTCATACCGATAAGACAGCAGCGTAAAATAACCGAGTTGGTGAGAAAGGGCTACTATGCCTATTCCGGCATCACACTAGGGAACCAAGACAATTGTGTATCCAAACAATATGCTATCTTCAATTTCACCCGTTTCTCATGGTCCTGATTTACCTATCGCACAGCACCCGGAAAATTTACAAGACTATTCTTCTTCTGAATCTGCATGTATTGCAGAAATGGCCGATCTTATTTCTGACTTATTTCTCTACTGAAGGTGTTGAAAAGGAACCGAAAAGTTTCTAGCAAAGTGCATTAAATAATTTTGTACAAGATCTTGACCATACAAAGAAGTTTTCCGAGGTACTCGGGTCTAGACTTCGTGAAAGGAACATGTAGGCACCAGAGACGACGTACCCATCTTTTCTGAAGAGGGAACTTTGGTTTACTGAATCAACATCTCAGAAGTTATAGTGAAACAGTATGTCCCTATAGAATGGAGGCTTTTCATCATGCCTCCAAGCCTAGTTTGTAGTGCGTCCTTCTTCACAATGAAAACAAATTTTCATCCCTTCCCATTGCTCATTCTGTTATTGTGCGAGACACACATGGACATTTTGATATGATGCTGTGTAAACAACCGGGAGCGGTTGCTCAGTTCAGTGCATCAACTGATGTCACTCCAGCCCCTCTGACCAGGAGGTCCTAGGTTCGAGTCCTAATGGCGGCAGGATTTTCGACACTAGCTTTTCAGCTAGATCGAATTCAGTCGCTGTCTGAAGGAGAATTCTAGTGGCTAGCTGCTCTGATCGGTAGTCTTCCGTGGTTTCTCTGATCAACACCAGGCGAATGCCGGAGCAGTGCCCTAACAAACAGGCCACGGAACCGCGATCTATCCTTCCTCTTCCTTGTTCTATCCTCTCCCCTTACACACACACAAACTTACACTAACATGCACTACACTACCGATATTCTGGGAGACTGGTAGGGATTCTGTTACGTTTACAAGGTTACACAAAGTACCCCTTCTTTATGTGTAAGTGGCGCAGTCGAGCAAGGTTACACATTGGACCAAAAAAGAATGGCCACGTATTGAAGGTTCGAAAAGCATAAACCAAAAAACTCTAGTTGAGTCCGACAAATTGTAACCTCCGCTTCATATCAAACTTAAACTTATGAAGATATTCCTCAAAGCCTTAAACAATAATGGTGTCACCGATTCTATGGCATTAGTAATGAGAAAATCAAAATAGGTACCTTCACAGGTCCTGAAATCAGAAGTATCTTATCTGATGCTAATTTTAAAGATTTAGCTGCAGAACTATGAGCATGGAAATCATTCTTGGATGTGGTCAAAAACATTCTTGATTCAGAATATCAACAAATGGTGGATAGAAAGCTCGAGTCTTTCCGTGATTTAGGCTGCAAGATAAGCATTAACGTTAAATGTTACATTTACATCTGTGCTATTTCCCTGGGAATCTAGGAATGCTGAGCTAAGACCAAGAAGAAAGATTCCACCAGGATCTAACGAAATTGGAACGCAAATATCATGGGAAACGGAACAAAAACATGCTTACAGACTACTGTTGGTTACTAAACAGGTATAATCCAACCTCCTCTCACATGCGAAAAGGCAAAGCAGTTTCTTAAACTAAGTTCAAAGGTAATACAAGTGAAACCGGGGCCTTAGCATTCTTAATACATAATAATGCATTTGGTCCATTTGACTATGTTTTTCTTCAAATCTGTATATACAATTCCTAACATATTTCTAAGTTATGTTCATAAGTAAGTAATATAGTAGCGTTTAGATGAGTAAAATAAGAAAGAAGCATTCCTTACGTATGATAATAAATTAATTGTCATCTTGCCTGTGTCTCATATTTTTCATCTTTTCATTTTGATTAAAAAAACCTGATGTGATAGACAAAATCTGGCTACAGTTCTGGACTCAGCATGTCAGAAATGTAAAAGATCGCAATTGAAAAATTATACAATAATCGGAAAGTTCAAATTCGCAGGTCACTATCACATTTAATCATTCAAGTACTTTTCTATCGAATTAATTGTTTAATGTCATCTGGCAAAGTATTGTAAAACAATGTAATGTGTTGTATGTGAATTTTTTGTAATGAACTGTTAATACTGGCCCCTGATGAATATGATTACTACGTTGAGTGTTATAGTTACCGGCGTCCGGGTTTTCTGAAAAAATATTGCCGCCCTTAAGCCATTCATTTTTGACAAAAACCATTGATTCGTAAATCAATAGATATGGTAATGGTAAAATTCCTAGATTAATAAGAGGGGCTTACAAGAATCACGTGGGTGGGATTTGTTTATTATTGGTACAATTCTTTTTCGTAATCTAAAATCTGGGAGCTATAAGATATATTTCCCCAGAATATTGTACCATATCTCAGGCGGGAATGAACATTCGCGAAATATACAAAACTAGCAGTATGAAGGCTGACTGAATTTGGAAGAATGCTGAACGCGTAGCATAATGAACTTAATGTTGTGTTCAATTAATTTAAATAGATTTGAGGTTTGAATTGAGAGACCTACATTTTTCTTGCCTTAACATCAGTCAATGGTACACCGTTCATTTCCAGTGGATTACAGGATTGTTTATTTGAAATGGAAAACTGCATTAAATCCGCTTTCCTTTCATTTATTATTAATTTGTTATAACGGAACTAATTTGAAACCTGATATTGTACTATTTACGGTTTACTTATTGGAAAGAATGTATCATCCGCGAAGAGAACTGTTGTTCTGTTTCGTATTTTCGAGTGGATATAGTTTACGTAGAGTGAGAAGATATTTTCTAATCTTCATTGATTTGAAATATTTACGAAACGAGGAGCAATTTTTGACTGGCCTTAACTTTTCTGCAGTGCATATTGTAAGGAGAATTTTCTTCATCAAAAGAGTATCGTTGTGATTAGTTATAATTTGTTAAGAATTCTAAAGATTCTAAACTGTTGTGTAGGTAGGTTCTCGGATACCTTCGTGCAGAAAGTCAAAATGGAGCCCCTATCTGCAATAAATGGGAAGTTCAAAGAGTTTTAAATTTAATTGGTAAAAGAATATGGCCGGTAAAATCCAGAAAATAAGCATAGGGTGGGATTTGTTTTATTTTTGGCCGATACCTATTCATGGTGGTAATTAATGAAGGCGATAAGTATGTTATCCCCCATAACTTCGGGAGACTGGTGTGGTGCACCGGTCGCACCAGACAAGCTATGCCCCTGATCCCACAAATGAACAATGGATACGAAAGAGGGGGACCAAATTTGTAATTTATTATTTGTTGCATTACTTTATTACAGAAAACAATTACAAGATAATTAATATATTTGTATTATTTGACATATACTACTTGAATTTTCAATACAGAAAAAAACTGCTCCGATGTAATAAAATATATTTCCAAGAATAAATCAGTAATAAATGTTGGGCTCTTATCCCCCATCATATCCTTCTTCAAGGAATAATACTTCCTGTCGCGACACAATGAAGAACGATAATTTGAATAACCATATTTGCCACTGAATTCTAGAAGACGTGCACAGATAATGAAGTTACATTTATGTCCAGAAGCAAAACAAGGGGCATCTCAACATTTTCTCAAAAGATCAGGGAAACTGGACGAAAAACCTGATCGAGATAGAGGTCATTGACCCGGAGGCTGCAGTACAATACTTGCTACAGGTTTTTTACATTTATACAGTCCAAATGGTAAATAATGCATTAAATATCACTGTGAAAATTAATGATACTTTCCTTGTGATGATCAGTATAGTCTCTAATTGTATAGAAACAGTTATGCAACAGAAACGATTTCACTTGGGATTTAAACTTTTCTATCGAATTTAATCGTTTAATGTCATCTGGCAAAGTGTTGTAAAATAATGTACATGTATTGTATGTAAATTTTTTGTAATGAGCTGTTGATACTGTGACATGATAAATATAATTTCCACGTCGAGTGTTATAGTAAAAGACATCGGCGTTTTCTGAAAATATATTCCTACCCTTAAGCAAATCATTTTTGAAAAATACCACTGCTTCGCAAATCAATAAACAAGGCAGTGGTAAAATTCCTAGCCTTTATTAAAAGAGAGGCTTACAAGAATCACGTGAGTGGAATTTGCTTATTATTCGTACAATTCTTTTTCGTAATTTAAAAGTCTGGGAGCTATAAGATTATTTTCCCAGAATATTACACGATATCTCAAGCGGGAATGAACATTCGTGAAATTTACACAACGAGCAGTATAAAGGCTGACTGAAGTTGAAAGAATTCTGAACGCGTAGCATAATTAACTTCATTTTGTGTTCAATTCATGTAAATGGACTTTCCATTTGAGGTTTGACTAAACTGAGAGACCTAAAAATTTAGTTTCCTTAACATCAGTCAATGGTACACCGTTCATTTTTCAATGGAGTACAGAATTGTTTATTTGAAATGGAAAACTGGATTAAAACCGTTTTCTTTTCATTTACTATTAATTCGTTATTTCGGAACCAATTTTAAACATCTGATATTGTACTATTTACGGTTTCTTTATTGCGAAGGGTGTTCGTACTATCCGCAAAGAGAACTGTTTTTCCGTTTCGAATCGTCGTGGACATATCGTTTACGAATAGTAAGAAGAGTATAAAGCCTAAAATCGATCCTTGAGGAACTCCACGTGCAATCGGCAGAGAGTCGGAAAGATGTATACATAATGTTCCATCATTCCAATAAGTTATTTCCACTCTCTGGGATCGTTGTTTAAGGTATCAACATAACCAATCTAGAGCAATACCACGGATTCCATATCAATGTAATTTTGAAAGTAAAATGTCATGATCAATGGCATCAAAAGCTTTTGAGAGATCTAAAAATAAATCAATAGGTACTTCGTTTCGCTTGCAATGATGATGCGACATCTTTAAGAAAAGAAAATATGGCTGTTTCCGTTGATTTTGATTTTCTAAATCCATGTTGGCAATCTGAAAGCGCGTCGTGTTTACTGAGAAAGGTTTACATTCATACGTAAAATAGTCTCTCTAATAAAAAAAAACTGACAAGAGAAATAGGCAGATCATTTTTAATTTCATTTTTGTTACCTTTTTTGAACAGCGGCTTCATCTTAGCCGTTTTTAAAATATCTGGAAACGTTCCGGTGCATAAGAATGCATTAAATATGTGAGTTAACTGGGTATTATGGCACGCGCGTAAGTCTTCAACAAAGAATCTGGGAATTCATCTAAACCACTGAATATTTATTTTTAGTTTACTGATTATTTTGAGAATTTCATAGGAAGAAGTTTCGGAAACGAACATCGTGTCTAAAAGTTTGGGAGAAATGTCTGATAATGAATTTTGTGGCTGAAGACCATTAGTGAGATCGGCAGCATCAAAAGTATTGGTTAAAGAGAATATTCACTGTTGCCGGATCGTTCACATTTATATCGTTATATTTTAAAATAACATTCTCTACAAGGTTTCTAGTTGATTTGGTCGTATTTTTTATTATATTCCACATTGCTTTTGTTTTGTTATTTGAGTTCAAAATATCCTGATCATGTTTCATGATTTTAGTTTGACTTGTGACTTTTCTTAACGATTTCTTAATGATTTGTATTTTTTGAAATAGAGGAGGAAGTATTGAGATACGTTATGATGTTTAGAAATTAGAGAAAAAATTCGCTTCTTTTTACATGAGGTCCTAGTGTTATCCACGAATTGCTTTTCCGTGTAATATTTAATCTTCCTTTTTGAAGAGGAAAGCAAGTCCTAAAATGAAAGCGTTAAAAAAATTATATTTATCGTTTCTATCCCATGACTCCTGCATCAAGAAATCAATTAATAATTTTATTGTACTTTTAGTAAACAATCTAGTCATACGTGTAATATTTATTGTGTCAGTGTTCGCATTACTTATAATGGTAAGAATTTCTGCATCGTGGTCACTGAATCCTAAATCCTTTGTTTCAACTTCATATCGAGAAGTAGTTTTCTTAATTATAATTTGATCGATTGCCTTCATCGAATTTAGAGTGATCCATGTAGGTTCATTAATTGTAATTGAAGGAATTAATTAAATTTATAAATTGTTCTTTTTCACAAGATTCGACCAGAAAATCAATCTCCGCATACAACAATGGGTTCAAATCGAGCGATTCCTGACTTTATTGATTGTTATCTCCAGTTTTTCTAAGAACAAAATATACTCTTCAGCTCTCTTTGTTGAAGGCCTGTAGATGCAAAGTAATATCACTTTTAGCAAAGTAAGATGTATAACTGAAATTTCGAAAATATTTTCAACGAAATACACATTTAATTTCGTCAAGGAGGTAGAATCAAAGTTATTTCTAACGTAAATACAAGAACCCCCATATGTTGGATCTTTATGCGAGTCTCTCTTTCTCTCTCTCTCTCTCTCTCTCTGCAATAAAAGCCTGGGAGGTAAAAGTTTATTCACGAATAGTCCTCCAGTCGACCCCTTGATCATCATTCAATCGATCCCTTCAAAAATTCATCGGCCACAGGCTGGTCGATACCGACCCAATATGGAATCCATTATCTATATCGACCAAATATTTTATGAAAAAAGAATTCATTTAGTTTTACATGATGTTCTAATCTTTCCTGTCATCCAAATTCAGCTTTTCCATGAAATATTTAATGAACATTTTTAAAGAGTAAAGCACGTATTAAAGAGAAATGAAGGCGTCAAAAAATGTATATTTGTGGTTTCTATCAACTGTTTGGTATACAGCGTCTAATGTTTCCTGAACAGGGTAGTGCATGAATAACTTTATTTCACTTTTAGTAAAGAACGTATGTACGTTTATTATTTAATATGTCGGTGTTCTCATTTATTGTAATTGTAAAAATTTGTGCATCCTTGTAACTGTAGTTTTTTTTTAACTTCATATCTAGTCCTTGTTTTGTTAATTATTTTATTGATTCCATTCTTTGAATAAAGAAACCTCCTTGAAGGTATATTTCTTGTAATATCGACACCAAATGAATCAATTATGTTGAGAGACTCCGTCTTTTAGTCAGATTCGACCAGAAAATCAATGTTAAAGTCTGTGCATACAACAATGAAGATTACTGACATAGTTTAGAGTGTTTGTTGACGTTGTTTAGTGTGTCTAGATTTCTTAAGAACATGCATCATCTACAGCTCATTGTTGGAGGTATGTAGATTGAACGTAAGCTAAATTAATAAGCTTAGGAAGATGTAGAACATTTCAAAAACGTTTTAATCTAAGTACATATTTAATTCAGTCATGGAAATAGAACCGATACCATTTGATTTGTTGATTTCGATATTGAATCGATATCATTTCGAAATTAAATACAAGAACTCCCATTTGAAGAACCCCTATTTGATTCCCTTGCCATAGATAGCCCACAAGGTAATACTCGTAAAAGTTGGGAATATGGAAACTGCGAAGTTCATTATGAGATAACCAATGTTCTGTAAAGCGAAGAACGTCTGTTTAATATAAATCGCAAACAAATGTTTCAGACATCAGGATGGGAAAAATCTGGAGCAGCCTCGGTAAAATCAGTGAAAGAGACTGAATGATATGGTGCAGTATGTGAATCTTTTACAAGTACCTCCACTACAATGAAAATCTTGCAAAACAACTCCAGAACTACAGTTAAGCGATTCATAATGTGAAAAGTCATAAAATCGTAACAATAATAAAAAAAACCTTTTTCCAAACTCCGAGCTCTAATGATCATTGACGAAACAAATACAATTGCATGAACGTCTCAGCTACATGTATTAGGCAATCCGCATGACTTCTATGAGTTACACGCATTCTTGTGCAGCGACTCATTGCAATTATAGTCATTTGGCATTAATGACAACTAAAAAATCGGAGTAAAGAAAAGGAAGAAGACGATGAAGATTTTTAAGAAAATTAAAAAGAAAAAAAAGAAAAAAAAAAAAATGATGATGATTTAAGACGACGACGAAGAAAAAAAGGCTTAAGGGAAGAAGAAGAAAATGATGATGAAGACAAAGAACAGGAAGAAAAACAAGAGGAAGAACGAGAAACTTTTACTCACCTCAATTCTCTCAAAGAGGAAAAAGGCAGTATTTCCTCTTTGTGCTCTCTGTATGCAATTAACGGCACATGAATTGCATTCTAATTTTTCGCATCTGTCTCGAACTGCGGCGCCACGAGAGTTAGTAATATTTTAATGTTTCTAAACCATATGCGCATTCAGTCTACATTCATCTACATGTATATAAGTAAACATAAAAGCAGTTATAATTCACAACTAACTTTTCCTTCACCGCTGAAAAAATCTTATATAATAGATGTAGGTAGTTCATTGTCCATCTTAAGATCTTGTCACATTACTTTGATTTTAGTTTTTCAATACAGTTTACTTTTTAGTATGTAACGTGCAAAGCATATCATGCAAGCAGGATCGAGCGGGATTGGGAGGAGATAGGATGTAAATAAAATATTGTAGACATGTGCTCACTGTAGATACAATTTATTACTTTTTCTGGAAAAATTGATAGTCGTGATAGATACTCGGGAAGTGCTGGGTACAACTGTTACACTTTTAATGAAGTATCACTATGTGGATCGATTAGGCAAGACTAACTCTTCTTATTCAATATCTTAATTTATCACACTTTAAACGTTTCGTCAATAGAATGATGGCGTCGTCAAAACTAGAATATTACATTTTTTATAGCAAAATAGTTTAGTAATATGTAATACTAGGAAAAATTGAAAATTAAATTAAGATCAAATTAGATTTACATATGTTATGACTGGATAATTTTAATCACAATTCAAAATTCGTTCACGTATCAAAAATTATCAATAGTAAGGTAATATTATGAAAAATGTTTTCTCTGTTAGTTTGTTAATGTTAGCATCGATGACAACCACCACCACCACCACCGCCACCAACACCTCCACCACCACCACCAACAACAACAATTATAATAATAATAATAATAATAATAATAATAATAATAATAATAATAATAATAGTTGATATATGTAAATACAACAAAATTTGATTTATAAAAGAAAATAATAGTTTAGTAGCAATGGACAAACTTTTCTTAACATACCCAGCACATATTAGAACTTCACAAGTACATAAGGAGTACTGGTTTATTTGATTTATTACAGCAGAATTCTGAATTCATTACATAGACAATACTAATTTCGTAATGTAGACCTTCAATAACATGTTCATTCGATTTAATATCAATAAAATATTTAACTCTGCATTTGATAAATAGTTGATAAATATATTCTATGAGTAGGTTAATTGGATTACGTACAGCCACAAGATCATACATTCACAAAAATATTGACTACATATTATGGGATAAATACCGCAAATTATCTACCATGTTACGTACATTTTGTGAACTAAGATAGTATTACATTTCTTATGCACTAATATGATACAAACGTATCACGAACACGTTAAATCACAGAAGTATTACAATTTTAGGTTCCATATGTTAAAGCTATAGTGCACTATAAAATAGCTTGCAATTGTTTATTATTACTGTTGTGTTCTTCCTTACCTTCAAAATATCATAAAACTCTGGCCCATAATATTTATTATCTGGGATTTGCTTTGGACGAGATCCCCAAATTCCCATCTTGGCGAAATAGTAGAACAGCTACTGCACAACAGGCCCGTTGACAGTCCTGCACAAAGAAACATACATCCGATTCAATAACTAGCAAGGAGATATGTCAATCGAATTTGATTAGTAAGCGAAAATTCGCTATTTGTATATTGACTGCATGTCTTCGGAATTCTTCCAAGGAAAATTAAAAATGTAATTGATTCATAAAACACGTACCTTTCTGCAGTGCGGTAATCACGAAAAAAAAAGTAGCGTATGAAGTTTGCAAAGAAGCGAAAAGATGACAAGCGAGAAAATTAGAGGCAACTAACAGCGAAAAGACAAGCGAGAAACTTCCAGAGACTACTCACAGCGAAAATACCACTAGCAACAAAAACGTACTTAACTTCACTGAGGTAAAACAAAGCACTGACTCAATATGTGCACAACTGATCTCTGAGGGATCACGTGGTATCATGAAAAGCTAGAATTATTGCAATTACAATAAAGAGCATACTTTCGTGTTTTTTAAGGCCGTAATCTTTTTAGGCAACTCAGACTATGGTTTAAATTTTATTTAATTTAAACCCATTTAACTTAATTTAATTGTTTTCAAAAACAGTAAAAACTATTTATGACGTATGGGGAAGAAGCATAACATGCGCGTTTTCTTGAGCTCCAGAATCCCCACCCCTCCATTGTTGAATTATTAATAAAGATACCAAGAATCGTCGTTGAAAAGTAGAATATTTCGCCCCTGAGTAGCCTAAAAAAACATATTTCCATCAGCAAAGAACTAGAATATTATGTAACAGTTTGTTTGCATTGTTATTATTGTTAACATCCTCATTCTTCGCCATACTCTCGCAACTCGCAAAAAGTGTGAACTAAAGCAAATATGCTCGTTCTTTTTAGGGGGAGGGTTGTTTGTTTTGCTTTTAGCGTGTAGGTAAATTGTATAGGAATATAAAATATTTTCAAGATTAAGTGTGGATGCAGTAGGACCTCCAAAACAAGAAGAAATGTTAATACATTAAAAGACTTCCATTTCCCACTATCCGAGTTCGTTTGTAGGAAATCTTTCCAGTTATCGCCAGTAATGTTTTGCGATTAAAAAATCAAGCCAAAATTATGGAATCTCCAAATTGTCTTAACAATATCAACATGGCAGCTACCACTACTTATGCCAGCAACAGAAGATTCAAAGGTAATTTCTTTATTGCAAGAAAATTGCAGGCTCACATTACTGATTTATAAGATATGTAATATATACAATGTGGAAAATTCAACTTGGCAGTTAGACACATAATAAGTAAATATTATGGGGTAATTATATCCAATGTAGTAGGTCCACTCTGTCTTTCAAGAGATAATAGGCCTCCAGTTTGTCATACATTATATTAAAATACCTTCCAATACCTTTTATTAATTTCTGAATTTGACTTTCTCATGTTAGTAGTTTTAAAGACAAATGTCCATAGATTCAGATGATTCACAAGCTACTTAAATTAATAGTTGCATTTTATGACAGTAGCCTTCTACTTTTAGCATTTATTTTATTACAGACTGACATGTTCCGTATGGAAGTAGGGGCAGTCTGAACTAATGATGGAAATGATGCCAAAAATATTAATGTAATACTATAGTGGTCCTACAAACTTGGATAACTAGGTTTCAGATTCAGTGGAAAATAACTTTAAGTTGCCTGTGTTTCACAAAACAACTTACAAAGTGGAACATTTTCACAAGTTGAAACAAAAATATTAAGTCCAAAAATGCAAATTATAATGCACTAAAATAAAAAGATGACTTGACAAAAGTGAAAGCAATTCTTGAAAAGAACTACCCCATTGACTTTATAAAACTCATTGACATGATAAAAAAAATATATAGATGACTTAAAGATTACCTCATACTCATTACAAACCAATTACTGTACTATAATGGATATTTAAAAAAGTTCCTTGTTCACAATCCAAATGCATTAGCAAAATATTATAGAGAAGACATTCAGTTTATTTTATCAGCAAATAATGGCTAAAATCCATTCTTGCTTAACAGAAAGATCAATTTAAACTAATTTTACCAGAAACAAAGAACAAGAGTAATAACACCAAGAGGAATCTGAAGCCTCTTGTCTGATTTGAAGTAGATCTATATGACATAGTCTTCATGACAATACAGCAGAATATTAATAATTGTTTTGTACAATGGCAAAGCAGGAACCTCTCTAATTCAATACTCATGTAAATTTAGACAAAAAATATAAATAATTCCAACGAAAAGAAGATTAAGTATATAATGTTGGGGAAAATTGCTATAGTTCATCACTGCAAGAAAGAACTAATAAATAGATGTACCTGTGATATAATTTGCTTGAAAGAAGCAATTCAGCTGACTGTCTTCATTAGGTACAAGGCAATTACATATTAGTACAAGGCAACACATATTAGAATGAAACTGCTTCATTTCATCAAGCGTTTGTGTTAGGCATCATTTAGGAAGTAGAAATGTTGGCAAAATTAATCCTAAATGGTGATGAAAACGTAATTCTGAATGTGGTTTCTAAGTCATTGAGGAAAAAGCTTTTCTGAGAAAATAATGTTTGAAGTAGTGTTCATGGTTACATCGACAAATCTAAAACCTGTTCATATTTTTGTTTACGATATCTCTGTCTATTGAGGAAATAAATTAATAATATACATTTGATTTATTAAAAAAAAATAAAAACATCCTATGTTCTTTTAAGAGGATGGTGGAAAGATATGGGTTAAGGAAATATAAATCAAAGAAAAAAAAATAATATTGGAATAATTTTTCTTGTCAATATTATCTCTGACTCAATCAATTCTCATCAATTTATCACTGTATCTGTCAACCAATTTTCATCAATTTATCTCTGAATGTTCCAAAAACCTAATAAAATGGTGGAAACATAGTTGATAATTCCAAAAATCGTAATTTTGAGTAAGAAATCCTTCACACATCTCAAAAACGTAGCAATTATCTTACTGTCTACTTATGTTGATAACTTTAATGATGACAATTCAAGACCACTATTTCGGACAAACAAACTAATTTTTGAAATATATTATTATAAAATAATTGCATGTAATATTAAATGTCAAATATTAATTAATTATTTTATTTCCATAAAGATAACATTTTAAATATCTCACTAAAACTTTAAGTCTTGGATTAGGTGATGTATTTCTGAAGGAGGTTATATTAAATGTTCTTCATTATTGATTTATTTCATGAAATCTTTATTTTTAGTGTTTCCTGGAGAGAATCTATTGTAATTCCAAGATAAGTCACAACAAAAACAGACCAATTTCCCTTTACCTGCACTCTGTAAGATAAGCTGTTAATAAAATATCATGGTTTTTTACCACATTAGTATCAGGTTTATCACCAATGAAGAATGAATTGAGAAAAAATTATTCAACAATTGACCTTGATCATGTTGAGTGAATAAATTAATATAGAATTATATGTTATCCAATTATTAGTAATTAACATGCAGAAGTAATTAATCAATTAGACTACATATTAATAAAGCTTATGACATCACACATCACATGGAAAGCCTTGCGTTATTAACTTTCACAGTTTTTTGAAACAAGTGTAAACGAGTATCTGATATTTTTGTTAAAAACTTTCTAAGAAAGAATTAAAATAATTTACTTTGTCATATAAACTTGATGTAGTCAGTGGCATTCTACAAGGATTTGTGCTAAGTGCTAATTTTTTTTTTAGTATTTCAATTAATATTATTACAGTAGTACAAAACACAAATAGAATATTCCCAAACCCATCAAAATATATTTATATGCAGATGGTACTACAAGGTGTGTATTGAAAAATGTAACTGGTGAGAAGCTATTTTAAAATTGCTAAATCAATTGTAATCCTGGGCTTCTGAGTTTGGTTTTAAATTTCCAAAGACAAGAGTGACATAATAGTATTCAAAGGATGAGAGAATATAAAATAATATTAAACTTGATGAAACTTGTTGTATATTGTGATAATGCACTTATGTTAATCAAAATTGATAATGGATCAAATAAATTACTATTCTGCTTTAAAAGTATTATTAAACAACCTTAACTCTTGTTCATTTAACATTCTATACATACCTCATAGTTTGTGCTTTAAGTAAGAGTCCTATAGCAAGTAGACTAAGAGAAACCAAAGAAGAACGTATAAAATTATAATGAGAAAATTAGTTCTTTAAATGCTTTATAAAAACTACATACTCCTCAAAATTCAGTTTCCAGAAATGTTCTCCCCTCCAAATTTCAATGCCGAATAATCCTTCTATTATAAACTCAATAAAAAATTTGGGTGCTTTTCACTTAAAATTTCAATCCAATAAGCACAAAGGGAGTACAATAAGGGCAACTTCTACAACAAAACAAAATTGACACTAGATTTATAGTGTTCTAAAAAGGAAACAAGCTCTTTAATATTCCAGTATCTCCTTAGAGAAAGGTACAATAATAAAGAAGACAATTATATTTGCTTAAATGTAGATGGATTTCACTCACAAGATGGAGTAGAATATGCTGTGATCTCCTTAAGTCATGTCAGTCTTCATCAATTTCATTTAATTCCTTGTCTATAATTACTAGTGCACAATCGTTAGACCAAAAGGAATTCAGCATTGTTTTCTTTTAAGAATTTTAGAACTCTAAGAAAGCTTAATTATGAAAAGTATGGAATAATGTAGAATTAGAAACAAATTCAAACAGTTAAAGTAGTATTGAGACTTGGCATGTAAGTTAAAAATTTATCAAACAATAATTGAAACAATTCATACATGCAAAAATATTAAATCTGAATGATTCATAACATTGAGGTTCTGAATGATTAACAACAATCTGAATGAATTTACAATCTGAAAGATTCAAAACATTCAGGTTCACAACATTGTTGTGGGTATCTATTGGCTATTCGTACACTCTGAACAACCAAACTCTGTCGAAAAGACACTTAAAATGTATTCCTAAATTTAGAATTTTATCCACAAGACCTAATTTTAATTATATCCACTATGAGAGGAGCAGAGGTAGAAAGAAAATGTTGAAATTTATTGACCTGCATGATGAATATTGTTTGATTCCCAGGGATCCTTCCTGTATTTTGAGGAAGTTAATAAAGACAAACCATGATAATGAGGAGGAGGCATTTTTTTAATTAAATATTTTCTTTCACCTCATCATCAGAACAGTGCATCTTAATTTATTATTAGCCTTAAAATTTTGTGACTCAAGTGAGATCTTGAAAATAAATACAGATTTTGTAAGCATATTGTGTAAATCCATACAACGTTCATTTTTAATTTTAGTATATGAATAAAAATAATATAACCAAATGGATACACTTAAAAATATTCAAATCAAGGGAGAATATAATTGGAATTAATTTTTGTACTTCCTCCTAAAAAGTGTGGTAATTGACTGATGTATTTGCCAATGGCTTCTCAAAATTGAAAATCATACTGGAGTATGCAATAATTTAGTACTGAGTTTTCAGTCCTTCATATTTTATGGAATTTTCTATTTCACCAGGTTATATGAGTGGGTTGTAAATAGTCCTCCTGTTTCCAGGGAGTTATTGTCAGATATTACCTACCTCTGTAAATTCTGTTACAAACTTTTTGTTGTAATTAAACTAGTCTTTAAAAACAATATGTGAAGGGGGTCAGTAAGCGATTATTAACAGTCACAGTAATGGAATTTTGAAATTCAATTTATCTTAACAATTTGAGGTTTAATTTGAGTTTTAAATTGAGATACAAAACCCATAAACCTAACAATACATTCTTTACTATACATACTTTTCCTCCATATATCATAAAATTATCACTGTTCTTTAAGAGAAATAAATAAATATATAAAAACAACACATAAATAAATGCAAGAACAAGAAAATCATTTTGCTGTGATTCTCCCATTTTGATTGTTGAATGGTACCCAACAATACTGAAGGGGTAAAGGGTTGAGCAAGGAGCTTCTTGATACATTCAACTCAAATAACACAAATTTGTGATTTATGACCACTTGTCCTGATATCTTCAAATTGTATAAATGAATACAGATTAGTCAAAATATGATCATAATATTCAGTATTTATATCAAATATTCTCAAAGTTGTTGAGTGAGGAACGCTTTACATTACTTCCCTCCCAATGGTATCAAAAATAAACCCAAATATATACCACATGTGTCACTTGAGGAATCATGTGGCACATATTTTGCTAAAGAATAAGATCTGACAAATGTGCATTTTACTGAACGACAACACCTAAATGCTGTCATTCAGTAAAAAGTCGTTTCCATTTAAAATTAAGACTGAAATATGTTTGAAGAAAATGGATTGATTTTGCTTTTAATATAATCAATTTAAGACCAAAAGTAGATTGAGTTTAACTGCACACATAACATGGAATAGTAGTATAGAATAGGCTAAATTTGATGTTAGGATCCGATTGTCACCCCATTACATCGTAAAAATCCCCAATCTTAAAAATGCCAATCGTAAAAAGCATGTGATTGTTGACAGAAAAAGCATCAATCACACTGAATTTCTACATTACAGTTATTTTTTCAACCTGACTGTGAAATTTGTTTTCTAATCAATTTTATAGAAATTTAAACTGTATAGCTCATTTAAAATATGGTCACTCTTGCTAATAATTAAAGAATTCTCAGAAAGAAGCAACTAAAATGTTGTAAATATTAAAATATATATTTTTGTTTTTCACAAAATGTTTGCTTTTTTACTACGGCTTTAAGTGTTCCATACATATTCCCTGGAACAAAAATTGAAGAGTTCGGAAACCTTTAATTGTTTGTGAAGGCTAGTTTTCTTTCATCTCTGAATCATTTTGATCTAACGTTTTTATAATGCGAATATATTTTCGGAATCCCTTTAAAATTTTAGAATATAATTAAACATTCAAGTACAGAAGGGGCATTGCATTTGTCGGCAGATGCCGTATCTCTTGTCCACCTTAGCTCAGTGGCGTATACTGTGGGTACCGGCGGTAGCCCGTAAAAATTACTAGAAGCAAAATATGTCAAGATAAATTATATTTTAAAAAAATGGTAACGGCTTCCGGTAACTTTCCTGTCAACTTTTGTACGCTTCGCAACTTCCAGTTGCTGATCAATGACGAGAAGCGACACTGAAGGAAAAATTCTCTTGTGCTTTCGGCCTTTTTATTGTTGTTCTTGTTGTTGTTTTGAGCAGTGGTATCGTGAGTAGTGCTGTCACTTTAATGTCAGTGAGAAAATTTGGACGCAAATAAAAGGTTACGTGGCAGGGAAGAGAGAAAAATGTACGTTATCTGAGGTGCAAACGCTCAAGAATGAGGCTGTGGAGAGGACAACAACCGAACAATGGTGCAATGAGGTATGTCATATAAAAAAGGTAATTTCGAAGGCATGGGAAGACGAAGGAATTGTAGAAAAAAAATTGAAGAAATTATTTCTCTTCAATATTAGAGTTCTATCCCGTCCAAACAATCATCAGAGGGAAGTGACTCTGAAAAAAGTGGAGTATTTCCTTTATAACAGTAATTTTTTTTACAATAAAACTATGTAAATAGTGTAAATCTAGTAGAAATTCTTGTGTTTGTAATGTTAGAGAACATCTTCGGGTAAATTAATGTGCTTCGCGAAGTGGAGAGCAGCATTTGACATAGGACGAAAACTGCAGTTGTGACGACGACACATGCAGTCATCCACCCACTGTACCGCTTGTCTTACTGTCACCGCGATCGGACGGTCCTCGCCGCTCCTCCCCCAGCCGCTCTAGCACGTGCTCAGCCTTCCGGCGTGGTAACGCCGCTCCCCACCACAGCCCGCCCTCAAGTCGGTTCTTATTTTAATCGGACCACAGGCACGATCAACTGTCAGGAGGATAACACATTACTGATATTTCGAGGAATCACCGTACACAATAATTGCAAACATAAGTTTGGATCGTATTCGCCCTTGCTCTATTATGAGATAAATTCTACCAGAATTGCCGCGAGAGTTGACACCTAAAATAGTACAATAATTGCATTCAGAGCAAAAACAAGAAATACAAGTTGCAGGAAAGAGAACTAACAAAACATGAAATATGTCCGAGGAATTTAAACAGCAAAGAATCCAAAGAATGTTAAAAGTGCAAGAAATCAGTAGAATGTCACTCTTTAATTTAGAAGAAAAACATATTCTTTAATGCACTCATAATTTTATAAATTTATATTAATAATTTTAAGTAACAAAGTACTCAATAAAATAGGTTACGAATGTAGGTCACATAAATACCGACTTATATTTGTTTATGATGTTAGAAAGCATTTACGCAACGAAATTTTCCCTGGAGTCCGTTTTCTCCCAGGCGACCAGTAACGTTCGTTTGCAAGACGCGATCTTTCCCGATTTAATACTCACATATGGTGAAAATTCATATCATTAACTGTTCAACGTTTTTTATACTTTTGACTTCAAAAGTGCTTCCCCAACTAAAATTGTCACCGCACGTCACTGCTGTAATCTATTCTGTTGAGATCTGTGCTAAATTGCTCTCTCGTCAGTCCTTTTACGAGTCGACAAAGCCGAAGAAACCGCTGGGACCCAGAGGCGTGCGTTCTTGCATGACTCACTCCCCCCTCCTGCTGCTAAGAACGGGCCAGCCAAGGGCTCCGGTTGCCGATTTCGCGAGCGGTTTCTTGACAAGCTCGGAGCACTTCGGAAACAGAAGGCAGTAAGCGGACAGGGTAAATTAGATGGGCAAAACATACACGTTTGGAGGTGAGTATATATGTACATAATAGATTATATTAAGCGTGTTCTGTGTGTGAAAATAGCATCAAATTAAATACGTGATAGTGTCGAAGTTAACCATTGTCAATTTCCTAGATATTAAAAAAAAAATAAAACAGCAAACTTCGAGAAGTTTACCCGTTGACAATGAGTGTATTGTTATTAGAGAAGCATTTTAATTGTTCTTATAACGAGAAATTGTAAAAATGATTGTGTCATGAAATTATATATATATATATATATATATATATATATATATATATATATATATATATATATATATATATATATATATAGCAACCTTACATAGAAGAGAAAATTAGTGAAATCTTCCCAATCAGAATTTAAAAGCTTATTTCCAAAGTGACCTAGATGGTAAAACACAATATTTTAGGGAGGGAAAGCATTCATGATCAGCATTACAGTAGAAATAGGGTGCAACGATTTTCGGATGCCGATTAACAAAGGGAGAAAAGCAATTTTTCGATCACAATATTTGGCACCAAGACGGAGAAGAATCTTCAGAACAACAAGATATGTAAAATTAGAAAATAAACGGAAACGAAGATACATCACTTTGAATGTAATATCTTCAAATCGCGGTGTACTGCAATGAAATCATCAGTCGCAGATTGTGGCCTCTCAGACTCCCTGTGGCTCCTACAACCCGATCACAAAGTTTAAGACATACCCGAAGCAAATAATAAGCAGTAATATTATAAATTATAAATTCACAAAATGTTTCAATCGACTGAGACTTTCACTGGTCATTCTTTTTTACTACGAAGTTTCGTAGTATCATCATCAGTTGATGATTTGAATTTTTTGTAATGGGCTGTTGATACTGTCACCTGATGAACATGATTTCTACGTCGAGTGTTATAGTAATAGACATCGGCATTTTTTGAAAATATATTCCCGCCCTTAAGCAAGTCATTTTTGACAAAAACCACTGATTCGTAAATAAACAGACAAGGAAATGGTAAAATTCCTAGATTAATGAAGAGAGGCTTACATGAATCACGTGGGTGGGATTTGGTTATTATTCGTACAATTCGTTTTTGTAATCTAAAAGTCTGGGAGCGATAAAATGTATTCTCCAGAATATTATGCCATATCTCAGGCGGGAATGAACATTCGCGAAATATACACAACGAGCAGTATGAAGGCTGACTGAATTTGCAAGAATTCTGAACGCGTAGCATAATGAACTTAATTTTGTGTTCAATTCATTTAAATGGACGTTCCATTTAAGGTTTGACTGCATTGAGAGACCTAAAAATTGTGTTGCCTTAACATCAGTCAATGGTGCACCGTTCATTTCCAATGGAGCACAGAATTGTTTATTTGAAATGGAAAAATGCATCAAAACCGTTTTCTTTTCGTTTACTATTAATTTGTTATATCGGAAATTTTGAAAATTTTTCGAAAATTTGTTATTTCGGAATTCATAAATTCAAAATCATCCCATGTGTTTCCTTGCGTTATACATGGTACGGCCTGATATCACTCTTGGTTCCATACCCCCCCTCCGTTTCAGAGCTGCCAGACCAATTGCGGAGATCAACAAACGTGGAAATGAGATATGGATCGCCCGAGTATGAGAATACGACCCGCAACCATATTAAAGATTTTAGTTGTGGCCGTTGAAGCCTTGTAAGTTGGACATCCCTGGTCTAGAAGATCAAATTCATTTAAGAGGGAACAAACAGCAGTGAGAATAGTGATACTAATGCTAAGAAGTTAAAACAAACAAGTTTAATATCTGGTTTCTTCAATATGCTGGAAAAAGGAAAAGATCAAACAAAATTTGATAATCTTGTTACAAAATTCGTTGTTAACGGAATCAGATCCTTATCGATTACAATTAAAAGAAGCAAAATTAGTGATATTATTAGTGCCGCATTACCGCGTAAGCAAAGCAATTGCTTAGGGCCCCTTCAAAATGCGATATTTATTGATGTTTTTTAACATTTTAAAAAATACCAATATTATCTAACTAAATTTGAAAATATTTCTAAGTATTTTCTAAGTATAGAAAGAAACTAAGAAAAAATATTTCTGAGTATAAGGTTGCTTAATACACATAATATTATTAATATTTATGAGTTCAAAAATATCAATTTTTCGATCTTTCAAAGTTTGGGGATTAAATGTTTCTATCCAAAAGTACGATTATTCAAACCAACCGGCCTTTTGTTTAAGTTAAAGTTCATTATTGGCTTACCTTGCTGCTATCGGTTTTCTCCAAATTTCATGTTTAAACATTACGAAACAACATTTAAAAAGCAAAATTGAAGGCGTAATGCTTTAAGTAGCTGTGTTCGTGTTTTTTTAAATAACTGTATCTGTTAAAGTAAGTATTCATGTACCTAATTATACATCGTATAGCTTTTCATTATAGATAAAGAACAAAAACGTTTTTTTATTATTGAAATATACTAGTCCAAATGGCTGTTATTTTGTACACTGTTATGTCGTCAGCGTCCAATCTGTACACAAAATTTAACATGTATTTGTAGCGACAAGGTACGTAAAAAAGTGTAAAATAAAAGAAAAGTTTAATGTTTGTGGTCTTATAGTATTTTATCATTAAATACATGATATATTTTCTCTGCAGATTAGATGCTGACAATATAACAGTGTACAAAATGACATTAATAAAATATTGTTTTTTTTAGACTTTCTTGATTTATTTAGATAGTTCTGCAATCCCGTGTTTATATTAGACGATTACTAAATATCTGTGCCCATTCGCGACCCTCCGAACTTTTAATCATTTTTTAGTACAATGTTTGGGAAAAATCATCGCAGTCATGTGTATGGTATATAAAAACGTTTAAAATGCCCGGGTGACACGAACTGACGCTACGCTCCAAATAAAGAATGAAGCACTTATAAAAATAACGTATAAAGTGTTGCTTTATTTCTTGGAGCCAATATACTAATTCTTTGAATGAAAATCATTTTTACTAACTTAAATCATTTTTATCAAATTTCGCACCTATTGCAAATGTCCATCTATAATAAATAATTGTATTGCAGGTGATTTAATCGATCTAATCAAAATTTAATATGATAAAACAATTATCAATGTGGCCCCAAAATATTTACTGCTAAGCCCCGTGCACTGGTAATCCGGTCCTGGATATAATGTTTGAAAAACTAGTAGTGTTGAAGAAAAACAAGTCCAATTGTATATAACTGTTTTTGTCCAATTGTATATAACCAAGTTTTGAGATGTAAATTGTGAAACTGGAAAACTAGGTATTGGTTGTATTTTATATTTTCAAACGTATTTTAAAATACTATTTTGTATTTTGTATCTAAAATACTTTTATGGAAGAATTTTGTGTTTGGTATCTAAAATTCTTTCCGGAAGTATTTTGTATCTGAAATACTTTTTTCAAGTATTTTGCGCAAATCTGTGTGTATGTTGAATACCGTTTTGTGGCCCAGGTTACCTTTCTAAGGCATTCTGTTGAACATTGCTTTTCGACAGAATCTTTTAAAACGAACCGTTTAGCGAAAAGAAAAAAATATTAATTGAATCTTCATAAGGTAATATATCATAATAATCATTGTTGAATATTAAAAACACGAAAAAAATGTGTGAATTCTAAAGATTCTAGTCTCAGATTCTCTCATTTCCTGGATGTTTTACTAAAATGAATCTCTCTGATTGTAGTGGCGTAGATTTTGTTAGGAATTTAGAAATTCCTAAAGATTTCGGCTTTCAAAAGCTTCCAACCTCGTTCTCTCTATCCATTAGACTTTCTGGCCATTAGTGCAACTGGAACGCACTCTTCACCTCATCACCTCATTTTCTAATGACGAAACCATGAAAATGAAGTCCCCTACGTATGTAATGGACAATCCTCGGAATTCATTGAGGAGTTGACTTCGCCGTAAGAATAAACAAAAACTTGCTGGTATAAAATAGAAATCATATGGTTTTAAAAAAATGATAAGCTCGTCATCACATTTTCGAGTAAATAATTTGGCTTCATGTTGTAGGTTTGTAAACACAATGTTACAAATTTGTTGCAAAACTGAGTGTAGAGTATTGTGGCATAAGCATGAGCTGCGATATTGTTATATTTTTTGAACGTGTCTCTAATTGCAATGCATCTTGCTTAAAGAACCTGCACATTTTTTTTGCTGTGGTTCGAAAATGCAATTAAAATGCAGAGCAACACAGGATCCTGTCTGACTACTTTTCCTCGTTTGACCATTTGGTTTGCAGAAACTGACCAAACAGAATTTAAAATATTAATTTTGTAGAAACCCAAAAATGAAGACTGAATCCATTGCAAGGGAAAATAATTGAAATGTTAATTGCTAATACGCTTCGCATTCCGAACTTTTTGCTTCAGCCGCTCTTTCCTCGATTACAGCAAGAGTTCTACGCACCTTCACCGCAACCTTAAATTTAAAATATCCTTACGCACGCCTTCTATGTTTCTGTATACATCAGAGAACAAAAACACGGATACCTTCAATTTAAATTTTACCTTCTCCGTATAAATACCCAAGACATTGCTAGAGAACTAAGCAAAAGTGTCAGGAATAATTAATGCATCTAAAACTGCATGTCTAACGAAGATAAAATCTTGTGAGTTTTGAGGCTTCGTAAATTGGATTTCGAACTAAAGCTGAATACAACAAAACTTAAATCTCTCTGTGATTTTATGTGGCATTGAATGAGAGTCGGGCTATTGTAGTGAAGAACAACGCTCTATTAGAAATCAAACACAACCCACCATTACATGAAGCCGTAATAATTTATTCATTGCGAGCCTGATTGAACCGCCAACGTTTGAAGTCCCCGGCACATCGCACGTGCCAATTAGTCCCATCCATTGTAAAAGGCCATGTGGCGCGCCACGCTAAGACTTCGAGGACAACGCCCATGGCCTTCATTCCCTTTAACTCACGCTTCCTGGTCAATAATGGGCCAACAACGTGTGAAATACCCCGCTGTCAGGGTAGGGATTCACACTCCCACGTAGGCTTGAAGAGGTCGTAGCGGAGAATTGGAAATACTCTCCTAGGTGCCCAATTTCTCGGCAATAAACATCAATGCAAAAGTGTATGCAGTGATTAGACGGATGTGAAGGTGGGGGTTAAGGTCCCCCCGAATTTTTGGATCGATTGGCCCACATTCTGTTGCACTCGTCGCGAACCACATTTCTTAAGAATGTTCCCATCTTAAGAATGCTCCCGATTGGATGATAGTATCCCCCCTCTCCGTCCAGCTAGTGTCCTTGAAGTGCCTGTATGTTTAAATCGGAGTAAAGACCAGCGACAGAAATTGCATTCTCACTCTGTTATCAGCCTGGAGAGATAGTAACATTCGTGCTGGCAAAGTGGACCTACCCAGATTACGGATATTATAGATAATCCTAGGAATCTATTGAGTTTTAGAAAAACTTCGTTTGAAGTCCTTTCAAGCACTTCCACTCACAAATGTAATATTATATACAAATCCATGGAAATGTGTATTTTAACGGTGTGAGAGATCATTTCAAAAACTTACATTTGTGTAATTAAAAAAACAACAGCAAAATGAATTTTATTTCATGTTAAATAGTGCCGTTACCGTTGTAAAAGTTCGAAGAAAAAACTTGCCAACAATGTTCATGTGAAAGGGAAGACACTCGACAAGCAAAAATATTCATCAACACATTTCTTTTTATAAATATTTAATTTAGAATACCATAAGCTCTATTTCTTTCTTCTCTCCATTTGCGATTCAAGTGAAAAGATTCGTTCACAATATGCAGATGTAGATGATCTGAGCGTCTCTTTTTTATTTTAGTCAGAAGATTGAGGCACTATTATGCATGCGTGTGTCGGCGTTTAGAAAATATATATTCATGTTTTCTATTCTAAATTAAAGAATAAGCGATACAACCAGCAGATGATTGAAAAACAAATGTTAAAAATTTACTAAAAGCAGAACATTTATAATACAAAGCAGTACGAGACGACAATTGACGTAAATGGAGGACTGTTCTTCCCAATGAGGGACGGTTGGCAACCTTAGGTATGGGGAAGATGTACGTATAATCTGCTCACGTTTACTTCGGCTCCAGCATCTCAGGCTTTTACTACACGAACATAATAATAAAATTCTCGTTCAAATGAATAACTACATTGCGTTTATGTGCAAAATCTACACCTGAAACAATTAGAGCGAAATTAAAACAAAGGCGAAATTCTAAAGGTACTGGAAATGAATACCCATTCAGTATCCAAAATTAAATCCTATATGTCTATACCTACTACCCGATACACAACATTGAGAACCATATGTTATTGAACCCACTGATTAAAATAATAACGAAGCTACACAGTTTAAAGAATGTTTTCCTTGTCTAAGGAAATAAGTATTATGAAGAAACCAGTGAAGCATAGGTTTTATTATGAAACTTAAAAGAATGCACAATAGTCTATCAAACTTAACGGCAAATTCGTAAATAAGTGTATTTAAAATAAACTGTTTCATTTTGTATCAAGATTGAACGAGAAAGAAGATAAATTTATTCAGTCAATTACTATTTTGAGCGGTTCAAACTGTTTTGAGTTAATATTGCAGTGTGAACTGAGAAGAGCCTGCTATAAACAAATGTACTTTTTCCTTGGCGGTAAGAGGCTCTTGATCTACGCTAGAGATTTGCAAGCCAGTCTCGGAAGTCCAGCAAAATATGCACTGGAGGGTTTCGCCCCGCCGTGGAGTGGCAGTTGTGGAGTGCTTCCGATCGAGGAAGACTTTAATGCCGGCGTGCTCTTTTCTAAGGCTGCCTGAGCTGAGCGGATCAGAGCGTATTCGGCTCCCGCTGCGAGGTTTTGAAAGTTACGCGGCTGGCGAGATTCTAGCAGCGAACCACAAAGTTCCCACTGGCCCTCTTTTTGCTCGGCTTGCTCCTGTGCTCCAGATAACTTCGTTTCGTGCTACCTGTTAAGTCCGTATAATGCGGTGGAGGAAACCCGTCAAATTTGTCTCAGTTAATAATATTTATTTGGACGCAGAGCATAATCCAACCATTGCTCGTGGTTAGGAGCAGCCCTGTTACGCAAGAAGAAATTGCTACCAGACACCATATTATTATAATATCCAATTTTCCTAATAAAACAGGGACGTTTGCAGCAATCGACTTACGGCAAACGACTTGCAGCAATCGACAGCAATATCAAGCATCTGCGAATTCGCGATTCGAGTTTCACGTGCTCCGGTTCTCAAAAGTGGTATAGAATGGTCGAAAAATTGCTGTTGTTTGCGTCTCGATAGATAGTTACAGATGGTAAGGGAGTCAAGGGTCGAGGTCCCAAAAGGGGTGTGGGCTGGACAGGAACCGTTCACAGAGAACGCAATAGAGAATGGGATTTTTAGATGTCTCGGAGAGAAACAGACTTTGATGGTGGGGCCTATACTTCGATTAAAACGTAGGCCGAATTGACAGCAATCAGACGGGACGTGGTTATCCAGTCGGAAGTTTCGTTACAACTTCTTCTTTTTCTTCTTTCTAGGGTTTTTATCCAGCCGACAGCCGGTTACCCTTTGCGTCCCGATGGGACGCATATTCGACCATACACTAGACACCAACACACTTGCGGGCTCCTCTGATCTGGGGTCAGCAGAACGCGAAGCCCTCCGCGACAACACATACATACAAAGACAAGGGACAAACAACCATGCCCAAGGCGGGACTCGAACCCGCGACCCTTCGACCCCGCCCGAAGCGCTGAGTCGGTACTCGCTCTTAGCCACCTCGGCCATCCAGGTCGGCTCGTTACAACTTAATGTATGAAATTGAAACTCCCGATTGGATAACCGCGTCCCAGCTGATTAAACGTCAATTCGTACTACGTTTTAAACGGAGTGAAGGGGAAGTTCCCTCACTGCGGGTTTTCCAGGCGGAGGAATCTCATCAAACATTGTTGGGGGGGGGGGGTCTCTGCAACGGTCAGTTGTTGCCTTGGCGCCCTATACATGTAACGCAATCGTGCTCCAAGAACTTTAATTGTCAACAATATAGAACGAGTGGCGATTTCATGTTGAACTACCGACGGCAAGTTGTCCGACGAGAGATTGACGGTTATGAAAAGATTACAGTTATCAGCGCATGTGCAGTTGAAGTTTATTTTCTTGCCGGGTTAGCTTTATCGTTTATCCTGTGATTGCCAATTAAGAAAGAGGTGATTTAAGTATAATAAAATACTGTCTTATTTTAAAACTTCATTGTTAAGCGGCCACCTATTGTTTAGAGATTTTTCGGAGATTTCTTTGCACCTCTTTTTTACTACTCAGGTTCACCAAACTAACCATTTCGTGTAGATATTTGTTAAAATAAATTATTTTTTTGTTATGTTTGTTGTGGACCAAATTTTAGTTTACGTTAATTTTAATACTACTATAGTGAAGATTATTTAAATGCTTTAGCTTTCAACTTCTGCTCTCCCCTGCCCGACCTCACACATTATAGTCTTGCCGCCGCCGCACTCCCCTGTTTTTTCCGGGAAGTGGAGACCTACGTTCAAGTTGGACGACTGCCTACGCGGAAAGTTGTTCCAAGCTGGAAGAACAAAAGAGTGGTGTGGCAGGGTTTCCGAATCGTAACGTATGACATGCTATTTCCACCCTCGAATCGTAACATTCTACATATGACATGCTATTTCCACCCTCTAGATTATGAAATAATCCTTCGAAGTTCTCTCTTCTTACTTTTTAAGTATCATAGTGAATTTAATGAACAATTTTATAAATTACTTTATTCGTTCAATATATTAAAATTTTTATATATTAGCCAATAAAAAATATTAAATTTATAAACATTTAACCCGATTAAATGACGCAATTTAAAATAGATTGAAATGCTAAAATAATATTAAACGTAATTTCACTTGTCAAGATTCGATTCAGGAACGATTTTGAATTGAAGTCGCGAGATGAATATTGTGTCAGTATAGTGCATAGGTGCAAACAATTTTTTTTCACATAAATAGGAATCCCCTAAACTTTGGCCCCCAAATAATTAAACCCCCTAACCATCCAATAATCAAAAAAATCCACCAAATCTAGGGGGAAATCGACCAATCTGGCAACTTTATGGTGGGGGGACCCCCTCGAAAATAACCTTGAGCCCCATATTCCCAGTATATTTTAACGTACCCTAATGAAATTATTTACAATTTTATGTATTAAATTCTCATGCGTTTTCTTCCTTTTCCTTCGTGCTTTGGTCCCGCGACCTTTTGACGTCGGACGTGTTGCCAGTCTAGGGCTTTCCATCGTCGCTTTTCCGAAGTCCCCTTCTGCACTTCCTCGTCCCCGACGCCGGATCCGTCTTCCTCGCCCTCCGTCGTCTCACTCCATCCCCGTCCCTACCCCGAGCCTCGGAGTTTCTCTGCCGCCACCCCGGCTGCCCTCGGCCGCATAAATCTCCACCCGCCGCCCCCACTGTATTTTGGCGCCAACGGCCGATGATTGAAGACATCCTTTACACGACGATTTGAATTTCAAATCGGCCTTAGCGGGCCGGCGGCATTGATGTGTTGCTGGATATTAATGCCGCGGAATAGATTTTTGGGGGACTTCGTATATAAACTTATCGAATCTGGGACATGAAATCCGTTCCACAGCGGGAGATTATTAAATTCGCATTACATCGCCTATTCTTCTTAGTCTTGTTATTGCGTTTCACTCGTTTGACGCTATTAATTTCGCAAGATTCAACGCCTTCTTTGGGAGCCTTCCACTCCCTGGGAGACGCAACCAAATTGCGTGCACGCATTCGGGTCACGTTTATGAAGCGCGGGAGAAGAACAGGCTACAATTTATTTAAGGACTCAGTGGGGCGGGCCTACGGCACCAAATTTCTGAAAGGCAGAGACAACGGGACGACGCGCATAGGGATATTGTGTCTACAAAGTTGGCCAAATTATTTCTTTGCTAGAAATTTATTTAAAATTAGTTAATAAGTATATTTATGCAAGTTTACATATTTTGGTGAGAGGTACTACTTGCGACAAATCGTTATCGTGTGTTATACTGTTAAATGTGTTATACTGTTTTACTTAAGAATAGAATTCTTTCCTCAATCTTCTTCTTCTTCTCCATCTTCTTCTCCATCTTCTTCTCCATCTTCTTCTCCATCTTCTTCTCCATCTTCTTCTCCATCTTCTTCTCCATCTTCTTCTTCTTCTTCTTCTTCTCCATCTTCTTCTTCTTCTTCTCCTCTTCTTCTTCTTCACCTCTTCTTCTTCTTCTCCTCTTCTTCTTCTTCTCCATCTTCTTCTCCATCTTCTTCTTCTTCTTCTCCATCTTCTTCTCCTTCTTCTACTTCTTCCCCATCTTCTACTTCATCTTTTTTCGCGTTGCTGAAAGCTTATTGTTGCCTTACGCACTTTTGACGCTCTTTTCAGAGATTTCGACATCTCTTTCACAACAGCAGACGCATCTGCTTTATCAACAGCTCTTATACTCATTTGAGCAGCATAAGTCAATGTAGACTCAGGTACTTGCTTCCGTAACTCTTGTTTTTTTGCGTCGTTTGCTGCGATCACTTGAAAATCCTAATTCCTTTCTTGGTCGACGTGCCTTTTGGTCAGTCGTATTGGTAATTTCACAGCACCAACAAGTCACTTATTATTTTCTTATAGATATTTCTTTCATATTAAGTGCAGCAGCCCATTTTTGTTTGAATTCAGACTTGAAAAATCGTAATTTACGTTTAAATTCCCTCTCTTTTTCCGATGGACAATTTGTGATTTTCAACAAATAGTTCTGCATATATTTAATCTTATCATCAATTAAACGTTCAGAATACTGATTTATAAACCTGTAGATTTCTCCTCTAGTCATCTTAACACTTCGGAATCTACAACAAAAAAAATCTTACTGATATTCCTCAATTTCACGAATTTTGTTACGCATGACCGATTTTTAAATAAAGTTCCATAAACTAAAATTGTGAGAATATGAGAGAAGTTTTTTCTTTTTTAACTGCTAGAATATGAACTTCAGAAGAACTTGTAATAAAAAATTTTGGTTGACACGTCCTGACACTATAACTAAAACACTAATGTGTGATAAAAGTCAACTCCAAATTTGAATACATTATACGTACACATAAAACGTCTTAAATTATGTAAATATTAATTTTCAATGGGACAAATTTTAACTTAGAGTACATACCTGGAGCTTCAATATCCATTAATTAATACACTTCACAACTTTGAAAACAATTACGAAGCGAATAAAGATATCTTTATACGGAACTGCTGGTAGCAAATGCTTGCAGAGTATACAACGACTCACTTCAGACTGATTCTACAACGAAGATACTAGTCTGAGACTAACAGACGACTGTCGTATGACGTAATATATATGCAACATAGGAAATGGTTTTAGTTTTCTCGTATGTTAAAAATTTTTATTTCGGCTTTTGGCCAGCTTTTCTTACAAAATACCGCTATGTGAAACGGATCGAATCGACTTAGTGTACAATTCAACTATATGAACATACCCCTAATCTTTTAATGTTGGATCGATTGATTTATTGATTCATGTTTCTGGGCACAATAAGTGCAATAGTCATTGGTCTCGTTAGTTTAGTGAATGTTTTCCCCGGGAGGTGGCAGTGTTCTTCCCGCACTGGATTCTTCCCGGCACCGATCTACATGTCTGTCCGAACGTCACGCAAAGAACACCAGCCAACGCACGTCAGTCACGTAAGCAAAGCAAGCCTTGATTGATCCAAACAAGACTTAAGAGAATGCAACTCTGCCCGTGGATTCCGAAAATTCTAGGAATGTGATTGGCCGATAGACCATGTATTTCGAAATGGAATCCACGGGGTGTGTAATCGATGACATTCGTCGATGAAATATAGAGCAGGAATACGTATATTATTAATTGGTCGTTGAGATAAGAAAAATCCTTTAACACATGGTGTAGCCAGAGTCCATCTTTTGTGGGTCCTTGATACAGAAAATACTTATTATTATTAGGAAATATACGCAAAATCATTTATCATTATCAATGTTTTCAGTTTCTCTCAGGGCTTGAACTTTTGACTTGATATGTTTTCGCTTGTATGCTGACGAGATTCCCTCCCTTTCTAGGTTTTTTTAGGGGTAATTCAAGAATACGTACACAATGTTAGCTTCCTCAAAACCTCAATGAACCAATTAACAGAACTTATTAACATTTCACTGATTCTTTTTCTCCTTTTCTTTCTTTTTCCTTTCATTTCTCTCTACCGTTCCATTCATCCCGATTCTTTTACGATTTCCTATCAAACTCGTCCTCCCTCGCTTTTACTCCTGTCACCCATGTGTATATCTTCATCCAAATTGCGTGCGTATTTTTCATTGAATGACTCCCTTTATTATGTACTATTGTAATATAAATTCTAAATGTGGTCAGGCGGAAGAGCAGGCTAAATGGCCTGAGCCTCGCCACCAATAAAGACATTTATTTATTTTATTTTATTTTATTAAAAATGGACTGACGGCAAAACGTCCGTCCGTCCGTCCGTCCGTCCGTCCGTCCGTCCGTCCATCTGCCTCTCTGTCTGTGAACAACACTGACGCCAAAACGTCCGAGAACAACGCTAGCGGCTAAACCGTGCAGCCGATTTTCTCCAAAATTTATATTCCCCAATCGATCTGCCTCATGACGCGGCCCCTTGAATTTGAAACCGATATTTTCATTTGAGGGGGGGATTGTACATGAAGTCCCTGGGACCTTTTCAAAATTTTGAAAAAAATGGCTGGATCGTTTTAGATAAAACTTTGTTGTTGCATAGTGTAAAAGACGTTTAAGAGAATGGCGCATGTCTCATTTTCGTTGAAAACGATAATTTTTCGAAAATTTCAAAAGTTCAAAAATTTTTAGCGTCTTCCAACAACTATAATTACGGAGATAGAGATGTTTTCCCTTAATGGTCCCCTCCAGTTCCTTAAAGATATATTTTGTAGTAAGGTCGAGTACAATTTTTCGAAAATATAAGCACTTTTCGCATGATTTTGTGTAAAAGTACGGGCGTGAAACTACGCCGTTTTTGGCACTACTGGTTTTATCATGATTTGCGTATCACTTGTTTTAAAAATTCACTCCAGAGGCTCCACGCTTTGTTAGTCGTAGCTGTTGAGCGGTAATATTCGGACGCACTGTTGAAAAATATGTATAAGTTGTTCTATTTTAGCCGAAAACGGAGAATTTGTTTATAGGAGGGGGACTGGAGGCCAATTTGTAGCGATTGAGGGCCATTCCTAATCAAAGCATTTAGTAAGTAGGTCTACAAGAAAGTAAAGTAATTTCAGTAATTAAAATCCCGATTGACTTTTAGTGACAGGCATTCGTGGTACAAAGGATGCGATATAAACACTGGCGTTCTAGTACCTGATTAATCAATGAGTCGTCAATTATTATTTAAGCAATATATTATTAATTTGACACTCTGTATTAAAACACGGATGAAAATCGATATACAGCAGCAAAATTAGCTTTAGAACATGTGCACTGATTATATGTTTTTAATTTCCTGTTGTAAAGCATATCAATCAGTGTACAAGGATTGTAAGAGGAAGCTCGGTGGTGTGCTGTGTGTTTTGTCACAACTCTCACCAGAGTGAATTCATCTTTAATTCCAGAGACCAGCTGTACACGGCATTTTATTGCGCGACATTGACGGTCCCATGAAATAAATCAAGGTATTGAGTTTGTGTCTGGATTTTGCCATCACACTGGTTTACTTCAGTCTACATGCACACCTGCTGGCGTGCCAACAGAGTCCTACTAAAAAAGTTGGATATAAAATGAGGCTAGCGTAGAACCAGGCACTTTGAAATTTTGACTCGTCCCCTAAAACTGTATTCACGTAGATCTCAATATCCACACATGCACACCACAATTCCACATATGCCATATACATTCGATTCCGCGACTTACTAATCTGAAAACCTCCAGTACGTTCTTTCTGATCTCAATTTCTGAAGACGACGTCACAATTGCATTTTTTATAATCACATTTTTTTACAAAACAAGTTCATAAAAAAATTGAGTTTTTTGCATGTGTCTGTAAAGTATGTGGCCATTAGTTAATAATTATTATTCGATATTGATGTTCACTTCTTTTTCGTAGGCATAACAAATGTTGTCAAAAAGCATCTACCTCTAAATTTAGACGTTGCTACTAGGCAAAATCAGCATAGTTCACCTGATGTTTGCTACAGGTTGCCACCAGGCCACATAAATCACGTTGGTGGAAATTGCAAGCATACAATTAGTGAAAAGAATGAGTACGAAACGGAATTTATTGTAATAAAAAATGCAAAATATGTACATGTATATGTATTATTTTTTTCCAAAACCTGTACGAAAAATATAAAATATGTAAAATAAAACTTCATTATTATGTATAAAATTATCTACAAGAATTTTCTGAGCATAGAACGTCCTCGTTCAGTTCTTAAAAAGGATTCGGAGTGGCTGAAAGTAGATTCTACCTCTACAAAACTAATTGTACACATTATTAACTATTGTACTATTTGATATTTTACTACTTAAAATACTTCAACACACAATAATTGTAAAGAACAAAATATCGAAATATAAAATACGTTCATAATATGTATTATGATGTTTACGAGGACCCAGTGTTCGAGTGAATAGTAATACCGGCTAGCGAGCGCGGTAAGACCCTTTTCCCGTAAAAATTATTTGTTAGTTTTCAAACGAGCGAGGAATGTGCTGTTGGGAACGTGAGCAAGCACGTGGTTGAAATTACTTTTGTTCATAAAACTGTACTGCTCCTTGACTCCGGGTACGCAGCAAGCCGGGAGGGTGTGGGGGGCTTAGACAATACGTGACAAAGATATAGTGGTTATTTGAGAGCAGCAGAATTACATTTGATTCGTAACAAAGATTATTTCGTAACATATATTGTAAACGCGCTATTGAAATGTTCTGTTTCCAAGTATAAATATATGAAAATGTAACAAAATATATGGTAATAGGTAAAATATGTAATATACCAAAATAAGTAAAAATTTGTAAAATAAATATAGTTGTAATTCATTCAGAATGTCGTTTACGTCTGAAAAATATTATTGAATGCAGGTATCTAGTTCCTGTAAAAATATGTAATTTCATGGAAATTCTTTCTCCAATAATGTATCATACGCCTATTCAAATATTCCACATTTCACACAGTTCAATTTTTCCTTAATACGGTTTAGAAATTAGCTTGCTCAGTTCCTTGACGAAAACCCCTAGCCCAACTCCTTTCCCAAAACGACACCTAGCTCAACAAGAAAAATGTGTTCTCACCTTACACAGATTACATACAAGTTGTACAGAGAAGCGTTTTTCGGGAGATGGAACTCTCTGATTACGCAACTTATCTTGGGTGACAGCAAAAACAATGAGTCACGCGGCACAGCGGCAAAGGCTTCGCCAGAACCTTCCCGTTGCGAATGATAGGAACATTAATTGCAATAAAGAAACCGTAAATAGTTCAATATCAGATGTTACAAATTGGTTCCGTAATAACAAATTATTAGTAAATGAAAAGAAAACGGTATAATACAGTTTTCCATTTCAAATAAACAATTCGGTACTCCATTAATGCACGGTGTACCATTGACAGTTGAGGGAACACAATTTTTATGGTCTCTCAATTCAAACTTCAAATGGAACGTCCACTTAAATGATTTGAACACAGGAAAACGGATGAAAGTAAAACGGATTTAATGCAGTTTTCCATTTCAAATAAACAATTCTGTAATCTATTGGAAATGAACGGTGTACCATTGACTGATGTTAAGGCAAGAAAAAATTAGGTCTCTCAATTCAAACCTCAAATCCATTTAAATTAATTGAATACAGCATTAAGTTCATTATGCTACGCGTTCACAATTGTTTCAAATTCAGTCAGCCTTTATACTGCTCGTTGTGTATATTTCGCGAATGTTCATTCCCACCTGAGATCTGGTATAATATTCTGGGGAAATACATCTTATCCCAGACTTTTAGATTACAAAAAAGAATTGTACGAATAATAGCCAAATCCCACCCACGTGATACGTGTAAGACTCTCTTCATTAATCTAGGACTTTTACCATTACATTGTCTGTTGATTTACGAACATGTGGTATTTGGCAAAAATGACTTGCTTAAGGCCGGGAATATATTTTCAGAAAATGCCGATGTCTATAACTATTATATTCGACGTAGTAATCATATTCATCAGGTGACAGTATCAACAGCTCATTACAAAAAATCCACTTACAATGCATGTTCATTATTTTACCACACATTGCCAGATAACATTAAACGACTAAAATCGATAGAAAAGTTCAAATCCCGAGTAAAATCGTTTCTGGTGCATAACTGTTTCTATACAATTAGAGATTATCAAAAGGAAAGTAACATTAAATTAGGAAGTGATATTTAATGTATTATTTACCATTTGGACTGTATAATTCTAAACAACCTGTAACAAGGACGAGTATTGTACCGCAGCTTCTGGGTCAATAACCTTGATCATTACCAATGACTATGACCTACTACCCGATAAGGTTTCGTCCAGTTTCCCTGATGCTTTGGGCAAGCGCAGAAAGTATTATTCCTTGACGAAGGATATGATGAGAGATAAGAACCCAAATTTGTTGCTGATTTATTCTTGAAAATATATTTTATTACATCGGAGCGAATATTTTGTTAACAGTCCTTGCATAAAACGGTCTTTTTCTTTCTGTATTCAAAATTCAAGTAGTATATGGCTTCGGGTAGGATCACATAATTTTGAAAACGTGCCCAGAATTCACTTCTTTTCCATAGCACGTCACACACAGTTTTTAACTGCTTTTGAAGTTAAATAAATAAATAAACAAACAAATAAATCAATAAATAAATATAATATAAGAATAAGCATGTGATGCCCTAAATGCTTTAAACTACGTCTGTTGTATGTTAATCTGCTTGTAAGCTAAGATAAATTATTTTTCTATTCCTATCTCCTCCACTCCATTTTATAAACAAACTTATTATTTCTATGCCTGATATCTTTATGATTTCTACACCTGATACAAGTTTTCGAGACTTGTGATGGGTTAAAAAGACTTCATAAATATGCCTACTGAATAATAAAATTTAAAAATATTTCATTAATTTTTGCGAAAGATTTAAATTTTTAACTCTTTCCTGAATTCCTCTTAACTGAATTCTTTAACTAAATTTTTAAGATGCCACCAGAGAAAAACATAAGTTTCTTTTATTTATTTTACGTCAAAAACAGTTAAAAACTTGTAGGACTTGCTTTGGGGAGAAAGGAATTCTGTGCAGGTTTTCAAAATTCTGTGATCCCTTCACTAAACCAAGTACTACTTGATTTTGAATACAGAAAAAAGAAGAAAAAACACGCACCGATGTAATAAAATCTATTTTCAAGGATAAATCAGCAATACCTTTTAAACTCTTATCCATCATGTCCTTCGTCAAGGAATAATACCTCCTGCCGCGACAACATGGAGAACGATAATTTGAATTACTTTATTTCCCACTGAATTCTAGAAGATGTGCACAGATAATGAAGTTACATTTATGTCCACAAGCAAAGCAAAGGACCACCTCAGCCATTGCTCAATGAATCAGGGAAACTGGACGAAAAACCTGATCGGAAGGGAGGTCATTGTCCCGGAGACTGCGGTACAATGGTTGTTACAGGTTGTTTACATTTATACAGTTTAAATGGTAAATAATGCATTAAATATCACTTAAAATTAATATTACTTTCCTTGTGTTTCTCAGTATAGTCTCTAATTGTGTAGAAACAGTTATGCATCAGAAACGATTTCACTTGAGATTTAATCTTTTCTATCGAATTTAATCGAAATCGAACCGATAAACTATACTACCTATATACCGATAAGCGATACTACAAGGATTGTCTCATGTGAAAAAGAAGTTTGGGGACTATTAGAGAGTTACTAAACACTATTAGAGGGTCAAAATTGGCTTTTGGCAGCAGCAAGTCGGGATTCTGAATCATAATTGTTCGCCCTCTCCCGAAAATTCAAGTTTACAATACAAATTTCTGTACTCTACATTAGATTTTTTGAACTCCCAGGTTATTTGTATGGTTATTTGTATTTCAATGAATATTTTAGAGCGAAGTTAAAAAAAGAAAAAGCCTTTTACAAAATTACAACCAACTTATTACCAACTCCTTATTACTAATTCTGCTTATTTTGTTGGTCGTCTTTAAGAAGGAAAAGAGCTATTTAAAAAGATAAAAACTAATCGCTAATCGGGGTGAAGAGTAGTCAACTGACAGGGAACAAAATTTATCTACATAAGTTTCAGGGGGAAAATAATTCCGTTCCCAATAATATATCAAGAGGAGTTTTACTCGTATTAAAGGGGTGGTATTGAAGAGGGATTTGACAAAAACGCTTCCTCCTCCAAACGTTAAATCGTGTTTTTTTTCTGATTTCAGGTGTAAACAAATTAACAGTCAGTGTTTGATGAACATAATAATAATAATAATAATAATAATAATAATAATAATAATAGTAAAGCCGGTCCGGATAGCCGGGTTCGCTTCCAGTCTCGGGCATGGGTGTTTGTGTATGTCTGTATGTGTGTGTCGTTCTTTCATCCGTCATTATCATCATCATTTCATCTTTCATCCCCCCAGGACTAACTACCCTGGGGGATAAAATTCAACCTAATGCTGATCCCCTGGGAATCACATGCACTTGTCACGAGATAAAATGCCCCGGTAAGTGCAAGTGCAAGTGCATGTCTGCATGGTCTGCGACGGCCTATTCGCGAACCAAAAAATATAATAATGTTAGTGATAATAATAATAATAATATTAATAATAATAATAATAATATTAATAATAATAATAATAATAATAATAATTTTATATCAGAAGAAGAGATGAATAAAACGAAGAAATATATTAAGGAAAAGGCCAATAATACTGTGAATGATGACTGTACGATTAACCGTCATTAGCTCCAAAATTCCAGCATTTCGAAGAATTTCCCCTGAGATTTCGCACTGATAAGTAGAACTATCCCGCACACCAGCACTTCTACGAGCCACTCTGCTCCACTGCCGCCGGTGCTTCTAAGTCCTATTTTGTTTGCCCTATTCTCCGACTTAACGTAGGACAAATTGACTTTTGATCAGCTGGGACGCGGTTATCTCATCAGGAGCTTCAATAAAAAAGAAATTAAGTTGTAAGGAAGGACCCGACAGGATAATCGCATTCCAACTGATTACCATCAATTCGCCCTACAATTTACATCAGAACATAAAGGGGAAGCCTGAGTAAATCAGTCTGCCTGCGACTCGGCTCGGTGCGAGAGATTCATCGACGTCGATTTTTTCGCAAAATCGATGTTTCTATAAAATCATTCCAAGTGAACAAGAATGAGAAATAATTAAAATAGAGGTTTCGCCGATAAATGAGGTATTAATTATTTTTGAATTATTGAATCAGATAATAAAACTTTTGTTAATTGTCCAGATCATTCCTTGATTTTATTTTCTCAGTTAAATCTCAATTAAAAATCATTAAACGCGATCACTGTCAAATAACCTCCCCCCATGAATATTAATGGTAACTAAAAATGGTATTTAAAGTTTTTAAAAACGTGGATGTTTAAAAACATGGATCAGGAAATATCGTCCACGGGTGGTCGCAGTGGCGTAGCGTAATGGGGGCGCCAGGGGCAGCTTGCCTCGGGCGGCACTTTTAGGGGGCGGCAAAATTTCAGAATAAATAATAATATCTTGTAAAAGTTTGAACCATTTCATTTCACATTTTTGTCGCACCTACGAGTCGGACCGATTGAAATGAGCATGAAAGTTCCTTCAGGGAAGTTTTCAATTGAAATAAATAAAGGAGGGGGCGGTGAAAGTTAACTCCGCGTCGGGCGGCTGACACCCACGCTACACCACTGGGTGGTCGGAGTGAATTAGAAATATTAAAACATTAGTTTCCCGACTTTTCGGAGTATTTGTATTCCATTCACAGAGCTGGTGTAAAAACATACCGAATGCAAATGTTTTGAGTGGTTATAGCACGAGGTCCTGACTGACCAACTCAATTGGAGCAGATTTCTCGTTCATCGATGTTTAAAAATATCGATGGTTTTGAGGCGATGTTTTTGAACATCAATATTTCAATTTTGAACTTCGATGTTTAGAAACATCGATGTTTTGTTGGCGGTATCTCATCCCAACTCGGCGCGCGCGGGGTGCTCGCAGCGCATGATGTGGCAAATGCGCCGCTCAGCCACCACCTCCTCGACGCGGCTGCTGGCCGCGCACACGTCGCCACTCGGAAGGCGCTCGGCCGCGCTCGGGACCTCTCGGCCGCCTCACAGGGCGCCGGCGCCGTCCACCCGCCGTCCGTCGCGGAAGCCCCCTCTAGCCCCAGCCTCAACCGTCGCTCGCGCGGCTGTGGACGTTCCGCGTTCGCATTGCCCGCGCGCGCCGGCAGCGGCAGGCCCCGGAACGAGCACCTGCTCGCTCCGCGGCAGTGGCGCGCTTTACACTTGCACGCAGGCGTCTCCACACATTCGATATTCGGCGAGTAGCGGGAAACCGGTAGCTGAATAAGTGATGTGTAATTGCTTGCTATTTGCTGAGTGCCGAACATACGGTGTTCGCCCTACCCACTGCGTGTCTGTCAGGGGCGGATGCAGCCGATGATTTTGGAGGGATAATAGATTGTTCTCAAATAATAAAATATTGTCATTATGTTGTATATTATTTTTGTAGTGTATACGTGATACTATACAATATTTTTTAAATAATTACATAATTCTAACATAAATATTAAAATCAATTTTGCCAAATAAAAACAGGTAAAAAACGAAATTCTTACTCGAAAGCTTCAAGTGAACCGGAACAGGGAATTTCCCTAATCCGTGAAGTGAAGAAGAAGAAGAAGAAGAAGAAGAAGAAGAAGAAAAAAAAAAAACGAAAACTGTAGGACCTTTTTTTGTTATTAATCATCGATGTTTTCAAACGGTGGTTTACGGTTTTAAACGGTTTTTAAATGGTTACTAATATAACCATTCCAGTTTCTGAAGAGGCACATCACAAGGATTATGCAGAGGATTTACTTTGAAAGTTTATTAATTTGAATTGATATTTAATTGACAAAACAAAGTCAAAAAATTGTCAGGACAATTAACAAAACTTGGATTCTCTGATTCGATAATAAATTTTTTCCCCTTTGGTCTGAAGAATATTCAATTTACGGATAACTAAAAATTATTATGGAATTTTGTCATGATTAAAAAACCCTCGAAACACGTACAAACATCGAACATAAAACATGGATGTTAAAAAACATTGGCTAAAAAAATCGATGTTAAATACACAACGATTTACATTAATGCTTCGAAAACATCAGCAACGACGTCGCATGCGTAGGGCATATGAGAGATATGAATCGATTGTTCAACATGTCGATATTCAAAATTGAAACGTCGATCCCATTTTGGGATCCAGAAACAACACGTTAAATCAATTGAGTAAAATTACAAAATAACATATTTTGGATCTGCAATTGATATATTGTACAATTTCTACGAAATTACTAAGTACTACTAGTTGACATGGAAACTAGCCAGGTGGGAACAAACAAATTGTGGCCCAGTTTGTTCCACATTTGATTTTACAAGCTGCTTGTTGACGTGCTCCAATATCGCTATGTATTAAGCACAACAATCGTATGAACCTTAAAAATAAGCTAGTCTTCCGGGCACTAACACTGATTAATGAATGTACGTGGTTCCTTGGGAAATATTACAAACCCGCTAGGAAGTCTCGCTAGTACTAAGTAGTGCTAGCGGCTAGTAAACTAATGTCAGCATTTCTTAGACAGGCGACTCGTCAATTGCAATGTGCTATTTTTGTCGATTATTTTTATGTCGATTATTTAATTATTCACACCATTAACAATAGTACCTACATTGCATTTTAAACAAATCAAAATCTTCGGTCCTCAAGAAAAGCGGCCAATTCCAAAAATCGACAATTTTCAGTTGAAGGAAGAAATAACCTGTTAAAAATAGTGGTTGTTTTGGGCAGCAACATATGCTTGAGTTGAAAGCCGTTCTCTTGTAAAATAAACTTTTTTTTATTTCTAGTTTTCTTGTGCACATTTTAGGTCTTTTTATCTCGCTGTCGTATGCCGGTTATGAGGAGGAAGGATCCGAACATACTTCGTGGCGCCCCAGCTCAGATTGGGGAATATGTTCTGAGTTACGATAGTAAAATAATGTTTAATGTTTAGGAAATGCTTATGATCCATATTCATGAATCTGTTCAGAAATAGTACTGCACAGCAATAGCCGCCTAGCGTGAATGGTATCGTTTATGAAATATTAAAATAGTTTCATGAAAAATGCAATATTTTCATCAGTAACTGTACCAAAATACACAAATCGCCACGATGACTCAATATTTAAAGATATGTTACATCCTATTGTTAAAAAGCTATTAATATTTGCCTTTGACAATGTTCTAAAGACTTTTGTTGATCGGAAATAGGGACCCCTTTTCATTTTAGGCGAGGTACTCCAACTGAACTGAACTCCACTGTTGGGAAACTATAATAGAAGTAATGATTTAGTTTTCGAAAGCTCTAAATCTCACAAGATTATTCAACACACTAGTGTTACCTTGTGTGAATACGGTGGTGAAAACAATTTTCAGTACAATGTTTTTAATTAAAACCATTCAGAAACCATTTCTTTCATCCCACAAAAAACTTGATTATTCACCAGTGCGATCTACTGGCTTTTGCGTTCGGACATTTACTACGGGCAGACGGACGGACGGACGGACGGACGGACGGACGGACGGACGGACGGACAAACCTGTCTGTCCGTCTGAACGTAGTAAATGTCCGGACAGACAGACGGACATACTCATTTCTCAATACTATGCACGTATACGAGAAAGTAATGATTAAACTTAATTTGTAATGAATATTTTTTAGTATACTACTTTTATCGATATTTTTTTCATGAATCTTTCTAATACCCAAAGATGAACATGCCAGGCAAGTGTTTTTTTTAATTTCATTATAGTTTTTTTGAATTTTCATTATTAACACGGACAGCATGACTTTAGAAGTAAATTTTCGTGCGAAAGCCAAATCGTTTCTCTTTTTCAAGATCTAGCTGACGAAGTTGACGCGGGTGGGAGGGTGGATGCAATCGTAATCGACTTTGCGAAAGCATTCGACGTAGTATCGCATAATCTACTTATCAGGAAATTAATAACTTCAGGAATTGACGCTAGAGTTGTGTAGTGGGTAAGCGAATTTCTTAGAGATAGGAAACAAAAAGTTCGAATTGGCACTCAGTTTTCGAATAAGGGTATTGTTACTTCAGGGGTACCACAGGGAAGTGTTTTAGGACCATTACTTTTCTTAGCGTACGTAAATGATCTCCATGTTAACATACAATCAAAGGTGCGTTTATTTGCAAACATTGTGTTATATACCGAAAAATCAAAAGTAGCGCTGACGAACAAATATTACAGCAGGATTTAGAACATTAACATGATTGGGCTGAAAAAAATGACATGGGAATTAACGGATCGAAAAGCAAAACAATAACGTTCGGGCGGGGACGAAATTATCAGGAACCATACTATCGTTTAGGTGAGGTCGTCATCTCAAGAGTCTCATGCAAGTACTTCGGCATTCATATAGATAGTAAATTAGGGGGGGAGAAGCATATAAATCAGGTATTAAGAAAAACGTGGAATTTTGTAATGCGAATTCTAAAGAAAATTTCTGCAAACGCAAAAGAATTAGCATATTTTTCGCTGGTTCGCCCTCTCATAGAATACGGAGTGGCGTGTTGGGATCCATACAGAAAATCGCACCGGAAAAATCTAGATAGAATACAGAGGAAAGCGAATAAGTTTACCTATAGAACTAACGGAATAAAAAAGCCATGGGAACCTCTAGAAACGAGAAGAACAAGGGCGAGGCTTTGCGCTCTTTATAAATCGTACGTAGGACAAGCAGCTTGGAAGGAAATTCAGGTTAGACTAGAAAAACCAAATTATTTCAGCCGAAGCGATCAGACTCACAAAATTCAAACAAGGAAACAAAATTCAGATCTTGGGAAATTTTCCTTTTGTAACAGAACAATTAAAGATTGGAACAGTTTACCCGCAGCAATTTTCAAAGCTTTTCCCCTAAGTGTCCGAAGCTTTAGAAATGAATTAGAACAATATGAGAGTAATAGACATTAAATGAGTAAGTGCTGTGAAGTGCGGGTCAGTGTAGTGTAGTGTAGTGCAGTGCAATGCAGTGCAGTTAAGTGTAGTGAACGCGATCAATGAATAAAAAAACCTAGCCAAACTTATGTAGTTTGTGTTAATTTTAGCATCACCGACATATAATGATTGGATATCATGACAGAGTTGAAATATTTGTTATAATACTTAATATTAGTGATAGTAAGATTATTGAATATTCGGTTTGTACTTGCACTCCTTTATTATTGTTGTGATTATTATTAATATGGTTATTATTATTGTAATTATTGTTATTTAACTGCCATCGGGTCATACCCAATTGCAGTTCAAATAAATGTATGTATGTATGTATGTATGTATGTAACACAAATAGACACATTTTGAAAGAAAATACCCACTGGAGGTTCCGTGTTAAACTAGTGAGTAAATGAGTAATGAGAGTAAATGAGTAAAAAGAGTAAATGATGACAAGGATCAATATCAAGATCATTATGTGATCAACAATCATAGTCTGAGTATTAGTTGGTATGTCCCCATTCTCAATAGTTTTAACATGCTTTTTTTAATATTTAGTTCTTCCAGATTTATATAATTTACAATTCGTATTCGTATTATCACTTTCCACGTTTGCTGTGATATACTACTGTACACAACCTTCCCAAAGTAGTACTTGTATTATTTTCAGCAACTTTTGGTGAGAAGTTGCCCTCAGAATGAAAGGTATACAGACAATCGGTTGCACAATAGATTAAGCTCACGGCCCAACATTGTGCCCCGATACCTCTCGCATGGACTTGGAAACCCCGCTCAATAGTACATATTCACTAACAATTGTTCCTATAATTTGCATTATGGAGTGAATTATGGATGCACCTACGTAGTCTGGTATTATGTGCTTCATCCATTTCGACTACTTTAGAACACTCTATACATTGTCGATTAATTAAAGAATACAATTAAGTGGATGAATGAAATATTTGACAACCAAAGTAAGTCACAAATATTAATTCAATTTGTTTTCTTGGTGGTACCTTCTAAATTGAGCGTAAGCCTAGCAAATCTCGTGTAATCTGCCAAAAATATTGATAGTTTTACACACATCATACTTGTGAATGTGTCAAATCCAAGAGGTTTCCCCACCCAGAAAATCAAATATGTAAACACTATGCGTACAATACGCGATTGAATTTATATATTGCCTCAAAATTAGTTCTCTGAATTAATTTTGTTAATTCGCAGGCAATTTAAGAGTGCCACAGGGCAGGTACAACAATGGAAAGTTCTTTTGAAACGACACGCTTCATAAAGTCAAGAATGTAACTGATACAGAAATTTTAGACTTGCCACACATTTTTTTGTACTTCGATATACTCTTTCCTGTATAATAGTATACCTAAATTCCAGAGTAGCTAAAGAAAGGTTCCCTGCTCATTTTACAGGTGTTTTTTTAAACCGTCTACAATTTCAAAATCAGTGCATCTGATTCTTCTTGAAGAATGAAATTCCATTAACTGGACACCGAGATATAAAGGTGGAACAAGAAACCTCAGATGCTAATACATGGATCGGTCAAATCTCAAATGAATCAACGGAATTTCAACTGCGTAATGAATGCTATGTCAAACTAGTGATGATAAAACTGCAAGTATTTTCCCGCCCGTATTTTCACGCAAAATTATGCGAAAAGTACTAATATTTTCGAAAAATTGTACATGACCTTATTTCAAAATCTATTTTTAATGAACCGATTTTATTAACTTTTAAACCTTACACATCTCAAACTGTGCGCTAATCCTACCCTGGGTTGGTGAGCCACCCCACCCGGGTGCTTTTTATGGGCTTGTGTAAAAGAAAATGGGACACCAAATTATATTCAATTTACATACATTTATTTAGACTCTTTTGAGATATTTCGAACATATTTTCAAGTTACTTTTACTTTTGACAAGCAAATTGTGCAATTTATTTCTGTTGTTTCGCGAAAATGTGCGTATGACAAACATCGCCTAAAAGGTGTGTTTTCCTTTTCATTTATTCTTGAACATATGAAACAGCATATTTTTCGTATTACTTCTGCTTGGATTTGTTCAACTGAAAATACATCCTTTCTACTTTCTCGTTCTTACTTCGTAAGATGAGAAAGTATTGTAATTGTGCCCCGGAAAAGGGTGAATTTTCGACAGAAAAACTTAGAGCCGGACCTTAGTAACTAAATAGTGGATAAATCATGTTCCTGCACGTAATAAATTACACGTTGTGTGGTCAACATTTATGCTTTGTAGATCTTTGATGCCGAAAAATCATTGTTGGAGTTGTCATTGTCATACGTTGGGAGACATTTAATTTTGATTTCATTTAAATGCTACAATTTTACTAAAGACATCTGAACCAAGACTCTCTATCTTCATTTTAAAGAAAAATGTCGAACCAATTTAAAAAGGCTCGTAATAATTTCATAGACATAAACTCACAAAAAAATGCATGTGTGTTTGCACATGGTTTGCCCAACAAAACGTGTGTGTTCGCCCATGATTATTGTGACATGAGGCTAATTGATACATGCGGCTAATTGATACATGCGAGGTCAAATCATCAAATTGCACAAGAGTTGACACGACGTGTTTTAAAATGTAAGATGTTTTTTCTCCAATTTCTCCAACAGGAAATAAAAAGTCATATGTGTTTTATTTGCCTGAAATTGATTATTTGTGTAGTTATGCCGGTATTAAATTTTGAAATTCTCGTGTACTTCACACAATATGATCAATTGTTACTCCGAATCTATTTAATATAAAAATGCCTGGTTTGTTTCGTTTAATACTTCGAGATGTTTACATTATTCCTCTGCACATAAATTGTTCAAAAAATAAATATTTCATTTAAAAAATGTATTTTGTTTAATAATAAAATTTCTAAATAAACTTAATGAGAAAAAAAATTATACTTATTTCTTGTTGGATTTTCTATAAAATACAAGAAAAAAAAGTGGACATTCCACACGTGCAGTTCTAAAATATCATTTATAAGTATGAGGACGCGCTCTGCCTGCCCATGCACTAACAAATTGTGTTCGGTCAGTCCTTGATCTAAGTGCGGAAGAACTATAAAAAGAATGGTCGTCTGCTTGATTAGGGTTTCGAGAGTTATTAGAGTTATTTCAGGTATTCACTCTGCCCCAAGAATGGATGGTTGAGAGCGAAACGAGTTCAAATGCGAGCCATTCGAGGTCAAATCGCACAAGAATTGACAATTTTTTTAATGTGTGACACTTCTTTTATTAAATCTGAACATCAAAAAAATAGACACGAATAGAAATAGACAAATTTTGGAACTTACACGTACTTCGCAAAATATGATTGATTGGTGCTCTGAATGTACTTAATATAAACATTCCTGGTCTCTTTAATTAATACTTTAACATGTGTATTTTATTCCCCTGTAAATTACCTTCTCAAAAAATAAATATTTCTTTAAAACATTGTAATTATTTAAATAAAATGAAAATTTCTATACGACCTCGCTCAGACAAAAATTTGAAAAAAAATGTAGGTGTACTTTTTGTTTAGTTTTATGCAAAACATAAGAAAAAATGGGCACTAAATACGTAGAGATCTAAAAAGTCTTGTAAGTATGCGTGCGCGGTCTTCCTGCCTCTGCACTAACGAATTGTGTTCGGTCAGTTTTTGATAAAAGTGCCAAAGAACAATAAAAAGAATGACCATCTGCCTGAGTAGGGTCTCAAGAAACACTAGTAACTCACATGTTCACCCTCTCCCCAGAAGTGATGGGTGACAGCGAAACGAATTCTACTACTGCTTTTCCTTGTATCAGCGAAATGAATTTTACTGCTGATTTCCTTTGCGTCCTAAGGATAGGGGTCCTACTGACCTTGCTCGTGAAATACAACAGACTACTTGTCAAGGGACAGAAGTAAAATTTTCTGATCAGTCGCAATACGCATCTTATAAACAGAAGAGTGCTAGAGTTGTGAATTGTGTGTACACAGTAAAACATGAATAGCTATCACCATATGAGATGCGATGGATGTTTCAATCCATTTAATCTTTCTGATAACGATTTAAAGAAAGAAACTTTCCAAGACGCATAAACTGCTATTTACTAGTGAAACTTGAAAAGCGTCAGTAGATCGCAAAAACCAATCTCAACAAAAGCAAATATTTCGAAACAAATTTTAAGATTAATAACAAGAGCTCCAGGTTTAAAAAAAACATCACGATCTCAACATAAATGAAATAGCTCACCAAATAGCATATCTATCAAACAACTTTTACACCAATTTACCCTTCATAAAGGCATCAACTCACTACAGACTCGGAAATGATCCCAGATACAAAACCAGAATAAAGAACAGATTCCCGCTCCATTCTTTCCTCCAGATATTTTCAAATATCGACTAATTCTGTTGAGGTGCTATTTGTTTCCTCTCCTTATTAAGTTGGTAAATTAGATTAAGTTGATTAGATTAGGTGGATTAAATTAAGTCACCTTACAATTGCAAAGTTTCACTTGTAAACTGAACATTGTAATTTCAACTAAAAAATAAATAAATTTAAAAAAAGCGTCAGTAGATTGGCGAATTTGTGATTAATGTCTGAATAAAGGAAGACGGCTTCCAAAAAGGCTTTTTGTTAGTGAATCAAGGGTTTCCCGTTGCAGTAACGAAAATAGCGGATCTTCCATTGAATATAGCAAAAAGAGTGGAAAATATAGGAAATGACAATTAAAGTTCTTCAGATAGTTCGTCAAGTGTCTGCGAAATGAGTGTAGACCAGATGAACAAGTGTTTAATTGCAATAGGAGAAATCTCCATCAAGAAATTACCAACTAAGAAATTTCAGAAAATGCAAAGTGCTATCTCATAATTTTTTTCACACTGATCGACGTCAATTGAAAAATCCGTCAGTGAAGATATTATTAAGAAACTTATCTACAGTTACTCTCATAAATATTTGGCCACATTGTATCTGTTTAATATTTTTATTTTATCGCAATGAATTTAAGTTATAATGCAATAGAACACGAAACAAAATAAACCAGCGCGTCTTGAAACCATAATATTACACTCAATTTTAACCAAATGATATAAATTAACCTTTTATTATAATTTTACAAAAAACAATAACTTTATGAGACTCTCAAAAATATTCGGCCACATAGGGTCTCAAGAAACACTAGTAACTCACATGTTCAGTCTTTTAACGCAAAAAACTATTCTCCTAACATATTTACAATACAAAATTAAAAGTTCAGTACTTTGTAGAGCCTCCTTTACTTTTTATCGCCTCTTCCAGTCGTCTGGACATACTGCTGATAATGTTCTTCAAATAAAATGGGCTTAACTCCTCCCATTCTTCTTTCAGCCGGTCAGTTAAATTTCTTACTGAAGTTGGCTGCCTCAATCTCAGAGCTTCCTTCAGTTTCCCCCATACATTTTCAATGGGGTTAAGGTCGGCTGATTGTGGTGGTGTCTCCAAAACATTTGGGCAGTTGTAAAGCAGCCATTCCCTCACGATGCGTGCCTTGTGTTTGGGATCGTTATCCGGATACAATTTGAATGAATTCCGAATTCCAAGTTTTTCGGCCGATTGATGTAAATTGCTCCTAAGAAGGGTCAAGTAGTCCTTCGTCATCGTGTCTTTAATGAAAACTAATTGACCTACACCAGACGACGCAACACATCCCCACACCATCGCATTTCCTCCTCCGTATTTGATTGAGTATTGAATGTTTTTGGCTTTCAATTCTTCTCGAGGTTCGCGCCACACTAATATTCTTCCATCAGATCCGAAAACATTGAATTTTGACTTATCAACGAATAAAACATTTTCCCACCATGTACCGTCTTTGTTTGCATAAGCTGCGAATGCCAGTCTCTTTTTCTTATTGACCGCACTAATGTACGGTTTCCTTCTTAATCTTCTACCACCGTACTCGTTCCTTCGCAGTGCTCTTCTCACAGTTTCTGCTCCCACCTTTTTCCCACAGGCGTCAAGCACTGCTGCTGCAATATTCGGAGCACTTATTTTAGGATTTTCTTTCACTTTGCGGACCACAAACCGCTCTTCTCGTTTGTTCAATTTTCTTGGTCTCCCTGTCCGTGAAATGGATTCAATCCTATCTTCATTCTTAAATCATCGCACAATATCACCAACTGTTGTTCTGTGAATGTTAAGCATCTGCGATATCTCTCTATGGGACTTACCCTTAGCGTGATGAAAAATCACGAGTTGGCGTTCTTCGAAAGTTGTATTATGTTTCCTTCTGCGCCCCATTACAAGGAGACAATACACAATTACAATATACAGTGCAGTACTGCCGAGCTATGCTGTACATCTAAAAGGTTTCGTGAGCCCTCGTCCTGTACGAAAAGATTGTTCCCACGGCAGGCAAGCGCGAGTTTCCCACGGTGGCCGAATATTTTTGAGCCTCGTCAATTTAACGGTCGCATTTATTTTTATTTTTTACAGGGCACTGATAATGTAAACTGGTGTAAGGATGAATCCTATTTGTAGACAATGCATATTTGAATTCTTCTGATTAAGTATTATTTCACGGAGTGCCTATGTTTTAGTGATTATCGTCTAATTTTCGAATATTATATTAGTGACCGAATATTCCTGGAAGTAACTGTATTCCTTTCACACGACAGATGACAAGACGTTGAAAATTCAAAATCTGGCAGTTTTTGAAAGAAACATACAATAAAATGATGCGACACTTCGCAGCAACTCATAAGAAAATGGCTTAAAGTTGGCAGAAGAAGAAGTCAGCAGACCTGAAAGTTAATTCGGAAAGGCGTTAGAACAGTGCATTATGACGAACGTTCAGGAATTCTAAGGTAAGCGAGTACATACTATATTTGAAGTGAATTTTGAGGGACCAGAAAATTTCACAATATATGCCAAAACGTGAATCAAGAATCTGTCATTTAATAAACAAATACAATCGACCGCAAGAAATACTTGTTGCAGCAATCTACTGCACACTAGTTCGTAAAAAAATAATACATTTTTAAGTTACCGAGATCCCACTTTGATTTTTTCTGGAGTAGTCAACAAATACTCTCGTGCGTTTATGAATATATTTTAAACAATTGTAGTTTATGTTTACAAAATATTCAATTTTTAAAATTTAATTTTTAAAATTAAAATTCAAGTTTCGAATGGAATTTTAAAGGAGTTTCTATAATTAGTATTCAAATATGTGATATTTTTAATTTAGTGATGCACATAATTTTCAGCAAATTTCATTATGCAATATTTCCCAAAATAATAAAGTTAAAATTAGAGGTGCTACAAAATGGCACAGGCTTTCCCCTAACATTTTTTTCTAATTCCTATATGTGGGCTGGCTTTAGCGTGTTGCTTCAATCTCAGGCCAGCTGACATCTATCGTCGCCAAAAGTACATTTTTTGACTTTTCTCAACTTTTCGGTTTCTTAATAGTCCAAATTTTAAAATATTAAAGAAGAGTAAAACATCGTCCTAAATAGAAATTTTCATTGAAACTTTTGCAGCCGTTTTTAAGAAAATGGCGTTTAAGCATTACTGTAAACGCGAAATTTGAAGCTCTTTCTCACACGAATTTAAAGGGTAAAACCTCGTCCTAAATAGAAGTTTGATTATTAAACCACGAGAGGTTCTGGGTTTGACGATAAATTTACGAGTCACGTAGCGGCGAGTCAATTTATTTGGGAAACTCATAACCTCGAGTTGTATTTAGGAAGACTATTTCACGAATAAAATGATGCCTAAATAATAAAAGACGATACATGAATAAAGTTAATTGTGTCTTTTTTAAATTTAAAACCTACCAGTCAGACTCACAGCAACTGGATAGTACGATTGTTTTGTTTACCTATATAGTTACAAGAGTTCTGTGGAGAAACAAAACACGACAACTATCGAATAAATAGATGTCACAAATACAATTTTTTTTCAATTTAACTACTGATTTACGCAAAATGAAATTTTCAAATGAAATATGGAACATGATATTAATAAACAATTAAAACGTACACTTTATTTAAAACAAAAATGATTAAATACACAGTTTTCAAAATTGTAACTTGGAGGAACGCGGCTGTTTTGAGTTTCGTTAACTTTGTTGGAAGACGATGGAGCAGTGGTATCTCGTAATTTGTCAATAATATTCGGGTGGTGTATTGAATTAATTGGAAGGTAAGTACTCCTCGATTTGAAGGTTTAATTAATTTGGAGGTTTTCAAATATTTCTCGATCATTGTGCCTGTCCAGCAACGAGGTGGCGATAAGGCAAAAACGATAGACAAAAGCGATAAAACGCGAGGAGGATTACAACAGCGATTGGCTCTTGATGTACGAATTCTTCAGTGCGTTTGGTCGACATCACATGAGTGAAATAGTCATTGAAGAATTTGAAGCCGTTTTTAAGAAAATGGTGATTAAGCATTACTGTAAATGCGAAATTTGAAGCGTTTTCTTACAGGAATCTATTGAGTTTTCGAAAAACGTAAATTAAAGCTATTCGAGGTACTTTTACTCGCAAATACAATAATGTTTACAAATCGCGTATAATATGTATATTAACGGCATGAGAGAGATTTAAAAAATGTACCTTTGTGTAATTTTTGAAAAAGCAAAAGAATACACCAAAATTAACTTTACATCATATTAAGAATGCAATTAGAACTACCCATTGAAAAAACTTGAAGAACAAATTTAGAGCCATTTTCAAGAAAATGACGTGTGAGTTTTTCAGAAAATCCGGAATTTTGAACCCTTTTTTCACAGAAAACTGTTGTGTTTTCGAGAAATTTTATAGGACATTATTTAATGCACATGTACTCATAAGTACAATAACGTGATGAAATCGTATCTAATGTAAATATTGCCAAAATTGGAGACAAGTAAAAAAAATACATTTATCTATTTAAAAAAAACAAAAATAGAGCAATATGGCGTTTATTTCATTGTATAGGGTTCGTTTAGAATCCTCTTTGTATTTTAAATGTTCTTATTTTAGTAAATTTTTAACATTTGTTGTTTAATTTAGAATAGAAAACATGCATTTTTTCTCTGAACGCTGTCACACACATGCGTGTTTGTGTCTGTCTAGTGACTAAAATAATAAGAGAGTGGCTCAGACCATATTGCTGTGTGCTCGGACATGCATTTGAACGAAACTTTTCACTTGAATCGCAAATGGAGAGAAGAAAGAAATAAAGCTGATGTTAGCCTAATATAAATATTGATAAAAAGAAATGTGTTGATGAGTTATTGTGCTTATCGAATGTCCTCCCTTTTACTTGAACATTGTTTGCGATCTTAATTGCGTGTACTACCACGGGTGTCTCTGTCGAGGGGGAGGGGTGCAAAGACACGCCCCCTGGCCAGAAACGCGTGATGGCACACATGGCTAACGATGGCGTTTACTCCCTATATGTATTACTATAAGGAGGGATCGCTTTGACAGCTACTGCTTGGCTCCTGCTGGCAAAATGAATGCAGGTTATGTCCATGCATTCATTTAGTCATTGTGTTTGTTTACAGTTAGCACATTTGTAAATGACTTTATCACTATCTCTGGCAGTGGCATCGCTCTGCGTGACTTTCATTTGTTTCCCGACCCGTCAAAGTGGTCCCTCCTTAGAGGAGCTTCTCTGCAACACCAAGTGAACAAAAAACATTGTGTACAGAAAAAAGTTTGAGGTAATTTTTAGCCCAAAATTTAAAACACGTGAGAAACGAATGTCAAGAAGAACTGGCGGGTAGATGTAGGGCTACCACGCGCCGACATCTTCCATGGCTCCTGTAATGTTTCAAGTTTGTCAAAGTATTACTGAAGGTATGAATAGCTGCAACATAACTTGGCCTTTCCACCCACCGCTTGCACCTTTTTAATGTCAATAAATCATTTTAAAAAATGTCGTGTCTTAAACCAAAATTCCGCGGAGGTATTTGCAATCACTTCTTCTGATGTCTTCCTCCAATGTTTGGGGCCAGAGACTCTCATATGCACCATTACACTGTTTTAAGCTGAAAATAGCACACATTTATCAACAAATGACGTTTGGATACTCGCTTACCTGCGTCGCACGCTCCCGCTCGGACGTTGGGGTGGGAAAGGGGCGGATGAACCACACTGTCTGTCGGAGCGCCCGTGCCCAGCTGCTGTGCTTATCGCTGGTCGTGTCCGGCACCCTCTACTCCTCAGCTCCAGGTTGCGTCCGAGTTGAAGGCGCGCCGGCGTTGCACTGCGTCGCAAGACATAGTCTCTTGCTTGGGGCCTCGCTACCCCGTGGTCAGAAGACGTCATGCCCCCACCCCCACCGGTCACGTGATGCCTGCTCCACGAATTCCGAGTTCCTGCTGCGCGAACGAATACGCAACTACAACAATTTTGAGCAAGAACTGGCTGAAGTACACACACACATGCCCACACAGACACACACACACACACACACACACACACACACACACACACACGCTCACACACATATAGTATATATAATGGACCTTAAAAATAAGCTCTTAAGTCAATTTTAAGCATATTTTGTCTAATAAACTTCATCGAGATTTCGAATGGCTGAGCCACAATAAGCACGCGAACATTGATTTGAAAAGGGACTTTCCATACAAACATTTGCATTGCAGAAACACATAAACACTCCAGAAACATGTAATTTATTTATTATTTACAAAAGAAATTAATATATTCGTTCACAAAGAAAAATTAACGGAAATAACAAAGCACTCAATTTACACCATTCGATTGCCTTTAATTTTTCGGCGATATTTTTCGTTCTAAAACAACTCTTAATGTACGAAGATTTTTGTGCTCTCATGGTATTTTTAACAAGTACCAAAAAATTTAATTTCGAGTGTGTTTACACACATAACATGCAATGAATTAAATATTTTTGTTACAGTTTTTGGTGAAGTACTGAGGCAAAACACTAATGATATTACTTGTATGCAGTTTAAACAAACAACTAAAATCAATTCATTGATATGAAAATTATATCAAACTGTGTTATAGTACTAAAATATACCAGTGGCCTGCATCAGCAAAAATACTGATGAACAGAACCACAAAAAAAAAGGTAACGCGCATACTGCTCAATACCAAATAAGTTACTTTCGTATAACTGTTATAACGTGTCTTCACAAATACTGCAATATCGCAATACAGTATACTTGCTGTACAACAGTTCTTTACATAACAACAATTAAAAAATATTGCTGTTCGTTAATGCAACAAGTTAATAGGAAATATTTAATGGTGGGCCACGTCTTCCTTGGACCCTTTCTGTCGCATGCCTGCTATGTGTAAGCAGTGACGCACAATATAAGAGAATTCAATACATACGTGCAGTTTGAGATTAGGCGGAATAACTCAAATATTTCCTTTTGCAGTCAAAATCGAAACTGTCGCGATACGAAAAAGAATGCGTTGTTTCTGTTGGTTATAATACTTCATTTACTGATTTTTTTGTTTGATGTAATATTTTGGCCAAATATAATCCTAAAATATATTCACTCTCAAGGGGAAATAAAAAATAAAAAAATAATGGCATGGAAAATTTTGGTATGGAAAATACCATTTCATGAAACGTGATGATAATGACTCCAGATGCATAAAAGAGGATACAAAGCCCGATATTTACTGCCAACATCAATATATAAACATTTCTCCTTTTTTTTCTGAAACTAGGCTTGTTTTCTAACGCTAGGTAAATGTCGTTTATATTTCTTCATTTTTAACACAATTTATGTATTAGCTTGGAATCTGTTTGTCCAATCTTACTGATCAATATATACTGAAATTAATTATTTTGATCAATATAAATATGTCAAATTCGGACGGAATGTGATGTCTAAGGGCAGACTTTTATGACCTAAAATATTCCCAAAAATTATCAATAAAATGATCACACAATATTTTAAAAATGCCCCAAAAGCAAAGAAATATGACGTAAAAGATTTGATGAAAACTACTTCAGATGAACAACTCAGGCTGTTTGATGTGTTACTGATGTAATTGAGGCTTCTTCCTCGCGTTCAAGTGAACTCAGCTTACAAACTTTTGGTTTGGTCTGTTCTTTACCAGGAAACCTCCGCCATAGCCTGGCTTTAGTTATCCCGAAATTGGCCCAACTGAGAAGGGTGCTGATAGGCGTCACAGGAACCTGAGATTCTATACAACGGCTGCCATTACACTTCCTGCGAAGAAATCGAATAGGCTACTGTGTAATTCTGTAGAGAACATTTGTTGCGTCTCGAAAATATAATTTCATTCAAGCACCATTAAAATGATATTAAAATTTAAGAAATCAGCGAAAAATGCCTGAAAAGTGATGGAAAAGATAAAATATGTTTTTTATAAAAAAAAAAAAAAAAGGTTAAAAAATTTTTCCTTTTGCATTGTTCTAAAGTGAAAAGAAAATGAAAACTAGTGGTGCTCAAATTAAAAAAGTACTCAAATTTTCGAAAATTTGTACAGGATCTTTTGTCAAAATAGATCTTTCAGGAATAGATTTCAATAAGGGAAAAACCTCTATCTTTAATATTTTAGTTGTAGGAAGACTCCGAAAAAATCTCTTAAACGTCTTTCACGCGGTCCAACGACAAAATTTAATAAAAATTAGTAGTTTTTTTTAAAACTAGGAAAATGTCCCCAGGACTTCTTGTAAAGTGCCCCTCAGAATTAAAATATCGGTTTCAAATTAAAAAGGACCCGACACCAGTCGATTGCGGAGTATCAATTTTGGAGAAAATCACTTGAACTGTTCAGCCGCCAGCGTTGTTCACAAACGGACGGACAGCCAGACGCACGGGCATTCAGACGAACGGGCATTCAGACGGACGGACATTCAGACGAACGGGCATTCAGACGGACGGGCATTCAGACGGACGGACATTCACACGGATTGACATTCAGACTGACGGACAGACATTCAAACTGACGGACAGACTTTCAGACTGACGGACAGACTTTCAGACTGACGGACAGACTTTCAGACTGACGGACAGACTTTCAGACTGACGGACAGACTTTCAGACTGACGGACAGACGTTTTGCCGTCACTCAATTTTTCGGCATCAAGGACCCACTAAACACGGATTCTGACTACACCGCCCGTTAGAGGATTTTTTCTAAATTTAGCAACTGTATTTATCAATTTTTCGTTACCAGAGCCCTGTAATAATAGCTTTTAGCCAACAATTCGCCATTTTTGCTCATCATTATATAACTTACTCTTTATTCCGTAGCAAGAAAGTAAAATTACAATTCATGAAAATCCGCCACCTAGTGACGAACCTCTTGAAAACATACTTCTGAATGCAACCCGCATGACATTTCATTCTGATATGAAGAATATGCAACGCAGGTGTTACCGTACGTTTCATCAACTTACAAAATTTACCCTTACAAGCAGAGTGTCTGAGACAGAAAAAAGCCGTTTTGTGTGTATACGTAAGTGTAACGTAGACGTTTGGTGTCTATGCGCAAACTTTGAGGTCTAGCTAACTTCATGATGTACTTGAGAATGTTTCCAAACTATTTGATGGATGTTTACTAGCATCATTGTCATAACATTACCTGCTACAATTAAATTTATTTCACTAACAGTATTTGTAACAGGAATTCAAAATATTTTAAAATTTTCTTTTACATCAAGAATTCTAAGAGAATGAGAACTTTGCCAAGAACGAAATATTTGCACCGATGTAATAATAGTAGTTTATGAATTAGTTTATAATGTTAAGCTTTATTGCATGAGTACATGTTTTGAAAACGAGCGACGTTAGGAGCGAGTTTTCAAATTTGTACGAATGCAATAAAGCAACATTATAAACGAGTTGCATACGCTATTTTTTTGTATAACAGCATTATAAATTTATAAAAGGATCAAACTTAATTTTGCGAAACAACTTCCTTGTGATCTCTCTGGTATTTGACATCTGTGCGAGAAAACGGTGGTCGGCTGTTCCATTTACCGCTACCACCCCAAGATTCTCTCGTTGCGATTGGCTGAATGTGTGATGACGCAATCATTCGTGCCGTAAAATCTAATACGTCATCATTTGTGCCATAAAAGGCCCTTTTATGAACGATTTCTTGCAACAGAAAACCTCGTTTATAATGCTGGTATACAAAAAAATATATTTTCAGAGGCTAATCAGCTGTAGATTTACGTTCTTGTCCTTCATTGTCTCCTTCGTGAAGGAATAATATTTTCTCCCGCAACAACATGGAGAACGATAATTTAAATAAATATATTTCCCACTGAAATCTAGAAATCTTGCACAGATAATATTTTTGCTATTTTTTTCAGTCTAGTGTAAACATCTTTCATTCTCACGTTTTCGGAATACTGCGTGCTTATATTGTAATAAGGGAATATTGTAATGCTGAAGAGAAAAGTGGCGATTTTCTTTCAGAAAAACTCGTACTGTGATACCCTGATACAATATAAGTAAATAAAGTAAGTCTTGTTTTTATTTTTAGTAAATTACTTCTTCTATGAAGTTGTCCAATCATAAATTATGTTTTTTCTACTCTCATTGTATAATTCTGTAATTTGTTTGCTGCTACCAGTTGCATAATGATACTCATTACCATACAGATTTCATTATGATGCAGGTTCTTGACCAATCACAGAGAAGCTTACGTACCAAATATTCACAATTAATAATTAAAAATCGTGTTAATAAATGTTTCATTCGATTGTGTATCTTAATATTGCATTTAATATTATATTATGCTTCTCAGTTTTAATTTCTTTTTTATTAGTATTTCATACTGAAATATTATTTAAAATAAATTGGGTCGTAATTTCACTTCGGTCCTATTTGACTAGTGCAGAGGTAGTTATTGGAGAGAAGATTTGACTGACCTTATTATCTGAACGTACGTTATTTTGTGTCATATATTGCTGCCGTGTGGTTGTTCTTAAAAACCGGCCAATTCTTTTGTTTAAAATGTCTAGTAAATCAAAGTTGGAATTGACACCACCAGAAATAAGAGAAAAAGCGAAAATGGTGATGTCGGAATTATTGCCGCAACTTTTGTACTCCCTCGCAGGCGATTCGGTAAAACAAAGCCACCTTCAGTGTGTAGCATAGGGAGCTGTCCGCTTGGTGGCCTTGGCTGAATCCTGCATGTCAACTGCTACGAAACGATTCAATGTGAACGTTTAAATTATAAAAGTTACTATAAGACGTAGAAAAAGTACCGTATGTACTTTGTAGTATGAACTTTACTTATATACGTTTTCTCGGGGTTCTCACGCTTTGTCCTTAACCGAAATCTCTGGATGTGTTATCCTGAGATGTCTATTTGTCTAAGGGGTGTAGTCGTACTACATATAAACACTCAACGCGTAATAAACAGCGACAGAAAAATATCAGAGAAAGATCATGGTGGAATAAGTATGATAAAATTGCTTTAAAAAATTGGAAACATCTGTGTGTAAAATGCTTCTGTATGTATTTTGCGGTATTGGGTCGGTAGTCTGACTTCGCGGGCCAACTACGGTGTACCCCATGCGTGGGCTTAGTTAAATTCCCATTCTTGATGGTAAGAGCGACATGAGGCGAGCATGACGTACTCTCTTCACCGTAACTCGCAAAATCCACCTACTTGAGCTTCTCTTCGTCACACAGCTACAGAAACTGGGACGATTTTAAAAGAAAGCTACAACTCTATTTTTGCCTCGACCGGAAATCGAACTCGGGATCACAGCACGGGAAGCTAGTACGCTGCCAATGTTTTTAGCCAGAGGCTAAAATGTTTGTGATGAAGAAAAACTACTAGGATTTATCAATTTTCAGATCCACGTCCTTCATTCTTCCCATTAATATATAAAAAGCGTGCCTAGGTATGAGACAGATAATACTGACGAGTGTTACAATAATTTACATTACACTTACTTTAAAATTGAATTATATTTTACAATTTGAGTAGGTTGCACGTCATAACACGGTATGCACATTGGTAGCATTCTATATTCAACATCTGCCAACGTCTGTAAGATATTTGCCTATTTTCGCGGATATTCGCTCATATTCCAGGAAAGAAACATTATTTAGTTGACCGTAACACTCACGAGCTAATTTTAAAATTTTAGTTTTTAGGTACCTACCATTTCAGGGATAAGTACCTACATTTTTTGTAGGGCTTCTATCCCGCCGACAGCCGTTTATCGTTTACAATCCGATGAGACGCATATTCGACCATTACTAGACACCACCATCTCGATCAGGTTTTTCGTCCAGTTTCCCTGATCCGTTGAGCAAATGCTGAGATGGCCCCTTGTTTTGCTTCTGGACATAAATGTAACTTCATTTTCTGTGCACGTCTTCTAGAATTTAGTGGGAAATACAATTATTCAAATTATCGTTTCCATGTCGCGGCAGGAAGTATTATTCCGAAGGACAACATGGATAAGAGCCAAAATTTATTGCCCTTTTATCCTTGAAAATTGATTTTATTACATGGGAGCTTTTTTCTTTTTTCTTTTTTTTCCTTTTTTTTCTTTTTTTCTTCTCTTTTTTTCAATTTTAAGTAGTATATGAGTTAGTGTAGGGACCACAGAATTTTGAAAATGTGCACACAATTCACTTTTCCCCATAGCACGTCATACGCAGTTTTTAACTGCTTTTCTGACGTAAAATAAATAAAAATAAATAAACAACACACTTGAAGTCGTCTCTGATCTGGGATCAGCAACGCGAGCGCGAAGTTCTCCCCGACAATACGTACAGGAGAGATATGGGACAAACAACCAAGCCCAAGGCGGGACTCGACACCGCGACAGTTGGGACCGAAGACGGTACACGCTCTTGTCACCTCGGGCATCCTGGTCGGCAAAAAAAAAATCAATTAAATCCCATTTATAAAACAAACACGGAGTTAAAAACAGTGTTAATTTACAGTAACATTCAATTTAGGTTCTTTTGTTGATAACACCTATTGTAACACTTATGAAAACATAGAGCGGAGCCAAATCAGTGTTCTTCATAAACATCGAGAATATGTAATTTAAAATTTGTAGACAACACTATCACCATTTATTTTTTAAGTTTGATGTAGAAGAATACCAATAATTTGGTCTTGAGCTGCAAATCGAATCCATGAATATCCGAACGCTTGGCAAGGTCGCGACTATTACCAAAGCAGTAATGACAGATAGTAGAACTTTAGTTTTAATTCTTAAGGACTTCCGATGTTTATCTTCATTATTTTCAAGTTCATGTGTTTGAGAAAGGCAAAAAAAATTTTTCCGTAATACAAGTAAAGAACAATATTTCCACAAATTCTCAACTCATTCGGAGATAGAGATCGTTTTCAACACGTTTATTTAGAAATTAAAGCTTTTGCACACTTTAAACATGTTTTTAACTAGTGTGTAACAATAATTTACCATTTAATTTTGCTTTGATAGTTTTTTCGTTGTTTCTCAGATCAACACCAGGTAATGCCAGAGCAGTAAACGGGCCACATAACGCACGCTATTTTTCCTTCCCCTTCCTTGTCCAACCTATCCTCACCCCTTACTTACATACCCTTACACATACATGCACTACACAACCACACATGTCGGGAAAAGGGGCGGGAGCAAATGCCTGGTGGGGTAAAATCCCGCAAACCGACGTGTAGGTGGGCGCCAGATCTCACCATCCAGTAGGGGGAAGATCACCGCCATCTCGCTTATGAAAGAACGCACTACACTAAGGAGATTAATAACCAGGTCAGTTGTCGAGCCTGGATACACGATATAGACAAGCAGTGGTTGATTTATCGGTTATCTGCCACCTCCCCTCTCACCCCTTTCGCGCTCTCGCCCCCCACCTTCCGAACCCGAGTCCGTGCTCCAAGAAAGGTCGTCCATTTGGGTTTGAAGTTGGGGACGCAAGTTCCACACAGTGTTCTTGTCACTGCGTCACTTTTCGACGACGTAGGCACCTCACAAAGTGCTAAGGGGCGGGGGGGAGTCGAGGTGGCAAAGCGCGTGATCACCGTGGGAAAGGTGGTGTTCAGTTTCACAGGGTAGGAACAGTTGAAACGTTAGATAAAATTCTGCGGAGTCACATATTTCTCTAGTACTGAATCATCATTTCTATGGAGCTACTGAGAAACAAAGAATTAAATATTTCAGGTTTTCGAGTTTCTAAAAAAAGTTCACGATATCAAATTATCGAGACTTCATCATATCATAATTCTATATGCTGAGGCAGGGAATAAAAGATTGCCACGAAATATAAAAAAAATCGTGTTAGAGACGTTCGACTGTGTTGATATTTCTTGGTGCACCTGCTCAAAAAAAAATTGATGGTAGCGGTCCTTTCAACACGGTGACGCGGCCTCGCGCTCGGTATCGCTGACGGTGGATGTTTCTAGAGCACTGTTTTGCCACATCCAGAGAGCGGCAATTGCATGGCATCGTAGCCCCAATCGCCCTTTTCTTTTTTATTCATCCAATCCATCAATTCATTTAATTTATTTAACGTAGAAAACAGCGTCACGTACCGTGGGGAAAAGTGCAATATGTGCACAATTGTTTGAGCTCTGAGATCTCTGTTCTTACTCATATAAAGAACATATTCAGTTAAATTATGAATACCGGTGTTTACACAGTTTTTTTACACTTCTTTAGAAGCGTTTTCGGCAAGAATAGGTATGAAAATATTCGCTTCTATGTATTAAAAGCTATTTGCAAAGGCAAATCAGCTACAGATTTTGGCTATTATCTGTGGGAGTGTACGTGAAGGAGTCGTCTTATTGCCGCGAGAAAATTGAAAAGATTCTCTATTAATATCTACATTTCTTATGGAGTACAAGAAAACATGTACAGACAGTGAAGCTCCATTTATATCCACAAGTATAAATAGAGGCCGTCTCAGTATTTGCTCAAAGGATCAGGGAAACTGGATGAAAAACGAGGCCGAGATGGGGATTCTTTACCCAGAAAAAAGAGGAGTTACAATATTTCTTACTAAGGGGCAGATTTTTATGCTATGCTATTTTTTCTTTTCACTTTAAAAAAGCCTTTTAGTATAAACGTTTATATATAATGTTATAAAAAAAAGTGACCCATTTTTATATGGCATTTTTCGTCGATTTCGACAAATAAGTTATTTTCTACTTTTTCCGTCATTTTAAATTTTTTTCGCGGATTTATTCGATTTTAATGTCATTTTAACGATACTTGTTTCAAATAATATTACGAGATGCAACAATTTTCTCCGCGTAATTTCTGAGTTGATTTCATCGCTCAGAAATTGTCAGCCGTTGTGAGTTCGTAACCTAAGGTTCTTGTAACGCGTCACTGTCAGTTTGGCCGATTTCGGGATAACTAAAGACACAAATTTCCTGGTAAAGAACAGTCCAAAGGAAACGTTTTGCATACTAAGTTCACTTAAAAGAAAGGAAGAAGCGTCGTTTTCATCAGTAACGTATCCAACAGCTGTTCATCTAAACTGGTTTTGATAAGTTTTTTTTACGTAATTTTTCTTTACTTGTGGGGCATTTTAAAAGCATTTTAAGAGCATTTTATTGTTCATTTTTGGCGTTGTTTAGGTCTTCAAAATCCGCCCCCTAATTGTTACACTTCATTATCGAGCAGTCGGACAAAGAGAGAAGGCTGAGAGGATTGTAAAACCCTGTAAATCGCGCGGGAATGGGATTGCGCCGGGCACACGACCCTCGTGGCTCGAAACCGGCGCGCCGCGGAGCGGCGGAAGAAGGATGCTGCCTGGACCGGCGCGTGGCTTTGTAGAGGCGAAGACGCCCGAAGATGCGTGCACGAGAGCCGAAGCAACGCGTCGCGTCCGCGGAGAGCAGCGGGCCTCGGCAGGTAGCGAGCGGTGGTCCCGCGTGGGGCGGCGGTGGCGGCGGCGGTGGCGGTGGCGGTGGCGGTGGCGGTGGCGGTGGCGGTGGCGGCGGGCGGCAGCGCGGCGCACCGAGCGAAGCGCGGCGACATCGGCGGAGATCGCTGGCGTTCGCCCTGCTCCGCCGCCGCCGCCGTTGCCATGCCACGCGGGTCCAGCCCGCAGCCGTTCGATTGCGACAGCCCGCCTCGCCAAGGTCATTCTCGGTGTCTGATTTCACTGCAAGGCAGAAGGGAACGTGATTTCGATATTTTTTTGTTTATTTATTGTCACATCAACATGAATGGTCATTCAATAATTTTACATATATTTACAACAGTAGGAGTGTTCAGTTAAGTTAGCATTGTTAATGTTATTATTACTACTTCTACGACCAGTATTATTATTATTATTATTATTATTATTATTATTATTATTATTATTATTATTATTATTACGATACTACTTTAAGTTTTGACTCTTACATTTACACCAATATTTAGTTGTATAAGACATGAGATAACAATAAATAAGTGGGTCACAGTGAGGAAACAATTACACTAAATACTTAGTTTTAAAAACAGAAACTTTACATTGGTGATGTAGAGATATGTTTTAGATACCATAAAATATTTCAGATTCTTTACAATACTTACGTGTGTTGTTTTCCTTGATATTCAGGGGATTCCAACATTGATGCAAATACTACCTTCTGCATAAACTGTTGTCTGTGAGTACTGTAATACGGGTAATTGTTAATTACTTGGTATATGTTAAGTAGAGTGAAGTAGTTACAATATTTATAGGTGAGAGGGGCGAGCTTTTGTTCAATAGATGTATATGACTCAATTTGCAGTGTACATTTATATCGGCTTTGTGTAGTGTCAAGAAATAAATCAGTTTAGAAAGGGGTCTAAATCATATAGCGCACGACGCCGTTAAAATGAGTGTGGTGTCCGTCAGGATATGCGAAGGAGAGACGACCGCGTGCATTTGTTTACAGGCTGAGTAAAGTAAGGACGAACGAATCTCAGTATTCTTTGATTGATTTAACATGGCGCCTCATGTTCACGAGCTGAAAGGAGAGATGCACATTGTCATCCAATCGGTAGCTTCAAACCAAAAATTTAAATCGTAACGAAGCTCCCTGTTGGATGACAGTGTGTCCTTCCACGTCCAGCTCGTGGCCTTGAGGCGCCACGTTAAATCGGAGTATAGGATAGAATTTTTTTCGCGATTCCATAATGCGAAGTGATTCTTCGTAGTTACTCGTACACAACATATATAAACGAGAATAGCCATAGAACAGGGGAAAGTAATAATTTTCTCTTATAATTTGGCATTAAGTCAATTTTTATTATCACGATATGTATCATCATGCCCTACGGATATTTCATGGTCAGCGTGTTAGGTTTCTGTGAGTCGGTCCAGGGTTCTTCCCGGCCGGTTCAAAAATGAAGCTATAGCTTTGTACGTCATCGCAGTTTCTATAGATGTGTGACGGAAGATAATGGTCAGGCAAGCTAGGTAATGTAGGTACGGTGATGGGATTACGTCATGCTCGGCACATGATTCTCTTACCTCCATGCGTGGATAATAATTAAAAACAGGGTCCAGGCGTGTGAACACCGCTAGCTGGTAAAAGTCGGATTTTTTCGTCCCTAAAATGCCAAATACATACATCCTTACATAATACAATTATTATTATTATTATTATTATTATTATTATTATTATTATTATTATTATTATTATTATTATTATCATCATCATCATCATAAAATCTACTACGAATGAATCCAGGACGGGTAGGGCGCCTGCTGTTAGAGAATCAACTACGTAGGAAGAAGAAATAGAGGACTCCCCTGCGACATGTCAACCGCGACAATTCTAAATGCTTGTAATGGGAACGGGCCAGCCACTCAAACGGAAATGTATTTGTTGATGACAATTATCATTACTATTGCTATAACAATAATAACAATCACAACAACAATGTTTATACCTGTGGTGTCTCGTGAACAAATGTTCAGAGTAGACAAAAGATATTATCGAAGGGTAGCTTATCCAGGCAGAAAGGAAAACTATGCCCTTCCCCCTGCTTGCTATTTTAATTTTCTCACTTCTTTCAAAACGATTGTCACATATTAATAGCATCACAGTCTCAACATCAATTTCCTTTAAGTGCGAGCGTATGCCATTTAAGAAGAAATTTTGCACCCGTCCGTCCACCCGTCCGTCCCCGTCCGTCCACCCGTCCGTCCACCCCGTCCGTCCGCCCGTCCGTCCGTCCGTCCGTCCACCCGTCCGTCCACCCGTCCGTCCGTCCACCCGTCCGTCCGTCCACCCGTCCGTCCGTCCACCCGTCCGTCCGTCCACCCGTCCGTCCGTCCACCCGTCCGTCCGTCCACCCGTCCGTCCGTCCACCCGTCCGTCCGTCCACCCGTCCGTCCGTCCACCCGTCCGTCCGTCCACCCGTCCGTCCGTCCACCCGTCCGTCCGTCCACCCGTCCGTCCGTCCACCCGTCCGTCCGTCCACCGTCCGCCACCCGTCCGTCCGTCCACCGACCGTCCGTCCACCCGACCGTCCGTCCACCCGACCGTCCGTCCACCCGACCGTCCGTCCACCCGACCGTCCGTCCACCCGACAGTCCACCCTTCCAAATCTCTTCCAAATCGTATGTTTTGGATATTTTCCGCTGACATATCACATCTAGAAAAGCTCATATGATTCCTCTCAATAAGGCAAAGCTTGTATGCAGATCCTTTTAATAATACATTATGTAAACTAATCAGTTCAGGCATATATTTTACCTACATTAGACAGTCAAATAGGCATTTATTCCGGCTAAAGTAGTGGGGCAAAAAGGCATATTGAATGAAATATAGGAATATTAATTCAATGAAATATAGGAATTAATGTAAAATATTAATAAATCAGATGATTAATATTTTTATTCCAACTAAAATTTACATTAGCTCTTGCGTGTAAGAAGGAAACGATCGATTCTTTGTAATCTTGATTGCACATGGACATCCGGTATGATGACTAAGGCTCAATTTTTCTTGGGACGCTGTCTCTACGAATTGCTATTCTGAAATGGCCTTTTTAATCTTGAAATGTCATCAGTGACAATAGAATTATAGTTTTCGTCCTACACACTTGTTCTAGCACGGAGGAGGGTACATCATATACGGAGAGCTCTGTCCTCAAAACGGATGTGAGGCCATACTCATTTTAGGAAGGGATTCCTCGTGAGTGAACAAAGCCTGACAGCATCAGTGTAAAAATCAAAAATTTTGGCTGGTAGTCCTTTCTCATTTAGTTGTTTAAAACTACATGCTCTAGAGCCACCACTTCCACAGAAAGAGCAAACACGAGAATGCCTTCGTGTTTCCCGGGCCTGCAGGTATGTTTCTGTTTCCAGCTTAATCGAGAACGGTGTCAAGAAAAAACGGAAAATAATGGCGAAATGGGGGAAAAATGGAAATTAAAGCAAAATGCAATAAATAGTCAGCAAAAGCTAAAGTATGCTAAGAAAGGCAAAAACAGGCAAAATGAAAATCAATTAAAACCACTCCAGATTACGTTATTTCTATTGCCTAGTCATAAATTAGGAACAATAAAAATAGTTAATTTGTCAAACTTTCGGGCTCTACTCATTAGTAGACAGAATTCATCAACCGATTCGGTAATTTGTCACTCGTTAGTCGAAATAACGAATTTATGTAGAATTCACATTGTTCGGATAGAGCAAATTTCATAATACCTTGTGTATACTGTTGAGTGTTTGTCCTACACTCGTGTAAATATTAATGTCAATTAATGAAAAGTCACTAACAAGCTGAATTGACGCTACAATTAAATAAAAACTTTGAAGTGCTGTTCTTCATAAAGATACACTTGAAACAAAAAGCGGTTCTTCGATAACAACAGTTGTGCCCGCTGTCTGGCACGCAGGAGAGCTAGAATGATCTGGCCTAAGGGGCGAATCTTAGAAGCGAAAGTGGGTCCAATGCCCAGCTAAAAAAAAATTACGCAACGAGGGAAGCAAGGGTACGCCGCGAGTACAAGTTGCGACGAACTGTCGGCCTCTAAGTCGGTAAACCCCTGTCAAACCCGCGAAAATATGCGATAGCGATCTAAAATGAAGAATAACCTCGTTATAAACGATATTTGAGAGCCTAAACTGTTATCTCCAGTTGATGAAAATTCTCGTCAGTGGGATATGCCAATATACGTTCACTATTCATCTAAGATTATCTTATAATTTTTAGTTTTTTCACAATAACGTATAATGTTAGTTTTTTCGAAACTGACTAACTTACTATTCAGAACCATCGCAACTGGGATTCTCAAAAATTAAATATCTAAATTGAGAAGTTGCCACCGAAGCAAACAAACCATTTGTTCTCCAGGCTATCAACATCGGTTGGTGAAAATCTATATACAAATTTAATTATATTAAAAGATTGAGTCAGACGCTTCGATAAAAATCTGCACACTTAGCAATGTTGATACAACACCATCCTCGTGCATTCTTCACCAGACGGCCAACGCCAAAATCGCCAGGGTGGCGAAAAGTTCAAAACTATCGAGGATGAGTCATGAAGCTGTGCAGCGCACGCTGTTTCCGCTCGCCTGAACATCATTAGCATTAATAAGTTCCTTGACGAAGGCGCCAAGTCTTATCGCCTTTCTGAAAAACATGCACACGGAAAGGGGAAACATTTTCTCTCTACACACAGTTATACCCCTAAGGGAAATTTTCGCGAACAATGAGTCACCCCCGGGCCACCGCGCTAGAGGTTGCCGCGTTTTAATTGGCAACTCGGGCTCATTGGGGGGGGGGATCACATATACAAAATAATATTCTGTGAACTATAGGCGGGAAACTGAATAGACTACTTTCGATAGTACTTTAGACGGAAGGATCGAGGCTATTTCGGCAATGACTATTTAATAAAAAATTACCACGTACACTCATTACCGAAACGAAAGAATAATGTATGTTTCATATTTTATTTTGCACATTACTACTACCTACATAGTAAAAAGGAAGCTTTGTAATGTTAAGACAAAAGTGGACAATTTGTGTATAGAAAATTTCTGCTTGTGGGATCGTGATATCGAAAAATGGATAAATCTTGTTTCTAAATACAGTAAATTGCTTCCTTTAACACGGTGTGCAATTCCTCAAAATCCTGCAATAATGGCTCCTTGACACCGAAAAAATGTTGACTGCAAATCATCTGTTTTTATGTCTGTCTATCCGTCCGTCCGTCCGTCCGTCCGTCCGTCCGTCCGGGTCTACCAGCCACAAGGCAATTTTCTCCAAATTTGATATTCCTGGATTGATAGCAACGACCTCGAAGCCCTGCGAGTTTGAAACGGATATTTTGATATTGTGGGATACTTTACATTACGTCTCAATATTATCAAAAAATTCTCTACAATTTTTTATAAGCTCGGGTAGCTTAAAGGACGCTTCAAGAAATGGCGGAGGTCTCTGATTTGTTGACATCTGAAATTTTGAAAATTGCAAGAGTCAAAATTTTTTTCGGCATCTTCCTTAACTGCAATATTCAAGATAGATTTGTTCATAATAAAATCTGTTGTTCTAAGACAGAACTTGAATTAAGACCATGTGCAATTTTTGAATGTACGAGTATTTTTGCATAATTTCGGAAGAAAATGTAGTCATTTTAAACAAATATTTTCTCAAAAAATTATACTTTTTCCTTAACAATATTCATGGAATCAAGCAAAAGACAGCAAAAATTGTGCTATCCGCATTTTCGGCTAACACTCTCTACATTCGAAATTCGCAAAAGAAATGGCATTGCAGTATTGTTGGTAGAAATTGTATTCTTTAAGTGAAATTTGCTATAGAAAATTAGATATTTAAATGAACTTATGGACATTTTTAAACAAGTTATGTTCGAGTAATTTCTGATTGAAATTATTTTAAACATGCCTCAAAAGGGTTTCAAATGTTTTCATTACATTATTCTTCGGATAGATTAAGGGCACATAAAAATTCCTGGGATGTAATTTTCGTGGAATTTTCTGAATTTTTTGAATTTTCTGAAAAATGCGAAGTTTATAAATAATGTCAGAACGTATGTGCTGTTGAATCACTGTTAATTTCCTTAATGAAATCTGTTGTAAAAAAATAAAATCTTAAAATAAAAGCATGTACAAATTTGAAAAAAAAAAACAGTTGCTTTTCCGTAATTTGTGCTTGAAATAAAGGTAACTTATAAAAAATTCTCAAAATGGGTTCCAATTTTTTCTCTGAATTTGTTTTTCGGACGGAGCAAAGGACGCTTAAAAAATGGAATGGCATATTTTCTTTCATGTTTCTGAATTTCTGAAAATGGCGAAATTCAGAAAAATAGTATGGTGCGGTTGTAGCTTCACTAGTTACTTTTAGTTACTTTACTAGTTCACTAGTTACTTTAGTCTCTCGCCAGTCGCAGAGCCGAGCGGACGTGTTTTACTAAGCGCTCTACCTGCTGCAGGATGGTGTCGACGGAGCAGTGGCGCGCGGCTATCGGCCGCTGGGGGGAGGGCGACCTGCCGCGCGGTGGCGGTGCCCGGGGACAGCGCAGGGCTGGGGCTCCTTGCGAGCGTGTTGGGCGCGGCGGTGATGGCGGTGCTATTGGCGATCGGTGGGGTGGAGCTGAATCCCGGCCCCCCTACTAACGTCGATATCATCGAGACTATCAATAGGAACCATAAGGAACTTATTGATAGAATCGATGTGTTGCAGGCTAGGGTTACGTCGGCAGAGGCTTCAGTGCAGTCGCTGCAGACAGCCAACGAGCGGCTGGTTCGCAAGGTGGATTACCTTGAGAACCAGTCGCGACGTAACAATATCATTGTTACTGGCATCCCAGAGAAGCGGAACGAGTCTTGGGCGGACTCGGAGAGGTGTATCCTGGATCTTGCGGAGCAGCTGGGGTCAGGTTGGAGCTCCAGGATATCGAGCGCGCGCACCGGACCGGGCGGCGGCGCGAGGACAGCCACGTATGATTGTGGCCAAGCTGGCCTCTTTCAGGAAGCGGGAGGAGCTGCTGCGTGCAGCCCGGGAGTATCTCTCCCGGAATGGCAGGGGCGCGTCCGTGAGGACTTCAGCTGGGCAGTGCGGCAAACGCGTAAGGCGTTAATTCCGCATTTGCAGGAGGCGAAAGCGAGCGGAAAGCAGGCGTCGATTCGTTTCTGACAAGCTTGTCGTGGCAGGGCGCAGCTACGTGTTGGCTGAGCTGGCGGCCCGTCCGCGGGCGTGGGAGGGGGCGGGGCGACGGGGTCCCGTGAACTCGGCGAGGGGGCAGAACCCCAGTAGGGCGGAAACCCCTTCCGGGCAAGCGGGCGCCTCTTCGCGGCCGCCCGCCGCGCCTTCGGCCGTGGCCGCGGCCGCGCCTGCGGCTGCGCTCGTGCTGGGCGGCGCGGACGACCTCTGACCCGCGGCATCGCGGCGGAGGCGGTCTCGTTCGCGTTCGCGTCGGCGGTCGCGTTCACGTTCCCGCCGGGGCCCACGGCACTCGGCGAGTCCCGGACGCTTTGCGGCTGACAGCCTGGAGCGAGGACCTCTTACGAGGGCGATGGCTCGGCAAACGGCAGCAGCAGGAAGCTCGCGGTGAGTCAGGACCAGCAGGTCGCCAAAGGCAGGAATAGGCTTTAAGAATAGGATTTGGAACATCAAAGGTCTAGGCTCTAAGCTCGGAAATCAAGACTTCCATGGGTACATAAACACATTTGATATTGTCAGTCTCGTTGAAACTTGGTGGAAGGAGGGTGAGACTTTAAATGTGTCTGGTTTACAGCCATATGCAAAACTAAAAACGTGAGGGGAAAGGGTAGGTACCGGGAGGTGTTGCGTGCATATTTCAGGATAGGTTAGTGCAATTTATTTATGAAATTACAACAAATTCCGACAATTTTCTTTGTATTAGACTAGTAATGCAAAATACAGACCTCGCAATTGTATTTATATACCGTCACCCACAGGGCTCGCGTTATTATTCTCCAGAAGCTTTTGGTGAAATCAATAATTTCTTAGACTCGTTGAAGCAAAGGTATCCGAATACTGATTTACTAGTCTTAGGTGACATGAATGCTAGAATTGGCCATGAGCAGGAAGTATTTTCGAGTTCGATCGGCAAGAAGCGAGAGCTAAGTCTAGAAAAAACAAAGACTCAGTCAGCAATAATGAGGGTCAGGCAATTGTTAGAATTAGGCGAGAGAATTAATCTAGAAATCTTAAATGGCAACGATGGACAGGATACTGAAGGGAACTAACTTTTATTAGTGCGAATGGAGGTAGTGTAATAGATTATGCTCTGTTGTCTCATGAAAGAATAAACAATTTATTAGATTTTGGAATCGAATTACGGGCAGAATCCGACCATTTGCCTGTGTGCGTTCATTTAGCAGTAAATGCTACTGAACGCCACAGGCAGTGCAGGCGGAGCAACAAACTTCACAATAGCAAGACGACGGTTTATATGGAAAGAGGAAAAGCGACAGGAATTTGCAGAGGCTATTCTTAACTCGGTAGAGTGGGCGCGAGAGGAGCGGTCACCGGAAGGCAACAAAGAATTTAGAAGAGACTCTTTCGCGCAGGAGGGCATGCGAATGTGGGGAGAGGAGGAAGGGTACTGACCCAAGGATGGTTTAGCGAGGAGTGTCGGGTGAGCAGGCGGAAGCAATAGTAGCCTTGAGAATGTTCAGAAACAGTGGAACAGCGGAAGCGAGAAATAGTTACTTGTTACTATGTAGGCAATACGAGGCCACAATTAAGAAATCGAAGAAATCTTGGCAGGAGAGTGAGACAGCAAGAATAGAGGCAATTTTAAGAAACAATCATAAGAAATCAATGTGGGACGTTATAAGATCACTGCGTAATAAAAGAAATGTAGTAATGCATTTCACCAGACGCGTGGAGCAGTACTTTTCACGGGCGCTCGAAATAGCGAATATTGAAACAGGGATATATTATCACGGACCGGGATGTCCTGAATTAGACGAACCGATAACCTGGAATGAAGTGAATAGGCTATGCTAGCCATGAATAATAAGAAGGCAGGCGGCGCGGACGGCATTCCGACACAATTTATTTCGGAATTGTGGCACATAGACCCAGAGAGTATTCTAAATTTATTTAATGCAATAGTTGATTCTGGATCGTATCCAGAAACGTGGAGTACAGCGATCCTCCAACCAGTCTTTAAGAATAAAGGTAATACGAATTGCCCACAAAATTATCGCGGAATTAGTCTTTACCAGCGCTGAGCAAGCTATTTGTAAAATACCAACGGGCGACTGAGTGAATGGGCGGAAAAGCACAGTAAAATATCAGAATTGCAAGCAGGCTTTAGGAGAGGCTTCGCGACTACCGACAATATCTTTGTGTTAGATACCCTAGTAAAGCAGGCGCTTGCGCGTAAACGGGGCCACTTATATTGCAGTTTTGTAGATTTCAAAATGGCTTTTGACTCTATCAATAGGAAAGCTTTATGGCAAAAACTTAATGAGCTAGGCGTCTCACGTAAAGTTTTAAAAGTGTTGCAGAGCATATACGAAGACGTAAATTTCTGTGTCAGGTGCGGTGATGGAAGTACAACGCGAAAAATAAAATCGACAGTAGGAGTAAGACAGGGCTGTCCTCTCTCACCGCTATTGTTTATCTTGTTTATAAACGATTTATTGACGTGGTTACAGGATGCGGATACATCTGCGCCGGAAATTGAGGGCCTGAACATTCCCGGACTACTATATGCTGATGATTTAGTTTTATGTTCGGAGACTATTGACGGCTTACAAAAAAGTTTAAATATCCTAGAAACGTATAGTGAAACATGGGGATTAAAAGTAAATATTCAAAAAACCAAAGTAGTTGTCTTCAAGAATGGATTTATCTGGGTAACAAGGAGAGATGGTTTTACGCTCAGAGGAGATTGACCGGTAAAAACATTTACATATCTTGGGGCAAAATTTTCCATGAATGGGGATGGAGTAATCACAAGTGGCGGCGCACAGTAAAGGAAGAATTGCGCTCAAAGAAATCGTTTGCGCAGTGCGCAGGGTTCCGGAATTGCCTTTAAAGGTGTGCGAGACGATGTTTAAATCGCTAGTTCTCCCAGCAATGAATTATGGGGCAGAAATTTGGGGAGTGGATAGGATAGATCGACTAGAAAGCGTCGAAACAGATTATTTCAAATTAATTCTCGGAGTCTCTAGATTCGCAGCAAATGCCGGAGTCCTAAGAGAGGTCGGTAGTGAGGAATTTGGAAAGATTTTAAATGAAACCCATTAAACTTTGGATTAAATTAGCAGGTGAACAGGCTGACTCACTTATAAATAGATGTTTTCGGTGCAGTTACAGGAAGCAACCAACGCTACTGGTCGTATAAAATTAAACTGCTACTGGAACGTTCAGGTCTGGGAAACGTTTCTCCGGAAATGGTGGGAGATAGGAACTCGTGACATAGAACGGTTAATTTCGGATAGACTTGCGGATATTAAAAGGCAAGAGATCCTGGCAGCAACGGCCGAAAAACGTTCGCTAGTTGCGCAAATTCACGCGAGTCCGTTATGGGGTTGCGAACGTTACGTAAACACACTGCAAAAGGACGCAAGAGGGGGATACGCTTGGTTCAGGGTCGGGGGTGGATGCAACGTAGATTAAAGGACTCGAATGGTAATGGCATCTGTGTGCTTTGCGGTGATAGGGAAGACTGGATCCATATCCTTTTAATTTGCAGTGCGACCGAAACTTGGAGAGGAAAATGGATGGAATGGGAAATTACTACTTCAACATAGAAACGTAACGCTCGCCCAAAACATTCTAGGGGATAAAAGAGCTAACTTCATGAAAGAATTAGGAACATTTCTCGGAAAGGTTCGGACCACTAGAGAAACGGAAATTAAGGAGTGGGAAAACAGCAGTGGTTAGTACGAGCAGAGCCTAGACTGGAGAGAAATATGTAATAAATCAATAAACTAACAATAATTATGTTAGTCAGTAAGTTATGTTAGGTTAGTAAACAGTACAAAAAAAAAAAAAAAAGAAAAAAGTTATAAATTGTAGTCAATTGTTAATATAAGTAGATAAATAAGTCAATAATATATATATATATATATATATATATATATATTAACTTAAAATAATTAAAATAAGTTAAATAAATTAAAATTAAATTAATTTAAAACAAGTTAAATAAATTAAAATAAGTTATATCAATTAAAATTATATTAATTAAAATAAGTTAAATAAATTAAAAATAAATCAAATTAAAATAAAATAAAAGGAAACGGCTAAAATAAAGCACATTAGGGTGCGAAGGAAGTGGAATCGGAAATGTTAGGGCAGAGGCGTTGGTGGACGATTTTCTGTGGTGCTGTTTGTTTTCAGGTGCGGTGGAGGCCAAACACTGGAAGGAGAATGCCTGACGCCCGCGCCAAAAAATAAATAGTCTAAAAACCGGATGAGTAGCATGTACTCGGCTTCGACGGCAGGTTTTCCCCTTCAGGGTTTTCCCTCAGCTACCTTAGGGTCTCGTTTCCGCGGCTTTGAGGCGATGGAGAGACCATTTGGGGTGAATACCAGAAGGCGAAGGTTAGAACTCGGTAGAATGTAGGTATTGTAATGGCTTAAAAGGCCTTCGGCCTAGCCACATTGGATCAAGTTTCTAATTTGGCTGTAATAATTACCTATTAAATAAAAAAAAAATAAAATAGTTACTTTTTCTTTTAAGAAAATTTTTATATTCCCACACATTTTTCATTTTTTTTACATTTTTTACGGATTTTCTACTGAAACAACTATCGCTAAATCGAGTTCAGCCGTTGTCTGGAGGAGAATTTGGGACGGAACTAGGAAAATTCCGCTGGATATTTTTTCATGGTCTCTCCGATCAATACATTACTAATACTGGAGAAGTACCTTAACAAACGGAACAAGGATCGTGCGCTATCTTGTTTTTCTTAGTCACACACACACACACACACACACAATTAGACATATTCGCATATCAAACTGGAGCCTAGAGCTTGACCCGGCTGGGATAGAAACCTGGCCCAAACCACCAAAACGAAATATCTTGGTTCTTGCGTAGCGTATCTGAAAAGTTGAGCTCAGTCTGCCGGACGTTTCCTAGTGAGTGTGGTGCCTTTTAAATAGTAAAATAGTAAAGCGGTCGAAGCATCAAGATACGAAAAATTAGGAGCATATTTTATATGTGCTCATGTAAATATGTACTTTGTGTTAAATTGCAATTTTGCTAAAAAAAATTCTCTTATTGCTAATTTTCATTATATCATAACGTGTAAAATATCCTGATATTTCTATCAGTTCAATTATGGACAGGGGTGAAATTACACTGTTCCACGCTGTTCCAAAACGAAACTTACCACAAAAAAAATTCTTCACAATGTGTAGAATATGGGGCAATAAACAGATATCAGCGCAAAATATCGCTAACGATAGTTTTGGATTTTAATATACCACGCCCCATTCAAATGAAGATGTGAAAATAAACTATATATTCCCCACCGCCGCGCTTTATTCATAGAAACTAATGTTTACTAATACTATTAGTAACAAGGGAATTTATTCGTTAATCATTGGTTAATTTCTTTTATTTTCATGTCGTAATTCATTATAATAACAAATAAAGACATTTTTTTCATTATTAATGGCAAGTGAAGGAAGACGCGTGTAAAGGTTAACATGCCATTAATTGCCTCTGTGATGGCGTCACAGAAGTGTGCAGTGAGTAGCTGTCTCGAGAAGCATGACATGCAAAATTGTTGCAATGACATATTTAAGAAATGGGACAAGTGGCAACGGAAGCGGTAAAATTTTGAACAATATTCCACATGGCCAAAGCATAACTATCAATGTTTCAAGCACCCTAAAAGCGGGCGTCCTGTAGCATCGTTCGAAGAAAGTAGTGAAAGGAGTAAAAGAAGAAAACCCGAATCCCTTCGAGAGACATATTCAACTCCACAATTGACATTTTCAGCCCAAATGAGTCTCCGTGCTTCAGGGGAAAGTGATGCTGCACAGTTACACAAAGAAGCACTACAAACTCCTACTAGAGCGTCAAAATGAAAAGCGCGGAAAAGTGAGCAGCAAGATGAAAGTGAATGCACATCATTAGCAGAAGATGATAATCTTTGATTACTAATTGCAAATTAAGTAATCAACAGTACCAATATACCAGATTGTGCAGCAAAAATCATATTTAAAATGTACTCCCTTCTTACCACTCTGTAAGAGCTGGTAAAAAACAAGGTTATCCTAACAAAACTTCATTTATTATACTTGAAGTGCATGCAGAAATTAAACTACAATATCTTTTATATCTCACTCTTTCACGCCTTGTTACTGCATACAGAATTTCTTTAGAAAGTTTCTCAGAAGATAGTGTTCACAAAGTAGTGCTTGTTTCCAAGTGAGGCTTCGATGGAAGTACGGGTCATACTCAATACAAACTAGAGTTCCTTGACAACCGTGAACACTTCGACGCACATATGGCTATTACATTTTTGGTGAGATTTTTTGAGGACCCCCGCAGTTCTGCCAACATTACAGGAATTAAGAAAACTGCAATTAAGAGGTGCGCAGTTATTCTGCAGGTCCGTTCATGTGGTCATGCAACCAATGTTCAAGCCTTCAATAGATACGCAATAGAAACGGCTCGCCTTTTGATAAAATTGTATCCATGATATTACATGCCAGTCACTGCACATAAAATTTTAATTCATGTATCATAAGTAGATATCGGATGTTTGGGGAAATGCCTATTTTTTTCTAGAGAACTTATTTAAAAGCTGATAATATATGTCCACGAATCATGACAAATGATGACATTTGACGGAATTTTATAATGCTTATTTGCGCTTATTTTAGCATAAATGCCTATTTTTAGGACTTTTTTGCCTTTTATTTATTATATTTATATACAACGCTAAGATATCGGAAAATCGGCGAGAGTCCAACGTGACCATTCATTACGAAACCTTCAATTCGCGTCTGGAAATTTAAAATTACAGGAATTCCTGAAAGTTTACAACTGATTTTTCCCATTTCCTGTTGCACAAATACTAGCCATGATCTGAGAACATGGCACGTTGACAATACGCCGAGGGAACCGAAATTTTAAGTGGAAATAAATATAAATTCCCAGAAGGTTTCAGTATTGCTGGTGTTGGACTGCTAAAATATATGCCAGTCACATCGTTCAGATATCCTTCTCCGCATTCAAACTGATTTTGTCTCCCAGTCGTCGCAAATTTGAAATTGTGATCCTTGAAAAGTTACTGGTAATATGTAAATAGTACTGGTTAATGGAAACTATTAAGAATAAAATGTAGAAGAGTTGTAAATATGTAAATCTAGTTTACTTTAAAATATACGAACTGGTTTGTGCATTTAAGTTTACACAATAATATGTACAAAAATTACAATTTTCCATTTTATTGTGTACGTAACACTTGACAGCGCCTTTTTCCTCCTTATTCTTGACTTTTTCAGTGCCTTTTTAGGCACCTAAAAGACTATTTGTTAGTGCCTAAACATCCGATGTCTAATCATAAGTAATTAAAAATGCCCTTGTTCTCATTGGACAGCTTTCTGAAGAGGCCCAGGTGTCGTGCACAAAAATATGAAAATATGCCGCCGACATTACTCCAGAATGTGTAGCATAAAATCTACAATGGAGGACATAATGAATAACCTTTGAGTGGCTTCTGATCCACTTGTGTTAATTTGCAAAAATTAGCACCAAAAATGACACTTGGTTTGTGGGAGGAAGTATTAATCTCCTTTCTATAGAAGATCCGGATTCCCTTACTCATTCATCTAATGATGACATTGATTCTGATTGGAAAACATTTTTGTAAAAATAGCAGTTAATTAAATATTTTCTGTTGAAAAAAAAGTATGCACGATGTTCTACATGTCCAGTCAAATATTCCTAGCATTTTAATGAAAATTCCCGTCCCCGAATTCGTGTAAATAGATTTCCAGGAGTTTTGGTTAGGATTCACCCCTTTCTGTCCTAGTATGGCTGGGACTGAACCCCCGCCAGCACAGATCCTGCAGAATGACCATCCCCCGCAAGCCGACATGTATGTCGGCACTGGATGTCACGTTCTAGCGGGAGTGGCTCTGCCATCTCCCGAAGTAGCATACACAATTTTACGGAACTAATGACCATAGCAGTTGACTCGACCGGAAACACGAAATAATTAATCAATAATTATTCTTATCTTAAAATTAACAAGAAGTCGAACGTTCGGTAATCAGCATCTTGGCGTATTCCAGTCTTCATGAACGGAAAATGATGTAATGTATAAATATTATGACGCCCATCTTTTCCAAGCCCTGTGCTGTGTTCAAACGGAACCGCCCCTGGTGCGAGAGTCCCTAGGTGCCGTGCATTCAATTGTTGCGCCGCGCGGATCAGCATTTTAATGAAAATTCCCACCCCCGAATTCGTGTAAATTGTTTTCCAGGAGTTTTGGTCAGGTTTCACCCCTTTCTTTCCCAGTGTGGCTGGGATTGAACCCCCGCTGGCACAGATCCCTGCAGAATGACCATCCCCCGCAAGCCGACATGTATGTCGGCGCTGGATGTCACGTTCTAGCGGGAGTGGCTCTCTGCCATCTCCCGAGAAGTAGCATACACGATTTTACGGAACTAATGACCATAGCAGTTGACTCGACCGGAAACACGAAATAATTAATCAATAATTATTTTTATCCTAAAATTAACAAGAAGTCGAACGTTCGGTAATCAGCATCTTGGCGTATTCCAGTCTTCATGAACGGGAAAATGATGTAATGTATAAACATTATGACGTTCATCTTTTCCAAGCCCTGTGCTGTCTTCAAACGGAACCGCCCCTGGTGCGAGAGTCCCTAGGTGCCGTGCATTCAATTGTGGCGCCGCGCGGATCTGCCGGGCGAGGCGAGCGCGGGAAGTAGGAGAGGGGCTAGTGCGGCGACTGCAACGGGGGGGAGGGGCGGCGGTGGCTCGGCGTCCGGGCGTGCGCAGACGCCTTTCTCGCCCGAGGGCGATCTCCCTGGCTGCGAGGGCGCGGGGTGCATCGTGTGGCCTGTCGCCCGCCCGCTCGTCTGTTCGCGCGCCCTCGTGCCCGCCCTCCCGCGGGTCCTATGGGCCTGGCGACGCCACCTGCAGGCGTCCCATGCTGGCCGCGTCGGCGTAGGGCGGCGCCCCGCCCGCGCTCGCCCCAACTCGCCCGCGAGTCGCCCGCCCCGTGCGCCCAGGCGTCGCCCGCGGTGGCGCCCGGCGCCCGGCGCCCGCGCCCCAGGTCGCCACGCCCTCGGTCCGGCCCCGCCTGGGCAACGGAGGACGCGCCGCCTTCGATCTGGCCCTGGCGTCACCCCCCCCCCCCTCGCTGGCCGCTCGGTTCTCGCACTCCCTTGCTGAGCTGATGCGTCGCCGGCTGGGTTGCGGCTCAGGCGGCGCCTATTACATCTAGTCCTTCCACATCCAACGAAATACAAATGACCCTCTTCCTTTTTTTTAAGGGGTTGGAAGACCAATGCCACAGTTTGTCCTTTTAAGCCTGTCTTAAAATGTTCATTAGATTTGTAAAAAAAAAGAATTGATTGTTGTTGATATTTACAGCAATATAGATCGTAATTCCTGCATCAAATATTTCTTGAATAATTTCATTTTATTTTTAGGAAATAAACTACGCACCTGTGTGTGAGGGAGTGAGTATGAAGTGAGTGAGACGGTTCGTGTTTTATTGTAATTACGTTGAGGGAACCAAAATTATTCCTAGAAATACCGGGAGATGTGGCTCGGGGTATCAACAGATGTCACTGCAGTGCGTCTGACCGAGTGGTTCGAGTCCCGCCGGATTTCGATACTAGTTTTTCAGCTAGGTCGAATTCAGTCGCTATCTGGAGGAGAATTCTAGTGGCCGGCTACTCTGATCGGTTTTCCGTGATTTCGCCGATCAACTCCAGGCGAATGCTGGAGCAGTACCAAAACAAACGGGCCACGGACCGCGCACGATCTTTCCTTCCTCTTCCTTGTACTATTCTCACCCCGTACACACATACACTTACATACACTTACATGCACTACACTACCTACCACATGCCGTGAGACCAGTCGCGAGCTTAGAGCTTGTCCCGGCTGGGGTGGTGCCTCCTGGTTGGGGAAAACCCCGCTAGCCGACGGGACGGTTGGTCGGCGACAGATCTCACCATCCAGCGGAAAAGACTACCCCACCTCCGAATAAAAAACACGCAATATACTTACGGCACAACCTTTTGCCCTTTACGCGCTCAGAATTACTAACAATAACAATCTAACATAAGTACATCATCCCCTGAATATTGGGTTATGATTGGCATCCCTCGCTCTAGAAGTGTAGACTGGATGGTAAAAATTGGGAGTTCGGAAAGTACTTAGTTCGCAATGAAGAAGTTATGTTATATCTAACCAGAAATATCTTTTTGGACTTCAATCGATCTCTAACGCAGCCTCAAACGCAATTTGTTTTGGAAGAGAACGTTATGGTGTGTATATCAATATTTTCCAAATTCCTGTAAATACTGCTGTAAGTTCTTCTGCATATAACTGTTCTAACTTCTAACAACAGTTACATAAATCATTACAATACAAATCATTTTTATCTCGAGCGGATGGTCGAAGGAAGTAATGTATCCTTGGAGCACCAGAAGAGTTGAACATGAGTGCGGTTGGTGAGTAATTGATATTGGAAATGACCAAATGAGTAGTTTGTTAAGAAAAGGAAATACGAGGTCTTCGAAATAAGACTCTGATACAAACATAGGAGATTGCAGAGCTGGGCCATGGGGGACATGGCCTCTCCGAACGTTTTCGCAGCTGTACGTGACATTTTATTTCCGTAAATATTTTATATATTATATTTCCCCTTTTAACCGGTGAATTGGGGATTTTTTAAAATGTAATTTAATTCACGTCGCTTCAGGAGAAGCTGATGTCATTAGAGACCGGTATAATATTATTTGTAGCACTCAACTTTTCAAAAATTATTAATTATTTATTTATATTAATAGTTAATCAATAAAGAAATTAATAATTTCAATAATTTTCACAATAATTTAAATAAATTTGACAAGTACGATTTTTTTGATATTTGGGAGACTCTCCGCGCCTGGCAACACTGCAAATGGTTCAACATATGTCCATTTATATTTATTAAGAGCAATCATTAAAGTTCTAAGTCTCTCTATAGTAATACTTTACTTATTTCCTAGTAAAATATATTGTATATAAATGTGCAAAAAACTGCAGGGGAAGAGGTAGCTTAGAAATGTAGTGGGCTGCTCTTGCTGTTTTTTGCTGCCCACACCTATGGAATACGAGGATTCGAAATATTGATTGAACTTTTATTCAATTTAAGTCCTCAAACCCTCTTTTTGTCGTTCCTCTCCTCCTACCGGACTGTTTTGTTTATTTTGCTTCCACGCTTCCGTATCTGTTTCTGTAACTTTCCACTTCGGCTAATCGTGCTCCCCTCGTCGTCCTTTATTTTTGATTTTCACCCCTTTGTGTGGCGCCATTGTGCTGCCTATATTGGAAAAATGTAGACCGATAATTGCTCACTGCCTATTGATCATTGCCAAAATACCCAGTTTCATATGTAAAAAAAATTAAAAAAACTATATCGCCGTATGACAATAAAGAGAAATTGAATATTTTTTTAGAGGTAGAGAAATTTGTCAATAAATTCATTGTCTTTTGCTGCATTCTAACAAAGAGGTTAAAGAAACTAGTGGTGCTAAAACAGCAGGTACTTTCTCGCCCGTATTTTCACGCAACATTACAGGAAAGGTACTCAAATTTTCGAAAAATTGTACTTTACCTTATTTCAAAATCTATCTTTAAGAAACAGTTTTCATTAAGGACAAGAACTCTATCCTCATAATAGTAGTTGTAGGAAAATGCCCAAAAAATATTGATCTTTTGCTATTTTCGAAAGATCAAATTTTCAACGTACATGATAAATGCACCTTTCATTTGACCGTCCTTTACACTATCCAACAACAAAATTTAATTAAAACGATGGAACCATATTTTTGAACATTTTGAAAATGTTCTAGAGACGTCATGTAAAATACCCCCAAAATTAAAATATCGGTTTCAAATTCAAGGGGCCGCGACATCTGAGAGATCGATTGGGAATATCAATTTTGGAGCAAATTGGCTGCACGGATTAACAACTAGAGTTGTTCACAGACGGACAGATGCGTATGTGTGTGTTTGGTCGTGCTGCCTGTACAGAGATTGTACTCATCAGCATGTGTGTGATTTTAAACATGGTGCAAAAAACAACCTATCTTAACTCTCCATCCCCCAGATGAACTGGTGATAGGAGAGAATGGCGTATGGGAAGCGTGAATGGATGGGTGATGTTTTGGACATGAAAAGATGGGTTAATTTATTAGGTCTAGGATTTGGAGAGGTTATTTTGTTAAAGGGAGGGTATTGTGGGATGAGATAGGTATCTTAATTAAGGTGTAGGAGGGGATCACAGGTTATTTTAATGCAGGTGAAGTTTTAGGGCTGGGAACATGTCCGACGGGTTATTTCTTTAAAGGGTTTTAGATGGGTTATTTTATTGAGGGTACTGCGTCGCGATTGGTTGTTTTGTTAAGGTATTGGTAAAACTGTATATGGTGTATGGAGATTGTTGGGAAAACGGGACATTTCTGGGTTTTATGGAACTCACGTCGTTTAGTAGAGAGGTATGCCATTTCAGAAGTTTTGAAAAGTCGTGAATGTAAGTGCTGGTGGTCCAGATGCTTGGTCGTATGGTCTACGTAGCTATATTGTGGGAGAAGGTGGAGGTAGGGTGAATATGTCAAGTGGGTGGCGCTTCCTATTGTGAGGGATGGTTCTGTTTATGATATGACGATGAGGTTCGACAAAATCAGAGAAAGAAGGATTGTACATTGCTTCTAGCAGTCGTTTCCGTGCAGTTTCGTAGGTTTCTGTCGCAAGAGGTTCAATGTCGTGCTGGGTTTTGATGTCGAGGTAGCAGTCGTCAGGTGCGGGTCTGTAAGTCAGTCTGATTATTCTGTTTTCCAGTCTGGTCAGCAAGTTATAGTTTGATTGAAAAGTCGAGGCCCATGTTTCAGCGCCGTATGTGGCTATTGGCTTGATGTACGTATGGTATATGTAAAGTTTGGTTTTGTCTTTAACGTTCTTGTTTGTCATGATGGGCAGTAAGGCGTTGATTGTCCGGTGTGCTTTTTGGGTCTTGTCCTTGATGTGTCGCGTCCACAGTAGTTTAGAGTTGAATGTCAGTCCAAGGTACGTCACTTCTCGTTTCCATGGAATGTCCACGTTATTAATTTGAATGGGGGCTATTGCTGGATTTGCTCTTTTCCATTGAAATATGATAGCTTGACATTTGGATGCGTTGATTGTTATTTGGTTTTCTCTGGCCCAGACTGTGAGAAGGTTAGCGGCTTGTCGTAATTTCCATATTGCCATTTTGGTCGTGTGGTTGGTAACAGTATATGCCAGGTCGTCTGCGTATAGATAGTCATTTACATTGTGAGGTACAGGTATGTCATTAATGAAGATGTTGAATAGGGTAGGAGACAGCACAGCGCCCTGAGGGACGCCGGCTTGGATGGGATAGGAAGAGGAATAGCATGAAAGGTGTCGTACGCGGAAGGAGCGGAGGGAGAGGTAATTTCTCAAAAAAGACTGAAAGAATTCTGGGATGTATGGTTTATTTTGAGAAGAAGGACCCGTGGTTGACTGAGTCAAACGCACTGCTAAAGTCGGTAAACAAGGCAGGGACGTCGCATGGATATTGGAGGGATGTTGAAACGTCTAGGGCAAGTCGTAGGGTCTGTAGTACCGCTGACCTATTCTCTCTAAAACCAAACTGTGTTTTTCGTAATACGTTAGTCAGAAGTGGTGTCATTCGTCTGAGTAAAAGTCGTTCAAATAGTTTGCTAGAAGTGGGTAACAGATTGATTGGTCTGTAACTGCTGAGTTGTTTATGGTCTTTGTTTGGTTTTTGGATCATGATGACGGTAGAATGCTTCCAGATGGAGGGGTAGTGAGATAGGCGTATGCATGAGTTGAAAATGACAGTCAAATGGTGAGTCGCATTATGGGTCAGATGTTTTAGTGCCGCCGTCTGAACTCCATCGGGGCCTGCAGCTTTTGTCGGGTCAAGAAGTCGAATTTCGTCTCGTATTTCGTTGTCAGTGAAAGTCCACAACTGTTGCTGAGCAGTTGGAAGTGGCGGGGTTTTGAAGAAATTAAGGATAGCGGATGAAGGTAGTGGCGGGTTGGTTTCTGGGAATTTGGAGGAGTGGAATTGGGCGAAGGCTTCGGCAATGACCTTGGGGTCGTATGTGAGGGTGTTATCTGGTTGCATTATGGGAGAGATAGGTTGTGGGGCTGCCTTCATGGTTTTAATTATTTTCCATAGTCGGTCAGGGTGTTTTAAATTTGCGTCCGTATAGTCTTGTCCCAAGTATTTCCGTGGTGTTGCGTCAATTTGTCGTGGAGTGCACGTTTGAATTGTTGGTAAATGGTCTTGTCCTCTTTTTGTCTAGTTCGGTAGTAACGTCTTTGTGCTCGTCTTTTTTGTCTGATGAGGTCTAGGAGTTCATTCGGGAGGTTTTGGAAGTGATGTGGCGAAGAATATAATGTAGATTTGCGGATGGCGGATTTGATCTGATGGTTGAAGTGGTCTATGGCTTTATCTATTTCTTGGCAGGTACTGAGGGATGGAGGAGTTTTTATCTTTTCGATATGAGATGCTTGAAGTCTTTCCAGTCTATGGTGCGAGGATGGTGAATGGGCGGGGCTAGAGAGTAAGGCGTTATATGAACCGTGAAGATTATTGGTAGATGATCTGATATTAACTCGTGCCGGGGGCAGGGATTCGTGACGATGATGGATGTGGAGTGGATTACAAGGTCGAGGATGTCGTTTGGTTCGTCGTTTATCATGTGGGTAGGTTCCTGAGGTGCGAGAAGGTTTAAGGTAGGTCTGGTTAGAAGATAGTTATGTAGGTCTCGTCCCGGTTGATTGTCGTACTTGCACCCCCAGTTCGTCAGTTTAGCGTTCAAGTCGCCTGCTATAACAGAGGGTGTGCGTCTGTCAATTAGTTGGTCCAAGTCTGCTGCTTTCAGTCTTCTGTGAGGTCTGTTATACATTGAAACGATTTTGATTGGTCCTAATTTTGTTCCTATTTGAATGGAGGTAGTTTCGAAAGAGTATGGAGTCGGGAGGATGGTATGTGGGATCGTATTCCGGATTAGGATGGCTGTTCCTCCGCCCATGGTTATTGGCCGGTCTGTTCTGTATATGAGGAATTTGGGAATGGAGAAAGGTTGGTTAGGTTTTAACCAGGTTTCCTGAATAAGAAGTGCCCCGATGGAGTAGTCGTCAAGAAACTGTCTGATTGAAGCTTTTTTGTCGTGTAGTCTGCCTTGTGCATTCCAGGATGCTAGTCTTAAGTAGTGTTGTCTGTTGTTCTGCCTGTTTAAAACAGTTCGCATATTTTTGTCGCAGCAGTCAATAGTTTCGTGAGTATGTCCTCGGGTCCTTTAAAAATATTGATAATGTCTTTTATTATCTGGATGATTCTGGTAATATTGTTGTTTTTGATGAAGTCGATGATGTCTTTTAGGGTGTTGCTGGTGCTGTTGCCAGTTGTAGTCGAAGAATCCTGGTTGTCAGTTCTGTTCGCAGTAGTATCCGCGAAGGTTCTGCCGTCGAGTCCGGGAAGGATTCATAGGAGAAATCTGGTGGGGGCTGGTTGGTGCGATTACTGTTTCTGTCTCTTAGTCTGGCGATTGCTTGTAGTCGGGAGTTGTTGGCGAGTTGGAAAGCTGCACAGCTGGGCCAGGATGCTTCGTGGTTTTGTGAGCAGTTGGCACACTTTATAAGGGTGCTGGTACAGAAGACGGTGTCGTGTGATTCTGCACATTTGCCGCAGACCCATTTCCTGGAGAAATGATTAGACGGACAGATGTTTTGCCGTCATTCGATTTTTCGGTAACAAGGACCCGCAAAACATGGATTCTGGATACTCCACTTGTTAGAGGATTTTTTTCTAAATTTAGCAACTGCAATTTTCCACTTTTTCGTTTACCAGGACCATGTAATAAAATGTATGCTTGCGAAAATTCTTGCAGCAATGCATAGCTTTCTCTCTACTCAGCAGTGAGAAAGTAAAAATGCATATGTATATTGCCATTTGTAATGTTGCAATGTTTTAAACTCCTAAGATGGAACGTATTCATGATATAACTTAAAATTTCCCCCAAACAATTGGTATTTTGAAAAGAGTGTACACGAGATGATTTAAATAATCTATATCTAGGAATATATTTTATTTAAAAAATTTGCGTTTAACAACGTAGTTATAGGAAGGTGTTCAAAGCATTCATCGTTTACATATTTCGATCAATCATCGATAAGTTTAAATTCCAAAGATTTTATTTAAAATTTGACAATCCAGATTGGGTACGCCAGATTGGGCGATCATTGCTCTCTGTGAGGAAAAGAATTAACCAAATAATTTTGAGGCTTTTTGAGAAAGGTTTCTATCACCGATTTTTGACATTGTCATATTTTAACTTAACGTTGGAATTTAAACTTATGATTAATACTATTAAGATGCAGTCATATTTATGAAAATATTGCACTACGTACCTGATTTAAAGATCTAATTTACAAGAACATATTTCCTTAAGAAATAAAACACTATTTTCAATTGTGCAGTTGTAGAAGAAGTGCAACAACTTTTAAAACTGTATCAATTTTAGGAACTTTAGATGTTTTATTGAGAATTGGACAAGCGCCATGCTTATAAGCTTACTGTGCTATATATGATCAATTATTTCAATAAAATATTTTGACGAAAATTTTGCGTAAATTTCAAAACTATGACCGGGGTTTTATGTGAAAATCTCCAAAACCTTAAAAGATACATTTCATATTCGAGGGGCCGCGACATCATCCAAGTCGATGGAAAATATCCATTTCAGTGAAACTCCATTGGTTGGTGAAGGCGCTATTATTGTTCCCGAATAGACAGTCTTAAGTTCTGAGAAAAGAAACTTTTTAGGTAACAAAAATCCCAACATGTGAATGTCGAGTACACATGTTGGAGAAAATAACAACCTATGTAAAGTGAAAGAAAAGCTGCCTTTGAGGAACCCATGTTGTATTTCACAGTGAAAATACAGTAATTTTTCCTGTAGCATTGCACAACTTCCTCTCTATGGAGTATAGGAGAGAGGGAAATTCCTGAAGTACCGTGCAAACGAAATTTGCTAATTAAAAATGTTTTGTTAATTGATGCCTGTGGACCTCCTATGTTATTCATAGACTAGGTACGCAAGAGCATTGAAATATAAAGACTATGGGATTTACGAAGAGTAATAGGGAGGCAAAAGAGTAATACGTCACATTGTCAGTTGAGCATCAAAACGATGCAACGTGGACTGCCAGACTATCCGGGGAGAACAATGCAATTCTAATCACTTCGGCTATTGCACATGGTTGAATGGCAGAGTCGATGTCCTTACCGCCTTGGCTTGTCCGGTGTCTACTAAAGTAGTCTTCCTTTTCCTTTCTGCCGCAAACTATTTTAAATAAAATTAAACACAATTGTTACAAGCTATATCCTTTTTAAAGTAAGAATGGGCCTCACCAATAGCGAATCGGAAAACTCCAAAAAGAAAAAGATAAGCCAGCAACCGATGGTAATCTGCTAGAGAGTAGTCAAAATTGGATAATCAGTACTTCCAGAATTTTAAAATACGTTATTGCAGTATTAGAACGCACATTGTGCGCGCGCTGTTGTGTGTGTGTTTGTTAGAAGGGTAAAATATTATATGTACATATATATATATATATATATATATATATATATATAGAGAGAGAGAGAGAGAGAGAGAGAGAGAGAGAGAGAGAGAGAGAGAGAAAATATCAACCTGTGTGAATTCAAATCATTAGCAAGAAAGAAAGAAAGAAAGAAATAACTTAAGGACTTTAGTTACTTCATTGCAATAAAACTTTCCTGTTTTTTCTGGTATTGAGCGATTGCCTGAAATTATTTTATAAATAAATTATTGCTAAATGAAGGTTTACTAACCTTTAAGTGAGTCTGAAATACTGAAGAAGGACATATTAAGAAAATTCTAAAGTGTCTTTACGAAAACGGAATGAGTTACCGAATAGTATTCACAGCTTGAAAGTATATTTGCTGTTTGAACTCGGCAAGAATTCATCCATTTTTATGCTAAAGAAGTATGTTAAATTTAAGTTTCTGCAATTTTCTGTGGTCAAATAGTGCTTGCTAGTCAAAGAAGAAAAATCGCCCCTTGCACCGTGTAATTAATAAATCCTGAATTTACAAAATTTACATTTCAAGACACCGATGTAAAAGTTTCCATCGTACATCTGCTACAAAACTTTGTACTCTAGAGTCTTCTAAATTCATTAAAGTAATTGCGAGAAAGTTGTTCTTTGCCAACTTCGTGACATGGCAAGAGCCCAAAAGTCATTTAGGATATTCGTAGCTATTCCATAAGTTAAATAGAAGACAAACAGCAAAAGATAATTACCTAACCCAACTCACCTTGTTCTATTCGTGCAGAGAAACAAAGCCATAAACTTTGTGATCAACTCTCTTCGAATTACATTACATAGTTACAGAAACGAAAGTTGTAGTTCTCAAACTTCGTTTCAGAAGATTCTGAATTTATATCCAAAGTATTCCTAACAGTGCAAGAGTTACAAGAATGAGTGTAACCATTCCAGTGAGAGATTTCTGTGAGAAGCAGACGGATCTGTTTACCTCATGACGCTCAAGCTTGAAGCTATCTAGCTTGAAGTTGTGTTCTTTATTGTGTATACTAATGCTTTCATTACTATTAGAGCCTCCTTCACATTCCTTCACACGTCAGCTGAACGAGTCCTAGCATTTTCACTGTTTTCTGTACGGTATCAGCATGGACGGTGCCCTGCTGGCAGTAGGTGCCTGGTTGAGTAAAATCCCGCAAACTGACGTGTAGGTCGGCTCCAGATCTCACCATCCAGTAGGGGGAAGATCACCACCATTACTCTTATGAAAACACGCACTACACTAAGGAGATTAATAACCAGGTCAGTTGTCGAGCCTGGATACACGATATAGACAAGCAGTGGTTGATTGATTATTTACCACCTCCCCTCCCTTGGTAGCCAATGCTACGAAGATCGATATCGAGATAGCAAAAACATGATTTGGCGACACTGACACTCTAAAAGGGCTCCTTAAATACGTCTGTCCGTTCGAGGTTACGTTACATGAAATTCTCAGAACATTTTCAGAAGTTTCTTGAAATTGGTTCTATTTTTACTTTTTCGTATACATACGTATACTCGGAGTAATATACGTAGTATGGAGAAAGTTATGTAATACTGCCGAAAATCGATTTCGAGATTTCAACGGAAATACACGTTTTGGGGTCTCCTGATACTGAAAAAGTGTCCGTCGTCTGTGTGTGTGTGTGTGTGTGTGTGTGTGTGTCTGTCGATCTGTCCGTCTGTGAACACGGCAAGCACCAAAACCATACGTACGATTTCTTCCAAATTGAAGAAAATCCTGTCCATTTGGCTCTAGTTGAAGCTTTGAAATTTTGAAAAATATTCTTTAAACTTTGGGGGCACTTTACATAAAACCCCCAGGATCTCTTCAAAATTTTCCCAAAAACGGCTCCAAATTTTTTCTTGCAAAATAAACTTTTGGTAAGGATAGTACTAAATATACTCTATAAGATGAAATAACTCCATTTCTATAATGGTCTATTCTTTGATATTTCAAAAATTACAAAGATTTAATTTTTTTACCTGTCTCTTACGTTAATATTTACATGAGCGGCGATTTGTTCACATTATTGTATTTATGAGTACATATGCTTTAAAAAGTCACATAAAATTTCACGAAACCTTAACTGTTTTCTGTGAAAGTGTGATCAAAATTCCGCATTTTCAGAAACGCTGAAACGCCACTTTCTCAAAAATGACTACGAATTTTTTCTTCAATTTTTTCGCACGGTTAGAGTGAAGTGCTCTGTTCAATATGGCATAATGTTAATTTCGCTGTGTTGTTTTGTTTTATAAAAACATCCGTCTGTCAGTCCGTCCGCCCGTCCGCCCGCCCGTTTGTCCGTGAGCAGCACTAGCGCCTAAACCCTACGCAGAATTTTTTTCTAAATGGATATTCCCCGGTCGATCTGACTTGATTCAAGGCGCTGAGATTATGAAAACTTTCTTCAAAATTTCGCGGCACTTTACATGAAGTTCTCCCAGACATTTTCAAAATTTGCTCAAAACTAGCTCCCAATTTTTTCTTTCAATTTCTTGTAAGAATAGAGTAAAAAACGCTTATAAAAGTTGCATAGGTCAGATTAACTCTAAATTTTCAAAAATTACAAAACAATTTTTTCGACGACTTCATTCAACTACAAAATTGAAGGTAACAATTTTTCCTTCAAATGAAATTTGTTGTCCATAAATAGTTCTTTCATTAAAACTTACACCTGTATTGCACTGTATAAGACGACATAAACGCCGTATTGCTCTGTTCTTTTGTTTTTAAAAAATTACAAAAATATGTTTTGACTTGTCTCTCACGTCACAAAGTTTAGAAAACTAAACTGTTTTCTGTTAAACTGAGCTCAAAATTCCGCATTTTCAGAAACGCCTAAACGCCATTTTCTCAACAAAAAAAGGCTCCATATATTTTCTTCAAACTTTTCTAACGGATAGTGCTAATTGCGCTGTTTAGCATGACAAAATTCATTTTGAGGTACTGTTTTCAAAAATTACACAAATGTACTTTATTCAAATGTCCCTCACGCCAAAAATATGCATACTTCTAGCAATTTTTATACACTATTCCATTAAAGCGCTTCAAGTGTCTTCTAATGAAATTTTCGAATAATCCAAATTTTCTGTGTATGGCTTCAAATTTCGCCTTAACAGTGACATTTGAGCGCCATTTTCTTAAGAACGGTTTCGAATTTTGTAATGAAAATTGTCATTGATGAAGAGGTCTTACTCTTCTTTAATATTCTTAGAATAATATTTCGGCTTTTCTTTCAAGAAACGGATGCAAGAGGATGGGGCAAGACCGTAAAGACAGTCCACACTAAGGAAATTAGAAAACATTGCTGCAAAAGTCTGGGCCATTCTGTAGCACTACTAGTTTTAAGCTGTTTATAATCGTGTAATTCACTGAATCCTAAAGTAGAAATAACATTTTCAATAACACGTTTTGCTTTTTCAAATGTAAAGGCTTGTTGTTTATGGATACGCGTGAGATCCAGAAGCGTCATCATTTCCGCATCGCTACGTGCATAGACGTGTATAGTCGTGGGTGGAGGGAGGGGGTATGGGAGCCGTGGCCCCTGAACATTTTCAAGAGAGACCCCAGCCGCACGTGAAAATATTTTATTTCCGTAAATTTTTCCAATCCCTTACTTTTCCGTTTTATACTGACAATTAGGATATTTTGAATTTTATTTTTTTAGGTCGCTTTAGAAACAGCTGAGTTCATTAGCGACCACTCTTTTATGGAAGAGAACCAACATATTAAAACTTATAATAAAGATAAGATCATTAACTATAATAGCTTTTTATGATAATTTAAATTAATTTGCAAGAACAGATTAAGTCAGGAAGTTTGTCATACATTATGGGAAAATGCTCATCCGGACTGGCAACGCTGGAAATAGAAGAACGTGCCATTAGTTTCATTAATTTTTGTATTTGAATTTAGCTATTCTATGTCCCGTAAAAGGCAATTGGCCTCGGTGCCGTTAGATTTCGTTGTTCCTAGTCGGTCACCGAACCAGGAACCGGCGTTGTCTCGAATTCGTTTAACCTTCAAGACATCACGTAGTAAGGAATTCGCCTAGCGACGCCGATTTCGCAGTCGTGATCTTTCAGTAGAAACATCCCAGCATTCTCCTGGATGACCTAGGGAAACCACAAAACCCCGGTCAGGATGGCCGGCATGGGGATTGAACCCGGGCCTCCCGAAAGTGAAGTCAGCGCGCACCAATTTGAGCCACTCCGCTCAGTGTCTTTATTAACAGTAATCTTTAAAGTTGTAATTTAATTTTCTTTTCTAATATATTTCATTTTTCTTCCTAGTAAAATATGTCTTATGTAACATTAAGTTCAGTGGAAACGAGGGCCCAGAAATGCAATGCCCCCCCTTATTGCAGGCTGCGCTCGCAAATCGCTATGTGGGTTAGGAATATTCGCAGATGCGCGTATTGAGTCCATGAGGCAATCCCCAATTGAAGTAACCTGTCGCTGGGTGCGAAAACAAATCCAAATGAATTCATATGTGGGGGAATTTCTAAAAGATTCTGCTAGTATTATATATTTTACCGTTAGAAAATCTGCTATTGTAACACTACTAGTTCTTGAATTCTTTTATGAAATGCAGGGCACACTACACCGAATTCTTTGGCACAAGTGCTACGTTCCTTGAAACCATGAAATGCGTGAAATGCATGAAGACTTTCAATTTTTCACGAACATAAGTTGCAAAATTGTATCGCGTTACTGCTTCTGTATACGACTGGGTGTTTGTCAAACGGTCGCGGCGATGCAATGGTTAGCATCTTGAACGCGGAAACCTACGCATTCGAGTTGAAATTACAGCCCGGGCAACTATGCTTGCGGGTTTTGAGCACTCGTAGTTTGGATCAAGTGAGATGATACTAACTAATTTGCCGCTAAACGATACGCAATTGAGGTTTAAATGGGTAGAAGTTTTGTGGAGGGTTCAGTTAGTTTTGTAATATTACATAACCGTTACAAACAATGCGAGAAAGAATGAACTAAAGTTGCACAACTCGTTTTTAAAAGATAACTATCTGTATAGTATATCATTCGGAGATCTAAACACGAAACATCGTGTATGAGTAAAGGCTTTTGATAAATGCACATGAATATAGGAAATATCCTCCAAATTACTCGACATCCACAGTTATGGTCAATATCTATGCTCATGGGCGATGAAAAAATCTGCAACACTTCATTATAAATAATCAATATATGCACCCTCGATTCTTACTATTGTAACGTCACGTTGGCGGCCGTGGGTGGGAGGAGGAGCGGAAGTATCGCATACCTGCGGGCATGAATAGCTAGGCATCGGCGTTTGGATACCTTTAGACAAAGGGACGCCAGCTTGACCGGGAAGGTCACGTGGTAGATGCGAGCCTTCCTCCTACACCTAGGACGGTCACGTGACGGCTGCACTCTGGTATAAAATCGAGCCGGACGAGCTCAGACGGTGGGTTTTAATTCTGGAAACCTCGCGCGATGCGCAAAAATTTACGCCCAGGCTGGAGCGTGTCGTGCCTAGTGCACGGGTGACGAGGTCACGGTAGTGGCGCGGGAGTAGTCAGAGAAGGCGGGGCCTCCCTAGCTATGTGGGGTATCCACAGGGAAATACTCACAAGTGTGTAGTTTCGGAGCAGAAGTTGGTTATTGTACATACATGTAAATAAACTTGTACATACTTGTAATTGTCTATGTGGTTTTCACCATGACGCCACACTATGTATCTGGACACCAATACACCAAGGATATCACAGTTGTGACCTTTTAGAATTGGGCCAGATTAACTTAAGCTACTCACAAAAGGAAAGAGTTGGTACTGACATAGTATATACAATAGAATGTGAAAAAATGGATATTAGACTGGATCCTTTGCCGGAGTTTTAGAAAATCTTTCTTTCGCTACTATACTGCGGGGGATAAAACTTTGGGATTGCCAGCTACCGAGCACATGGTGCCCAGTTGCCATCGTACGAGCGCGCGATGTCTACCGCCTTCGGTACATCTTATCACGGCACTTCAACAGCGACGCGACACTGCCACCTTGTTCATTGTAAATATGACTTTCACTAAGTTACAAATTGCAAAGTGTCTGTATACTGTTCAATATACAGGAGAAAACGATAGATAGAATAAAAAAACGGTACGTTGTGTTAGAATATCGGGGTACTTACAGTTATGTTTTCAATGTAACCTCTCCGTGTTTGTCTTGGATGATGGCGTACCAACAATTCAATTATTCATTGGAAAAATTCCACTTATGTCACTATCACAATCGCTGTTTTCAACAGAACTATCTTCATTGCAATTATCAGTATCACTGGAATACCGTAGTAAAAATGTACAATCTCAATATTATGGTCCATCATAACCTCAGTTGTAGCAGCTTCTTTAATTGTTCTTTCTGTATCTTCAACAACTTCTTTTCCAGACAATGATTTAGTGGTAAACTTCAAAACGTAAACCACAGAAGAGAGAGTACAAGAATTGATTTGAACGAAAATATTTTGGATCTTTTACTTCTCCGGAAAAACATTTGAAAAACAACTGTCCGTGACAGACCCTTAAGAGTGTCTCCAAGCACATTACTGACGAATAAGAACTGATCTCACGGAAAGCTGTGTGATTTAATGTAGTTAGTTTTAGATATATTTAGATACATACACACACACACACACATATATATATATATACATATATATATATATATATATATATATATATATATATATACATGATAGATTTAGTTTTAGATATTACAATAAATGTACCTACACGTATCACACTAATTTCAATGAAGGCAATCCATCAAATTATAATTAACAAAACTACTACTGGATTTGAAATCGAGACCAAAGATTTAGGATACAGTGAACACGAAGTACAAATTCTTTCCATTATGAGAAATGCGAACACTGACACAATAAATATTACACGTATGACTAGATTGTTTACTAAAAATTATCCACTGATTACTTAATGCAGGAGTCATGAGCCGCGGTTTATAATACTGTTAATACAAACAATAATTTTTTTTTCAACGCTTTCATTTCATTTTAAGAGTTGCTTTCCTCTTCAAAAAAGAAAATTAAATATTTCACAGAAAAGCAATTCTTGGATAACACAAGGGATTAGGACATAATGTAAAAACAAGCGAATTCTTTCTTCCATTGTTAAGAAAAGCCATAAGGCAGGCTAAAATAATAAAAGAGGATCAGGATATTCTGATTCAAATAACAAAACAAAAGCAATATGGAATATAATAAAAAATACGACCAAATCAACTAGAAACCTTGTAGTGAATGTTGTTTTAAAATATAACAATTGAAATGTGAACGATCCGGAAACAGTGGCTAGTCTCTTTAACCAATACTTTTCGAGAATTGCTGCTGATCTCATTAAGGATCTTGAGCTACAAAATTTAATATCAGACATTTCCCCCAACATTTTATACACCCTCTTCGTTTCCAAAACTGCTTCCTATCAGATTCTCAAAATAATCGATAAACTAAAAAATAAACATTCGTCCGGTTTAGATGAATTTCCGGATTGTTTGTTAAAGATCTGTGCGCCTGCCATTATTCACCCGTAACTCACAAATTTAATGCTTTCATATGCAGCGGACCTTTTAAAATTTTCTAAACGGCTAATTAACTCTTCAACTTCTTACGTACCAATGAAAACCTTTCTTAGTAAACACGACGCGCTTTCAGATTGCTAACGTGGATTTACAAAATCAAATTCTACGAAAACAGCCATATTTTCTTTTCGTAAAGATGTCGCCTCATCATTGGATCAAAATGAAGCTCCTATTGGATTATTTTTAGATCTTTCAGAAGCTTTTGACATCATTCATCATAATGTTTTACTTTCAAAATTACCTTCATATGGAATGCGTTGTATTGCTCTGGATTGCTTATGTTCATATCTTATACAACGATCTCAGAGAGTAGAAATACATTACTGCAATGATGGATCATTATGTTTACACCTTTCCGACTCTTTGCCGATTGCACGTGAAGTACCTCAGGGAGCGATTTTAGGTCCAAACATCTTCCTACTATACGTAAACGATATGCCATCGACGATCATTCTTCGCAATAAAGAAACCGTAAATAGAACAATATCAGATTTTCAAATTGGTTCCGTAATAAAAAAAATGCTAAGGCAAAGAAATGTTTCGGTCTCTCAATTAAGTAAACCATAAATGGAACGTACATTTAAATGATTTGAACACAACATTAAGTTCATTCTGCTACGCGTCCAGGATTCTTTCAAATTCAGTCAGCCTGTATGCTGTTCGTTGTGTATATTTCGCTAATGTTCATTCCCGCCTGAGATATGGCATAATATTCTGGGAAAATACATTTTACAGCTCCCAGACTTTACGATTACAAGAAAGAATTGTACGAATAATAACCAAATCTCATCCATGTGATTCTTGTAAGCCTCTCTTTCTTACTTTAGCAATTTTACCATTTCCTGTCTGTTGAATTACGAATCAGTGGTTTTTGTCAGTGTTTTTTTAAGGGTGGGTATGTATTTTCAAAAAACGCCGATGTCTATAACTATAACACTCGACGTAGTAATCATATTCATCAAGGGAGTGTATCAACAGTTCACTAAAAAAAATTCACATACATGTGCATTATTTTACACTACTGCCAGATGACATTAAACGATTAAATACGACATAAAAGTTAAAATCCACAGAAAAGTGAAATCCTCTCTGCTGTATGTTTCTATAAAATTACTTCTATACTATACTGTGCATCACAAGGAAAGTAACATCAATTTTAACAGTGATATTTAATGTATTATGTACCATTTGGACTGAATCATTCTAAACAACCTGTAAAATTTATTGTACCGCAGCTTCTGGGTCAATGACCCCCTATCTCGATCAGGTTTGTCGTCCAGTTTCCCTGACTCTTTGAGCAAATACTGAGATGGCCCCTTGTTTTGCTTCTGGACATAAATGTAACTTCATTATCTGAGCATGTCTTCTATAATACCGTGGAAAATATAAATATTAAAATTATCGTTCTCCATGCAGACGCGGCATCGACGAAGGAGATGATGAGAGATAAGAGCCCAAATTAATTGCTGAATTACCCTTGAAAATAGATTTATTACATCGGAGCGAATATTTTGTTAACAATCCTTGCAAAAAACGGTCATTTTCTTTCTGTATTCAAAATTCAAGTAGTATACGGCTTGGGGTAGGGGTTACAGGATTTTGAAAACGTGCAGAGAATTCACCTCTTCGCATAGCTTGTCACACAGAGTTTGTAACTGTTTTTGACGTAAAATAAATTAATAAATTTAAATTCATAAAATTAATTAAATGAACAAAATAAATAAAATAAATAAAATAAATAAAATAAAAAAATAAAAAATAATAATAAATGAAATAAATTAAAGTAATTAAATTAATTAAATTAAATGAAATTAATTAAATGATATAAATGATATAAATTATATAAATTATAAAAATTATATAAATTATATAAATTAAATAAATTATATAAATTATATAAATTATATAAATTATATAAATTAATTAAATCAATTAAATTAATTAAATTAATTAAATAAATTAAATTAATTAAAATAATTAAATAAATCAAATAAATTAAATATATAAATCTATCAGGGCTTATGTTTCTTTGGGGTCCAAGACTGGGCGCTGCGCTCACGCTCGTAACCGAATCGTGCCATTGGCCGTCCACGTGGCGACGTACACAATTCATCGGCAACGCTGGTCGGCGGATGTTGACGTAAGTGACACCCGATTGGCCCAGTCCATGTCGTCGCCAAGAAAACGTCGAGGCGCCGCCGAACTGTCAATAACAAACTCTCATCTCCCGGGGCATAAATACTTCAACTCTCTTGTCAAGAAAATCAAAGTGGGTCAGTATTTAGAGAAAATCAAACAAAAGTTCTCGGAAGGAGAAGAGATTTTATTTTTATTAACATAATGAAATTGGATAAATTTTTGAAGATGTTAATTTTGAGCATCTTTTAAGGGAAGTTAAGGAGGATACAGACTGTTTGAGAGTTGCCCAAACTGTTTTACGAAATCAAAAGTGCAGGAAATTATGAGGAACTTGCTACATCCTTGCTCTCATCTTACTACAATCCGCGGCATACCATCTCGATCAAATTACGTTTTTAGGTTCTTTAGTTAACTTTTTCCCTGTAAATTGAAAAGCGATGAGCATGAAATATAATGAACATTTTCGCGGAAAAAATCATCGACATTGGAGAAGCATTAAGGTGAAATGCTAGAATATTTCCTCGATTTGAAAAATCATTTTTCCTCGATTTGAAAAATCATTTTTCATAGAACATTCGTACGTCACCATCACTGATTATCTTTGAACTAACCCTTAAAAGAGGGAACACAATATGAAGGAAATTCTTTTTTCATTTTCTCGAGATTGTGAGCAACGCAAATATTATTGCACACATCGCCTACCACCTCGTACAGCCTTCTGAACAGAGTCAACATCATCATTGTCGCACAGCAACATTGATTCTTTCTTTACAATGCAGTATCCGTATATCATGTTACATACTTGCTGTGTATACACTCCTCTGAAAATTGAATTGAATTGAACCAGAACCTGATTCAACAGGTCCAGATTCTTCGTTGTTGTGCATTAGCTAATTGTAAACATTAATACGAGTGCTTTGAAAATTATTGATAAATGCATTATCTGCAGAGTAACATCTAGATTCATTTGAGAATTTCTAAAGCACTTGTATTTATTAAGACTATTCCATGAATAAAAATCATGAACAACAGAAAACATGATTTTATAATCATAATGTTCTTCCACGATATATTTCGGTCAAAATAATAACATATTAGTGGCCTGCGGCAAAACAAAAGGTTCCTAAAACCACACAAAATGTTTTTCAAATAAGAAGTCCGCCCACTGCTGAAGAACAACAAATAAATACTCTCATATAACACTGTAACAGTACCTACGCGCAGTTTAGGAATCAGCGGGATAACAGTCAAATATTTGCGTTTTGCTTGTTTGTTGTAGTTGTTTTTTCCGTGAAAATCAAAACTGTTTCATTGTTTTTGTATTTTTCCGAGCTCCTGGGTACCTAAAGAAATCGTAGACACCTCTCGCATGACGGGAGGCTGCATAGTTATCTTTCCATTTCTGCTCTCAGGAGAAATTTGTAATTTCTAATAATATAGGTACCTAAAGAAACTAAATACCTAAAAATAATCTAACTCTCCTTTCTTACATCCTGACTTAATTTTTTAAAAAAAAAATTTTCTTAAATTCTATTTACATAGATAACGTATGGCCTAGCTTACAAACTAAATACTTACAAACTAATCTAACTCTCCTTTGTCTTCATCCTACTTAATTTAACAACGCATTATTTACATTAAGCAGTACATACATATGTAACACAAAAACATACGCTTATAAACATCATTTAAATCGCGTCTGCACAAGTCATTCACAGACCGTCCTCTCTCATCGATTACAGGGGTATTGTCTTTATGTTTAGGCTCGCCTGTACTCGACTGGGATGAGGTCATCTTGGGCAGTGTGGCGAAAATAGCAGGCAGCGCTCCCTGCTATAGCCTCGGCGACAATGCGCTCACGTAGCACGCGCATCTTTTCGCCAGTGGTAAATTCACGGAGCAGCGCTGCACTTGACTCACACCACTCGCCCAGAGCTCCTACCACGATGGGAAGAACTTGCCAGTGTACGTCTAAGATGATAAAATGAAATCGGTAGAACACTGGGTAAATACGAATAATTTTTTAAGAAATTAGTTGATACTTTAAACAATATTTATTATTCACGAGAGGAATAACTCAACAAGAGCGAGATTGTGAGCAGGAGTGAAGGAGATAAGGATCGAGACGGGAAACGGGACCGGGTTGCAATAGAAACACTAAGACCAGAACTGGAAGCGGGAGCAAGTGCTGAGATGGTCTCTCTCTGCTTGGATTCGTAGGCTCCCGCGGGCGGAGTGTTGTAATAAATACTGCGTATAGAAGTATAGCTCTGAAGAAGGCCGAAACATCAATCAGCACGATCGACAGAGAAGCGGCTTATCCCGGGCAGCCAAAAAACAAAACTTTCTTTGCTTGTGGGAAGAAAATACGGGCGTCCCCACACGTGTGCATTGTCTCGACCGGATTTTTTTTTATTTTTCTCGTTACGGAGTAGGGAGAAAGTTACGCAATGCTGCGCAAAGAAACGGGGAATTTACATCACAAAAGCTTTTATTACAGGATAAATGAAGTGGATAAAGCCAGTTGCTAAATTTAGGGGGGAAAATCCTTTAACTCGCGGTGTAGCCAGAATCTAAGTTTTGAGGGACCTTGATAGCAAAAAATCGATTGACGTCAAAACGTCTGCGAACAATGCTAAACGCGACTAAACCGCACACGCGGGCTCAACGATGGCGCGACGCGGCGATCGAGGCGGCCGCGCGCGAACTGACACGGGCTGGACGCGGCGAGACGTGCTGGCAGGGCCGGCGGCCCGCGGCGAGTGTGGGCCGGAGCGTACGGAGCGATGCGCGCTGGCACCGCCGGGCCCCGGCTTGCAGGCGCACCGAGGAGGTGGCGGACGGCTGGCCCGGCTCCGCAGGCCGGCGGTCCCGCGGTCCTGTGGCTCCGCTCCGCAGGCGATTCGAGTGCGGGAGGCTGTTGCGCCACGCGACACAGTGGGTGGTATGAGCGAAGTTAGTGGACACATACTAGCAGACTGTTCTGCAACAAAAAAGTTGTTTAGGTTTATTTCATTGCTATATTATACTCCGAATTCTACACCATTCATTAGTGATAATTGAAAAGTGAAATTGGAATATCAGTGCTTTATATAGAGGAACTTCAGGTATTATAAAATACCATTTACATTTCAGACAATACCACTACCTGTCAATATTTGAAACTCAAAGCCAAATACAATTACAGTCTTCAACTAGCTATGATTTGTTAAAAAAAATATTTTACGAAAATACATTACTTGAAAAAAATAAAATCTCAATTTGGTTTGGAGAATACTATGAGATAGTCGAGTAATATCAATGGCAATACTAATGTGTTTCCGGAGGAATCGCGACAGTCTCTCATTGAAAAGATGAGAGCTATTGTCATTTTTTAGACCATCGACCGTCCACCTTTGCCAAAACCCTTCTCCCTGTGACAGCTTCAGTTCTAGTACAGACCACGGCGTTGACATTTTTATAAAAAACATTGGTTGCTCAAAGATTCTCTTCGCCGCTAGCACGAGCTTTCTCGCACTGAAAAGATGATCTTTCTCTCTGGTTGTTAGCACCGGATATGGCAATACTATAATATATCCGGTCGGTGTATCCTTGCCAAGACCCTTCTCACTGTGATAAGTTCAGTTTTATTATATATATATATATATATATATATATATATATATATATATATATATATATAAGATTCTGTAACCGTCTCTCTTGCGTTTTTCTTTGGTTGATCAATTGGTAGGTAGGTAGTTTTTCTCTCTCCTCAATAAGCAACGTTTGATGGGACTGATCGTGCAACAAAGACGCGAGCCAAATTATTTTAATTGACAGTCCAAAAAATTTCTATTGAATCGAACTGGGAAGCGATACGTGACGTTGAACATGGTACTGATTTTGTGGAATCCACAAGTTAATGGGTGCCCGCTTTTATTCGGGGAAAAAGAAAGAAATGGGAGACGTGAAATTATATTTTTCTGAAGAATAATTTTTAAGTTCTTTTAACTATCTCGTGTACGTCGTACAGTACGTAGGGCTGCAAAATATCAATGTTGGAATTCTGGAGGAAATGTAAGTCCCTCATCCGTATACGGATGCTAGTTTTTTAACGTTTTGCCAATCCATCTATCGGTCCGTTCTTTTATCAACGGCACCAGGACATAAACCAAACAAAGGATTTTCCCCAAAACTGCAGTGCAGTGCCTCTGACTGATGTTCTAGGTTCGAGTCTCGGCGGTGGTAACAATTTCGACAGTAGCTAGAGACCTCAGTCGAGTTCAGTCGCTGTCTGAAGGAGAATTCTAGCGTCAGGCTGCTCTGATCCGTAGTTTTCCGTGATTTTTGCGATCAATTCCAGCCGAATGCCAGAGCAGTATTCCAATAAACGGGCCACGGACCGTTCGAGATCTTTCCTTCCCCTTCCTTGTGCTTTCCTCGCCCTTTGCTTACAAACACACTTACATGAACTACACTACCGCACATGCAGGGAAATCGGTCGGGAGCACAGAGCTTGTCCCGGCTGGGGCGTTGCCTCGCTGGTGGGATATATCTGGTTGAGGGAAAACCCCGTAAGCCGACGGTAGGTCGGCGCCAGATCTGGTTATTCCTGGGGGAAAGACAACCGCCATTGCCTGGGGGAAACGTACACTACACTTACGGGATAATGAACTTAGACGTTCTCGCATCCGGAACCACTAATCAATTAATTCCCCAAACTGATATTCCCAATCGCGTGAGTAAGTAGTCTTTTTTATTCCGTATTCAGCTACATACTACTTCGGTCATTAGTCCCGTAAGTGCATGGATATCCTATTAGCTTCCTTATGCATGTGCTTCTTCGCCGCTGGAACGTGAAAACCAACGCTTTGAACGTGCGCTTGCGGGGTTTCCTCCGTTGGTTTTCGTATGTCCCCAGCGTGGAATCACAGTCAGACAAGTTCTAAGCTCCTAACGGGTCTCCCCGACCTATGGTAGTATAGTCAATGTGTGTGCAAGGGAAGAAGAGACAAGGATGAGGAAGGTAATTTCGCGCGCGATCTGTAGCCTGATGGTTAGGGTACTGCTCCAGCATTTGCGTGGTTTTGATCGGAGAAAGCACGGTACTCACATCAGCCGGCCGCTAGAATTGTCCTGCATACAGTAGTTGAATTTTTTTCGTACTAATGTATCTAGCGAGTGTCGGAAAACCGTAACCTTAGAACTCGAACCCTGGGGGTCAATCAATTTTACGAAAAAAATTCATATTTTGTATATAAATTTCCTTGTCTTGGCTGTTCAAAAACATCTTTTATTTATTTTTATTGTATCTGGTTTACAAATGGCGGCCATTTTTGTTTTACGCCGTGCGCTATTTTTGGCGTTTGTAGAGGTTAACTCTTTTCAAAATTATTCTTGCATTGAGTTATTCTAGCATTCTAGAATAAAAGACATTGGAATCAGTATACTCTAGCCTACATATCTACATATTATTTACCTACCTTCTATGTTTATATTTGAGAAATATTTGCAACTAAATCAATGGAACGCAAATGAACCGAGTTCGATTTTCAGAGAGTAATTTTTCGAAGAAGGAAAAGAATCTCAGCCTCAATTTTTCTGTGCTTTTACACACAACAGTATAGTTACTTTCTAAAATATCATTGGTAAGTAACGTACCCCTTGCAAATTCCACCCTCTTAAAAATTGAAATTTTCGATTTTTTTCAAATTTGTAACTGTAATATCTCTGTCGGGGGACAAGATAAAAATCTGAAAATTGTACACATAGTCAATCGCTTTGATAACAAACTTTAGTAAAAATTGTAAACTTTTAGATTTAACTCAAGTATATTTAAAAAAAACTTTCGCAAAAAAAAACTTCATCTCTACATTGAGGATATATTGTGACAGGTAGTAATCATATTGTTATGAAGATTATTTAAGCCAAAACCCATTTTATTTAAAATAATTAATTATTAAATTCTATATATATATTCTATATTATATATATTCTATATAATATTCTAAATGCTATATTAAATTTTGCTTAACATAAAAGTCGCGTAATGTATTTTGAATATTACTTTACTTTAAAACAAACCTACATCTTGACATCTACATTTGTAATTAAAAATATGGTGAATTTGATGTCAAAAGCTGAACCGGGTAATATAAAAATAGTTTATAAAGGATAACAAATAAATAAATTGAGCGTTTGTTTATTTTTTCGCGTTTAGATTTGCCACTCTACTTATTATTTGCCATTCTACTTATTATTTCTGAGTGTTTCTTCAGAGATACTGACGATTGCACAGTACTCCTTAGGTGCAAATAACGGGACTAAGTTAACAATGCGAGAGAATCAGCATGTGCCAGCGGAGAGGCAAACATGCATGGTACATGGTACGGAATTGCAAACATGGCACGTGCCATGGGCGCAACTCACTAGGGGCGCTACGTAGAGTATACCCGCTAAAACAAATAATATCAACCTTAATTTGAAGTATCCTGACCGGGGAGCAAATTATATGGTAGCCATGGGTGCCATTGCTACGCTTGCCATGGGGCCTGAATACCTACATATGCTTCTGGGTCAGTGCAGTTTAAGAACGTACAGTCGAAACTAGTGCCACATATGACCTGACAATCTCACAAAACCAACGCGATGGGCCGTGGATTAACACGATTTCAAAATCGCTCAGGATTTTGAATCGTCTAAGAATTTGTGGCTTCTTTGTTGCTTTCCCTTTCCATCAAAACATGTTTCTGTGTCTTTGTTAACAATTGTGTGACAGTACTGTGCAACTGTCCAAATCTCTAAAGAAACGTTCAGAAATAATAAGCAGGATGGCAAATTTAGACGCAAAAAAAAATTAACAAAACGCTTAATTTATATATTTGTTATCTTCATTATTTATCTGGAAGTTTATGTACAAAATATGAATTTTTTTCGATATGGTCGAACAACCAACTTATTAAATTCAGGACCATTTAAAATGGATTGACCCCTGGGACGTGGTCGACGATGCAACAGAGTTGACATGCAGCCAGAATAGCCGTTTCCCCTACCGATCTGGTCGAACTCTGGATCCTGCGAATTTGGAATAATTAGTAATTATTTAATATAATTAAATTAAAAAATGATGATCCGAAGCCTTGTAGTTTAACATACCATAATTTCACGATTTAGAAACATGAACCAGGCGTAACGATGTAAACCGTGCGGACCTGCTTGACACGATGGACCGGGAGCGGTAGCTCAGTGCATCAACTGATGTCACTGCAGCGCCTCTGACCGGGAGGCCCTACGTTCGAGTCCTGATGGCGGCAGGATTTTCGACACTAGTTTTGCAGCTAGGTCGAATTCAGTCGCTATCTGAAAAAGAATTCTATTGGCTGGCTGCTCTGATCGCTAGTTTCCCGTGGTTTCTCTGATCAGCACCAAGCGAATGCCGGAGTAGTACCCTACCAAACGGGCTACGGACCGCGCGCGATCTGTCCTTCCCATTCCTTGTCCTATCCTTTCCCCTTACACACACACACGCACACACACACTCACACACTTACACCAACATGCACTACACTACCATATATCCCGGGAGACCGGTCGGGAGCTTAGAACTTGTCCCGGCTGGGGCGGTGCCCCGCTGGTGGGAGAGTCCTGGTTAGGGGGAAACCCCAGTAGCCGACGGCAGGTCGGCGCCGGATCTCGCCATCCAGTGGGGGAAGATCACCGCCATCTCCAGAGAAAAAACATGCACTACACTAACGGGACTAGAGTAGTTGACGCGCCCGGAAACACGAAAAAAAACAATCAATCAATTGACACGATGGATGAATTGCGACCAATTTTTGGCCAGCGCAATCCCAGGGGGCCGCCCGCCCATTGTGAGCGAGGCTGGCCGCGGCGCGCGCCGCGCCGCCGCTCTCGGCCGGCCGGCGCGTGCGCGGTGATGGGGGGGAAGGGCGGGCTGGGGCGCGAGCGGGGCGTACGAACGCGCGGCGGGCGCGGACGCTGCCGCCTCGGGTCGCCGCGAGCCGCACGGCGAGCTGCGAAGGCCGCGCGCGCCGGCCCGGGCGAGGTCTGTGCGGAGCGGAGTTGCGCGGCGCGCGGGCCGCCACGGCCGCGCTCGCCGCGCTGGTCGGCCTGAAGGTTCGCGCGCTTGCCGTCAGAGGGCTCTGGCAGCGCGGCACGGCGCCCGATGCGAATGACAAAAGCTGCAGCACCGTTTGAGCCTTCGTTGAATGCATGTAGAGTGCGAACGCTGCTAAAACCGCTAGGTAGAGGCTCCACGTCAACCCTTTGTTTTCAAGTACTGTACCGTGCGGTTTTAAGGTGATATAACGTAATACTCTTGCTCCTACTGTTCCTTTATTCAAGTAGCTTTTGTGTTGTATGTGTACGTATACATAATTACATTTTATTTGATAAAATCTATTTCTGAAATTTGTTTTGTTTTTTTCTTGTTTCGAGAACATCACTAAGCAGATCGAGCGATTTCTATAGATATGACTCTGTAAAATAGGTATTTTGAGATAATCAAGTTCAAGGCATAATGTTTTGCCTAAGTAATAATAATAATAATATATATATATATATATATATATATATATATATATATATATATATATATATATATATATATAATAATAATAATATAATAAATTACTAATTTCCAATATACTGAAACATGCCCACAAACTGCTCACAATTATTGGGCGTTTCGTCGTAACCAGTTTCCGAATTTATGTGAACATGGGCGCCAGGAAAAAGGTTACGGTAATATTTTTAGCTTTTATTGCTTCAAAGAAAACTAAATATTGTCCCGCTAGCTGGGTCGATGGGTTGCGACTGAAATAATCGCTATTACCTCTGGATAGCCGATTACCCTACCTGCCATCCATACAGAGTGGTGAGGAATCTGAAAACAAATATTTTATCTAGCTACTTGTTAGCTCGAATTAGCCAATGAAAATCTTTTTTTTTCTTTAAAAAAGAAACTTAGGATTTATTGCTTATTGCAATGTAAAATTTTTAATTGGAAATTTACGACAGGAAGACTGTCTTTTGGTCATGACTTTGTTCGAACCTTTATACTGCACTGTACTTCGCGCGCTCTTGATCGACGACGCAAGGAAGGACCATCATCTCTTCTCCGCGGTGATGCAAATTCCAGAGTCAAAGTACCGCGTTCTTCCCTCCTGTTCTTCCACGCGAACGTTGCCGAGCCACTGATCCGCACTACTTCAAATATTCGTAGTTGTAGTTCGATTAAACTTGCAAAAATAATACCCAGTTCTTTACGATTACACAGCGGAAATGTTTTAAAGTTCCACAAATTAATTACTTGCCCAGAATATTTCCGAGTCCTATCATATACCACTTCTCACAAGTTCTAATTTCCGCGTGTTGTAAAAATATTAATGTCCAAACTGTTCGTGAACGTTCGAAATTGTATCAGTTCGATAATTACTAGAGCTCCCTCGCGAAAAATAACAAGTTATACCTTTAACTCACTAAATTATTCGGAGTCCAATATTCCTCAATCTCATGAAAAATTACAAGTTCCAGTTACACAAATTATCTGTCCGCGAGCGACCCGCACAGCGTCACGACATATGACAGAATGTGTATTTTTTTCTTACAGCTCAGCCCTCCAGACCTTGGCTTCCCTTTTCTACTGTTTTTGTCCCAAAAAATCAGACATACTTCCGCAGTAGTAGACTATCGTTGCTCTCTCCAACCAATCTCCAAATCGTTTTCAAATCTATTTTATTCTATTATTTCAATCTATTTTATTTCTAAACGTCATGACGTATCTCAAGATTTTCTTATCTACTTTAAAAAATACAAAACATTGTTACGAAAAGTCATAAGACAGGCTAAAATCATGAAAAACGATCAGGATATTTTGAACTCAAGTAATAAAACTAAAGCAATGTGGAATATAATAAATAATACTACCAAATCAACTAGAAAACCCGTAGAGAATGTTGTTTTAAAATATAACAAGATATAAATGGGAACGATCCGGCAACAGTGGCTAATCTCTTTAACCAATACTTTTCGAGAATTGCTGCCGATCTCACTAAGGGTCTTCAGGCACAAAATTCAAAAATAGACAGTTCACTCAAAATTGTAGACACAATGTTCGTTTCGAAACTTCTTCCTATGAAATTCTTAAAATAATCGGTAAACTAAAAATAAATATTCGTCCGGTTTAGATGAATTCCGGATTCTTTGTTAAAGACTTGTGCGTATGCCATTATACATCCGTTAACTCACATATTTAATGCATCTTTATGCACTGGAACGTTTCCAGATATTTTCAAAACAGCTAAAATTAAGCCGCTTTTCAAAAAAGGCAACAAAAATGAAATTCAAAATTATCGGCCCATTTCTCTTCTATCAGTTTTTCAAAATATTAGAGAGACTTTTTTACGTACGAATGGAAACCTTTCTCACTAAACACGACGCGCTTTCAGATTGCCAACATGGATTTAGAAAATCAAAATCAACGGAAACAGCTATATTTTCTTTTCTTAAAGATGTCGCCTCATCATTAGATCAAAACGAGGCACCTATTGGATTATTTTTAGATCTTTCAAAAGCTTTTGACGTCATTGATCATGACCTTTTACTTTCCAAATTACCTTCATATGGAATTCGTGGTATTGCTCTAGATTGGTTATGTTCGTACCTTAAACAACGATCTCAGAGAGTTGAAATACCTTACTGGAATGATGGAACATTACGTACGCACCATTCCGACTCTTTGCCCGTTGCATGTGGAGTTCCTCAAGGATCGATTTTAGGCCCTATTCTGTTCCTACTTTACGTAAACGATATGCCCGCGACGATTCAAAACGGAAGAACGGTTCTCTTTGCAGATGATACGAACATCCTTTGCAATAAAGAAACCGTAAATAGTACAATATCAGATGTTTCAAATTGGTTCCGAAATAACAAATTAATAGTAAACGAAAAGAAAACGGTTTTAATGCAGTTTTCCATTTCAAATAAACAATCCTGTGCTCCATTGAAAATGAACAGTGTACCATTGACTGATGTTAAGGCAACAAAATTTTTAGGTCTCTCAATTCAGTCAAACCTTAAATGTAACGTCCATTTAAATGAATTGAACACACAATTAAGTTCTTTATGCTACGCGTTCAGAATTCTTGCAAATTCAGTCAGCCTTCATACTGCTCGTTGTGTATACTTCGCGAATGATCATTCCCGCCTGAGATATGGCACAATATTCTGGGGAAATACATCTTATAGCTCCCAGACTTTTAGATTACAAAAACGAATTGTACGAATAATAACCAAATCCCACCCACGTGATTCATGTAAGCCTCTCTTCATTAATCTAGGAATTCTACCATTACCGTGTCTTTTATTTACGAATCAGTGGTTTTGTAAAAATGACTTGCTCAAGGGCGGAATATTTTTCAGAAAATGCCGAAGTCTATTACTATAACACTCGACGTAGAAATCATATTCATCAGGGACAGTATCAACAGCTCATTACAAAAATTCACATACAATACATGTACATTATTTTACAACACTTTGCCAGATGACATTAAACGATTAAATTCAATAGAAAAGTTTAAATCCCAAGTGAAATCGTTTCTGCTGCATAACTGTTTCTATACAATTAGAGACTATACTGAGCATAACAAGAAAAGTAACATTAATTTTAACAATGATACATAATGCATTATTTACCATTTGGACTGTATAAATGAGTATAAACAACCTGTAACAACTATTGTACTACAGCTTCCGGGTCAATGACCCCATCTCGATCAGGTTTTTCGTCCAGTTTCCTGATCCATTGAGCAAATGCTGAGATGGCCCTTGTTTTGCTTCTGGACATAAATGTAACTTCATTTTCTGTGCACGTCTTCTAGAATTCAGTGGAAATACAATTATTCAAATTATCGTTTCCATGTTGTCGCGGCAGGAAGTAATAAGAGCCAAAATTTATTGCTTATTTATCTTTGACAATAGATTTTATTACATGGGAGTTTTTTTGTTTTTTTTCTCCCTTTCAAAATTCAAAATTTTTTGCTTATTTATCATTGAAAATAGATTTTATTACATGGGAGTTTTTGTTTTTTTCTCCTTTCAAAATTCAAAATTTATTGCTTGTTTATCCAAATAAAAATTCAAAATTTAAGTGGTATATGAGTAAGTGTAGGGATAACAGAATTTTGAAAATGTGCACACAATTCACTTTTCCCCATAGCACGTCATACGCAGTTTTTAACTGTTTTTCTGACGTAAAATAAATAAATAAATAAATAAATAAATCTGACTAGCAACTCCGTCACTTTCAGTACCAGATGAATACTTTTTTATCTTGACAACAACTTGGGTGCCGTTGCTAAGGCGCCATATTCCTATTTAATTACCGTAGCATTTCCACCCATTTGCGACAAATAACACGGAATAAAAATGACCCACTTATTGGTATGTCACAATACACATAAATTGACAGAAAATTAAACAGGCCTTTGCCACATATGTCTGTAGATAGATACCCAGAAAACTCGAAAAATATAGCCTAAAATCAATGAAAAAGTTTCAATTTTGACTGAGAAATACTAGTATTTATGTTCATCCGCATATTCTCATACTTGATATTACGACCATGGTATACTCATGGCGTACGTTACAAGGGACGTCATACTAGGAAGAATGCAGCTTAATTATTCACGAATGCTGTATCAAAATAGCCTACTTCTCCAGTTCCAGGACACAAGCAGCATTTTCGACCGGGACATTTTCGCTGCTGCAATCCACTGGATTTTATTATTTATTTATTTATTCCTCAAAATATACGAAATAACAGTGTTTTTAAGATCCAGTTACATTTAAGATAGATTTTAACAGTATTCTTTTATGTTAGTACCCTATGGTTGCAAGCCAAATTATTCAAGAAATGGTCATTTTGAGAAAAATATACAATCGGACCTTCATATATCTTTTTATGTATGGAAATTCTCTACAAATCGATTTTTCTGTGTCTTGAAAATTCCATTTAAAAACGATTCTATATATCGAAAATTATTTCTATGTATTGAACTCATTTTCTGACTTCCCTTTTTTTCTATGACATAAAAATGTACAGTACTGGCTATAAATTATGTTTTCAAAAAAATTAGTATTATTTAATTTGGAAGGAGAGAATTACTACTGCGTAAAAAAGCTTCCTTCTGGACGTTGAATACATGTTTATAAAACATCAATATTTCTGCGTTCAGTTCCCAGCTTTCTCATGAACTCTTCTAACTCACTCCTGCTTTCGTTCTCCGCGGGAACTTTTCAATGGTGGGAATACCTGCGCCAAAGCGATCTGAAGGTCAATCGCGTGCCCTCAACGATATTGCGATTTATTCAGAGCTGCGTCTGAAAGGTCATCAGTTTTTACGTTGCCATCCAGTCGGAAGCTTATACGTCACTACAGTGGCTTTGAACCTTCCCATAGGATGGCACTAAAACTGCTGATTTACGTCAGATGCTGCTTTGAATAAATCCAAGTATGCCTTCGATAATAAATGCCCTACTTTGAATAAATCCTAATCCTACGATGTTAGTTCGTCAGTTCAGTGCAGATTCAGTTTGCTGTTACACGCTTACGAAAAGAGGTCGAAATGTAGAAACAAAAATCCCTTATTGTTGCAGAAAAAAGTGAACCTGGTATTAATAAAGATATGTAGAGTGGTATGAAGAAAAAGACAAGTGGCGAAGAAGTGTGGAATACCAGCTATACTTGTTTTTTTCTAACGATGCAGTGACGTAAATCAGCCGTTGACGATTTCGTCTAATCGGGAGCTTAAACACCATCACAGTGAAGTCACCGTGACGACGTTCTAGCTCTCGATTGGATGACACCGTAAAAGCTGATTTACGTCAATTGCCATGTTAGAAAAACCCAAGTATACACTGTGATTTTTCCGTAGCTTCCTGTGACAGTTCATCAGCTGTTACGGTGCCATACTTCACTCGTCACAACACTGACGTCACTATGGTGGCGTATAACCTTACGATTGAATAATACCGTAACAGCTGATTTACTTCACAGACATTTATGAAAAAAATCCTGTAAAGTACAGTTTCAACTATAATGAAAAACCGAAAATAAATTCTAAAATTTTGAAACTGTATCAGAAGATCAGAAAATTTCTATACATCGAAATTTAGAAAATTCATCACAGTGGCGTGTCGTTAAACTTTTACGTTTTTTACCAGAAAATAGCATTGCTTTTAAATGCTCATATCTCCTAAACTATGCGCATTTTTTTAATTCTGGAGAACAATCCTGTTTCAAAATTTTATAAACTTTCAAACCAAACATTGATTTGCCTCATTAGGACAAAAATACGCCCTCTAGGTGAACCTGCTCATTCTAGGCATTTTTTAACATGTCAAAATTCAGACGTATTTTACTAACTGTATCTCCTAAACTATTCGCTCTAGGACGCTGAAATTTGCATGGCTGATTCAAAGTACTTTTCTCTAATTACGAGGTTTTGGACTGCTATTTTCTACACAGGAAACGCAAAATGAACGTCGACTAAATAGATTGGATTTTTGTCAAGAATGGCGTGTTTTATGATTGTTTCGCGAATTTTAGGAAAACAAAGCCTCAGATGGAAAATGGTCTTTACCATTGTAATCGCATTAAATTTCGAGTTAGGACGCAAGTTTTCAGTAGAATCGGTCTCCTGTCGAAATTTACAAAATTCAAAAGGTGCGTCCGATGGGAAAATGCTCTTTACCGTTGTAATCGTCATCGAATCTCGAGTTGGACGTAACTTTTCAAAAGAATCGGTCTCCATCGAATTTTGCAAAATTCAACAGGAACTTTTACGTTTTTTTACAAGAAAAAGGGATTTGTTTTAAATGCTCATATCTCCTTAACTAAGTGTAATTTCTCATATCTGGTCGTTGAACACTTACGTTTTTCACAAGAATAAATGATTGGTTTTAAAAGCTCATATCTCCTAAACTATGTGCAATTTCCAAAGTATAGAAGAAAAATCATTTTTGTAAAATTTATAAGCATTCAGAAGATACCGTCATTTGTTTCATTCGGACGAAAAATACGCCCCCTAGACGAAATTTCTCATTCTAGGAATTTTGCGAAATGTCCATAAAACAGACATTTTTGACTGGCTGTATGTCCTACACTATTTGAACTTGGACGCTGAAAATTTGCATTGCAGATTAAGAGTACTTTTCTTTAATTATGAGTATTTTTCACTAGAATTTTTCACACAGGGAACGCGAAAAGAACGTCGACTATATAAATCGGATTGTTGTCAAAAATGGCATGTTCTATGATCGTTATCACGAATTTGAAAGAAAAAAAAGCCTCGGATAGAAATATTCCCTTTACCATTGTAATCGCCATTATAATTCGAATTAGGACACACGTTTTCAGAAGAATCGGTCTCCTGTCAAAATTTGCCAAATTTAACAGGAACTATTACGTTTTTCACATTAAAAAAGATTAGTTTAAATGTTCATATATCCAAAACAATGTGTATTTTCTCACTTCTGGCGAAAAAATCCTGTTTGAAAATTTTATACACTATTAGAATATACTCTCATATGGTACATTCGGACGAAAAATACCCTCTCCAGACGCACCTTCTCATTCTAGGAAATTTGCAACGTCAAAAATACAGATATTTTCGACTCACTGTATCTCCTAAAATATTCCCTCTAAGACGTAGATATTAGCATGGAAGATTAAGAGATGTTTTGTTTCATTATGAGTTTTTTCACTGGAATTTTGTACACTGGAAACGCGAAAAGAACGTCGATTATATAGATTGGATATTTCTAGAAAAAGGCGTGTTTCATTATTCATTTCACGAATTTATGTAAAACAAAGCGTTCGATGAAATAAATCTCTTTACCATTGTAATCGTCACTGAATTTCGTGTTAAGACGCAACTTTTCAGAAGAAACCGTCTCCAGTCGAATTTTGAAAAATCCAACAGGAACTTTTACGTTTTTCACAAAAAAGGTATTTGTTTTAAATGCTAATTTCTCCTTAACTAAGTGATATTTCTCATACCTGGAAGCAAAATCCTCTTTCCAAATTTAATAACTTTCAGAAAACGCCTTCATTTGTCTCATTAGGACGAAAAATGCGATCTTCAAACGCAATTTCTCATTCTAGCAAGTATTCAAAGTGTCCAAAATACAGTCATCTTTAACTAACCGTATCTCCTAAACTATTCGCCCTACGACGCTGAAATTTGCAGCGCAGATGAACCGTACTCTGGTCCTTTTTCTGTATTTAAGATTGGTATTTTGTTCGCAGGAAACGGGAGACGAACGGTGACAATATAGATTGTATTTTTGTCTAAAAAGGCTTTTTTTTATGAATAATTTCGCGAATTTCACGAAAACGAAGCGTCAGATGGAAGAATGGTCTTAACCATTGTAATCGCTATTAAATTTCGAGTTAGGACGCTCGTTTTCAGAAGAATCGGGCTCCTATCGAAATTTGCGAAATTCAAAGGGGGGTGTCAATAAATTTTGACGTTTTCAGCAACAAAAAAGAATTGGCTTTAAATGCTCATGTCTCCTAAACTATGGTTAATTTTTCAATTCTGGAGGCAAAAGTCTGTTTCAAAATTTTATAAATATCATAAAACACCTTCATTTGCCTCATTCGGACAATAAATACGGTCATTTCCTCATTCTCGTATGTTTTCAACGTGTCCAAAATAAAGACATATTTAACTAGCTGTATCTTCAAAACTATTCGCCCTACGACGCTAAAATTTGCACGGCAAATGAAGAGTACTCTGGTCCTTTTTATGTATTTAGGACTAGTATTTTGCTTCTAGGAAACGTGAAAAGAACGGCGACAATATAGATTGCGTTTCTGTCTAAAAAAAACGAGTGTTTTATAAATGTTTTCGCGAATTTCAGGAAAACGTAGCTGTTTCAAAAAAAGTTAAAACTGAGTATGACGTGCTATGGGGAAAAAACCTTCCATGCAAATTTCAGTATCGTAGGGCCAATAGTTTCGGAGATATAGCCATTTAAAGATATATTGTAACTTAAACACGTGAAAAAATTTCTAGATTGAAAAAATGCGTCTGGAGGGAGTATTTTTTGAACGAATGAAGCAAATAACAGAGTATTCTAAAAGTGTTTTAAAATTGTGAAGTACGATATTGCCACTGGAATTGAGAAACTGCCCATTGTATAGGAGATATAGGATTTTAAAACAAATCCTGAGTTCTTGTAAAATACGTAAATGTTCAAGGGACGGCGAGGAGCCATTCCTGGGCTGTGTTTTCTGTGAATTTAGAAAATATTTTTCAAACAAAAGTCTAAAAATTCGTTTAGAGAGCATATTATTAAAAATCTTCAATGCAAATTTCAGCGTCGTGGGGATAATAAGTTAGGAGATAGATATTATTCATGAAAAACTAAAAGATTTAGATGTAGATCTAAAAGCTTACTGTCAAAATCTTATGAAGAAGCATGAAGAAGAAATGGGTGTTCTGATTTCGACATTACCAAAGATAGGAACATCTGGTAATTATAATTTTCATAATAAATTATTACGAAAAGTAGGTACTGGAATAGATGATGTCGTAGTCACTATAAAACAACTCAATACTATAACTCAATCATATCTTATTGTTTTATTTGGTGAATTAGGTACAAAATCACATAATTTTTTCTTGTACATTCAACCATTTTTTGAAATATATTATGATTGTAAAATTAATCAGATAAATCAAATATTATTTAAAAGATTTAATTCTCAATGTCCAAAAATTAGGGTTAGGTGATAAAATAGTAGTCAATCATTTAAATTTACCCTTCATTTTAAAAAAGGAGATAAAATATATATTTAACCAAAAGATTCTAGTTATACATCAGGGTATCGATTATTTTCAGTCATACTTTCAATAAATGCCACAAGTTATATATGGTCTAGATATACAATCAAATCGTTGTGAACTGTTGGAAGATTATAATTTTGGTGATAAAAGATTACGTAAAGTAGGGCTGGAATAAATGATAATGATGCTATGAATATTCAACAATTAAAAAAGTGTACATACTATTGTAGATCCTATCCAAGATTATGATGCAGTTAATGTAAGATATTTTAAAAATAATATAGTTATACCTATGAATATAAGTGCAAAGGCGGTAGCTTCTAAAGAGTTCATATTACATATTTTTGGAAAAGAAGTCAAATATTTTGAAGTGCCATACAATATTACAGTCTTATATATTGGTGTAAACGAATTCGATATGAAACTATTGAATGCATTGGTCAAATCGGAAGATGGTAGAGAAAATATATATGAATTGACTGAACCATTAAAATTTAATAGCAGTTCGAGTCTGGACGCCGTACGAGTAGGTCGTGCTGTGAACAGTGGTACAAACGATACACGAGTTATTTACCTAACTTGTAACTATACGAAGCTGTTTCTAATACTGTAAGCAAAACACAGTATATCATCACGTGAATTTCACGTACAGCTGCCTCTGCAGCTGTACCTCCAGGAAAAATGGATTCTCCTGACTACAGGAGAGACATAACCCCCAACAGTACGGACTCACAACAAGGTATGTCATTAAAGAAGTCATATGCAGGTGCTACATCATCAGATTCCTTTCCATCTAAAGAACAAGCAATTGTAATCGAAGCTCAAGAAGGACTTTCAATTAAAGATTATATTAGCAAGGTTGCCTCTATTGTTGATGCTAGTAATATTAGATTTGTTTCACGCATATCTAACAACCGAATATGCATATTTCTCTCAAGTCAAGCCGTTGCAGATAAATTCACTGATAAAAATAAAACAATAGTTATTAAGAATCGTGAACTCAATGTTAGACCTCTCATTAGTAAACTTAAAAGGGTAATTATATCCAACGTGTGCCCAATCATACCTCATAATATAATTGAAAAGGAGTTCACCAAAAGGAAAATTACAACATCCTCCAAGATCTCGTTCATAAAAGCAGGAATATCAGAACCGGGCTTCTCGCATATTATGAGCTTCAGAAGACAAGTGTACATAGAACCTGAAGATCTAAACAAACTACCAGATTCAACTGTTGTTTATTTTGACAATACCTCATACCGTATATACTTCTCTACTGATATCATGACCTGTTTTATTTGTAATCAAGAAGGACATGTAGCTCAGCTTTGTCCCAGTAAACCCAGTGGAAATGATGAAATGGAAACTGAAGTTACTCAACAACATAACCAAAGTCTATCTTCTATACCAAATCCTCAACCTGCAGATAACATCAATGAAAAAGTAATATCACCCTCTACTGATATGAATGTAACCTCAAAAATATCTCCACCATCTAACTCATCCACTCAAATTGAAGAAACTATTCACACAAAAGAGAGTGAAGACAACACTTTGAAGAAATATCTTGAGGCCAATAATAATGCCCCTATATTAACCCAACCTCAATTTGGTGACTTCCCTGCCCTTCAAACTCCACAATCAAACAACCCCAACTCCACAAATAATTTGATTAAGAAACGACCTATATCCTTATCATCAACAACCTCAGACCCACTTATTGAACCCTCATCAGAACCTGATAAACATCTCAATATTGACCTCACTGCAAAAGAAAAAGAGAAGAATTATAAAAAGTCAAGATTAGAAAGTACTAATATTGAAGAATCTGAAAAACTGAACACCCAACTGGCCCCTCTCAAGGAAATATTATTGGACCCAAACAACAAATATCCCTTGAATTTTATTCAAATGAAGAGTTTTCGATAACAAACAAAAACAATAAATTAAACTAATAACCAAAATTAAAGGATAAAAAATGAAGAGAAGATTTACAAATCTAAAAAAGAAATTAAATAAACACATTAAAAGCATTAGTTAAAGCATTTCATCATATCAAATTAAATATTAACTAACAATGGTTGAGAGCATATTACAATGGAATATCAATGGATTTAGGCCTCAAAGAGAAAATCTGTTTATTCTGATTAACAAATATAATGGAGGCGTAGCTATATATATAAAATCACTTATTCAAGCAGATACCAATATTGAATGTACAGCAGTCAAAATCAACATGGGAAGAAAATATTTGAGTGTCTGTAATATCTACCTCCTTAATAGTTATAATTTTACAGAAAATGAAATATTAAAAATCATAGATCAGCTACCTAAACCTTTTATTATGGTAAGTGATTTTAATAGTCACAGCCTAATGTGGGGATCTTATAAAGATGACAGTAGAGGCAAGATTATTAAAAAAATATTAGAAGACCCAAATATATTGATACTTAACAAAAATCAATACACTCATCTTAATAATACACACAAAAGGTTCAGTGCAATTGATCTAACAATATGTTCATCTTCTATTGCTTCTAAATGGGACTGGAGTACTACAGAAGACTTACATGGAAGTGACCATTTTCCCATTCTCATATCTTACTGTAATAATACCTCAGTGTCTGCTTGCACTATCTATCATCCTCGATGGAAATTCCAAGACGCTAACTTTGACAGATACAAAGAAATATTATCAACGAAAATAAATGAAATTAATATGTTAGAAGAGAATTCCTCAATCTCCCTCAATAAAAAATTGAGAAACTGACTGATCTCATCCTCAAAACAGCTGATGAAACAATTCCAAAATCTTCAGGAAAACCAATAAGGAAAAAACTACCTTGGTGGAATGAAGACTGCAAAAATGCTCATAAATTATACAGACACTAATTCAACAAATACAAGAGGCATCCAACCATAGAAAATCATATTGATTATAAAAGAACACGAGCAAAAGCAAGACGAATATATAAAGAAAATAAAAGGCAGTGTTGGATTGGTTTTATCTCATCAATAAATTGCTTCTCTAACCCAGCAAACAATTGGAAAAAAATAAAAGCTATCAATGGTTGCTATAAGCAGAACCTTCAACCTAAATTTATGGTACATAACGACAGAACTACCTCTTCTAAAGAAGAAATTGCGAACATTCTGGCTTCTACATTTGCTAATAACTCAAGCGACAGTAACTTTAACTATGAATTTCAAATATACAAATCTAATTCGAATATAACAATGAATAGAATTATTCAACAAAATTTGTCAAGTAATCCTGCATTAAATTATCCCGTACAAGTACAAGAAGTTGAGATTGTGCTATCTCGTACTAGAAATTCAAGCCCAGGACCAGGTGGAATATACAATGTCTTTCTGAAAGAACTGCCGACAAATGCTATTGAATATCTAACTCGACTCTTCAATGAAATAATAACCACTGGCGAATTTCCTGACAAATGGAGAGAATCTATTGTTATCCTGATTCTTAAACCTAACAAAGATCCAACCAACCCGAATAATTACAGACCTATTTCCTTAACGTCCACCCTCTGCAAATTACTGCAAAAAATTGTCAGTAGAAGACTTAATTGGTACCTCGAATATCATAATAACATTTCACCATTTCAAAGTGGTTTCAGACGAAATCGTTCTACAACTGACCATCTAGTAAACATCCATAGTGACATTTGTGATGCCTTTATAACAAACCAACATCTTGTGACTGTTAGTATAGATATGGAAAAAGCTTACGACATGGTCTGGAGAGATCGAATCATCAAAATTCTCCTCGAAATGGGGATAAATGGCCAAATACTAACTTTCATAACCCAGTTCATGAAGAATAGATCTTTACAAGTTAAATTCAAGAATATTTTTTCGAACAAATATACAATAAAGAACGGAGTGCCTCAAGGATCTGTGCTTAGTGTACTACTATTCTTGATTGCCATAAATGATATCACGAACCATATCCATCGACCAGTGAAAGTATATTTGTTTGCAGATGATATCACTATAACATTAAGTGGAAAAAATATTAAAACATCTCAAGAACTGCTGCAAATTACTTTAAAAGAACTTCAAGATTGGTCCAATACGACAGGTTTCAAGATCTCTAAATCCAAATCTGAATGTATAGTCTTCAATAAAAGGGGTAACTTATCGGATCAGCTAAAACTTACAATAGGACCACAACAACTTAAATGTTCTAGCCTAATTAATATTCTAGGAATACTATTTGATAGTAAACTAACATGGATACCACATATTAAGAATTTGAAAGCTAAATGCCTTCGAAGAATAAATGTATTAAAAGCCATTTCATCAGCATCGTGGGGAGCCGACAGAAATGTTATACTATCAACTTACAAAGCTCTCATTCGTTCTAAGATAGACTATGGAGCAATTATTTACCAGTCAGCTAGGCCAACAATATTAAATAGTCTTAATCCAGTCCACTCAGCCGGGTTAAGATTTGCCATTGGTGCATATCGAACGAGTCCAATTTCGAGTATTCTTGCGGAATCCAATGAAGAGCCTCTTCACATCAGAAGAAGAAAACTATGCTTTTCTTATGCCAGTAAAATATCATCCACTCCTAATAACCCTGTTTATAAGAATGTTTTCTCCAGAAAATATTACGAAAAGTATACAGAGAAAAAGTATGCTCCGAAACCAGTTTATTATCTCCTGAACCAGTATCTAGAAGTAATTCACTTCACATTTCCTACTGTTGGAACTACCACGGTTAGAAAAAGACCTCCATGGATTCCTTCCCTAATAAATATCAACATTAGCCTTAATGATCTTCGAAAAAAAGGAACTAATACGTTAATTTACCAAGCCCACTTCAACGAAATCTATAACAAATACATTGGATCTTTGATATTCTTCACCGCACATCTTCACCGATGGCTCCCGTAAAGAGATCGGAGCTGGCTGTGCAGTACAAATTAAAGAGACACTATTACAATCAAGGCTAAATGATTATTGCTCTATTTTTTATTGTGAAGCATACGCCATCCTTCTCGCTTTTAAATATATTCAAGAACAAACCGAAGATAAATTTGTTATTTTTACAGATTCCAAAAGTGTGCTAGTAAGTTTAAGTTATACTGAAAACCAGGAACCTATAGTAAATGAAATAGCTAACTTATATTATGACTTATTACACATCAATAAAGAAATAATTCTCATTTGGATACCATCGCACCGAGGTATTGCCGGTAATATATTAGTTGATGAAGCAGCTAAAGACTCTATTAATTCACCTTTGGAAGAGCATGCAGTTTCCCACAATGACATCAAAAAAGAACTTCACCGAAGAAACAAGGATCTTTGGAATACTGAATGGACAAGATCACCCAACCTACTACATCAGATCAGGAAAAGAATCTTCGATGACCACCTTCCTTACCTTCACAAGAGAAAATATCAAAGTGTGCTCACGCGTTTAAGAATTGGCCATTCCAAACTCACCCATCAGCATTTACTAACAAAAGAAATACAAACAAATTGTGACCAATGTCAATCTGTCCTTTCTATACCACACATATTATTGTTCTGTCCCATTTACAAAGACATCCGCAAAAAATATGCAATACCTCTCACTCTCCCAGAAATCCTTAACAACAAACACTACATTGAAAAGTCTTGAAATTTTTAAAGGAAATTAACCTTATCAATAAGCTGTAAGAAACTAACAATCTGTTAAACACCAATATTGTCAAATATTGTATTATCAAATAATGTATAGTAACGCCCAACATGTATCTTTGACGATGTTCTCTGTTTATATTATGTTGCTGTTGAATGTGATTGTTAATTGTCCTGATGTAAAGTTACCTATATTGACAAATTATATATTTGTGGCCTAATTTTAAATTTTGTTGTATGCTCTGTTGTATACTGTATATACTGTATTTTGAATGTGGTCGCTAATGACCTAGTAGTTCATGCGACCTTTTAAATAAAGCAAAAAAAAAAATTAATAAAGGAGATGATATATATTTACAATTCAGTAAACGGATGAAGATCATTCCTCATGTTGTTACATTATCTATTCATATGATTATTCATATTAATCTTGGTATATAAATGGATACTATAAATGGATAAGAAAAATACAGATACCTATCAAATAAGAGGAGAGTACTAAAAATGGAAGACTTAGAATAGTAGGTATATGATCTCAATGTGGAAAGAAAAAAGTAAGTTTATTAAAAAAATTAAATATTCGAGAAGCTATTATTCATGAGAAGCTATTATTCATAACCAAAAAATTTTATTAGGACTTGATGAATTATGGCAAGCGGATTTAGTCGAAATGAATTCAGGTAAATTAAAAGGTATTTCAAAAATAAATAAAGGATATTGTTATATTTAAACTATTATTGATTTTTTTTCAAAATATGCTTGGGGATTACCCATTAAAAATAAAACCGGCATGAATATCTGTCAAGCTATGATCAAATGTTTTAAAGATAAAAGAATTCTACACCATTTACAAACAGATAAAGGTAAAGAATTTTATAATTCAAGAAAGAATAAGGCGGCACTTATGAAATTGTTCAGGAATATAAAAAAAAAGGAAAAAAAATTACAACATTTAATTTCCAAATGATATATTTTCATCTGATAAATCATATTCTGATGATTAAATAAACATATTTAAAGTAAAAGGTCCTGGGGAAATAGAATTGTAGATGGGAGATTTAGATTAAACCATACTGATTAAGATTTAGAAATTTATTTAAAAGAATTAACATCACATGTAGAATTAAAAATTTAGATGGATTTGATAAAAATATGTATACTCATACCCGTGTGCATTTTAAAATTAGAACTATCTGGAGAAATAAAACAATATTTTAAAAACCCATTTCCAATCTCATCAACATTCTATACATGATAAACATTCAATCCATAAATCTATTGCAACTATGAATCAAGAAATTATATCTAAATTTAATAATTATAATGCAAATAATACTAAATATAGATGTGATAAAATAGCTTATCTTGATTTACAATCTGATAAATATGATCCATTAAAAGTGGGTAGCATATTCCATTACCAGATTGGGTCAAATTTAAAAGATGTGTATAAAGTAAAAAATATTAAAACAAATAAGTTCAAATGTGAAAAGAAGGAAGATCATAGATGTTTTGAATATGCTATTGAAAGTCTATTATTTCCTCCATCTCATAATACTGATAGAGCTAATATATATGATATTACGAAATATGAATCTTTAAAATCTATGTATATAATATATGAAAAATATAAAAAATTAGAAAATCATATCATATATTAATGTTTGAAGAGCATTGTGTAGGTATAAAAAATATAAGTGCCTATTAAAAGGTCAAGTTCATCATAAGAAAGTAACAAAGTATTATTGTTTAAAATGAATAAAAATTATATAGATAGGAAATTGAAATATTGAAAAACATAAACATGAGCTAATAGTTTGTTTTGTATCCAATGATAGAAATATTTGGAACGAAATGAAAATATTGATGAATTAATGCATCAATTTAATGAAGAACTTGTGAAATGTGGAAAATATTCTATTCAAAAATATTTTAAAGAACTAAAAATACATGATCATATCACTGGTAAAATAAGAGGTGCAGCATGTAATAGTTGTAATTTACAGTTACTCTTCCAAAATTATTCCAATTCTATTTCATAATTTAAAATATGATTCTATATTATTTTTAAATGTATTAAAAATGTAGAGATTAATTTAAGAGAGAATTTAGATTTATCGATACATTCCGATTTTTTAAATACGAACTTAGATCAAGATATTAAAAATTTGGCTGAATTAAAAAGGCATATTGTGCTCAATGTAAATCTAAACAATCTATAACACATGTAAAATTATAACCTATCAATGAAAATGGAATAATAACAGCGAATGCTATATGTAAAGTATGTAATCACCCAGTATCTAAACCCATTGATGATACAAAATTTTCAAATATTTGTAAAAACTTTTATAAAAAGGATATGCATTTAGTAATACAAAATGGTTATTATCCATATGAATGGGTTGATCATTATGATAAATTCTATCAACATTTAACTTTCGCTGAGGTACATTGGTCTTCAATACTCAGTCATAATAAACAAATAGATTTTAAATTTGTGAAAGAAATATATGAACATTTTAAATGTAAAAATTTTGGGTTCCTATAATTAAGGGATGTATTTAATAATTTTAGAGAGACATGTTATAAACATTATGGATTAGATCCAGTATAGTATATGTCAGCATCTCAATTAGAGATCATGCCTCTTTAAATCTGACTGGTCAAAAATTAGATCTTATTCAAGATCAAGATTTATATGAACTCTATAGCAAGGTATACGTAGTGGTATATCTAGTACCTCACAGATATGCTTTAGCTAATAATTGTTATTTCTATGACGAAAGAATACAAAAAATATAAAATTATAAAAAAATAAAGTTGAAAAGTTAGGTATTTATAATAGTAAGAAACATTTAAGCTGTATTATTTTTGGATTGTAATAATTTGTATGGCCCGCTTTAAGCCAATCTTTACCTATAGGAAATTTTAAAAAAGAAACAAAAATATTTACAATGGATGAGATTTTAAATTTATCTGATGATAGTGATAAAGGCTATACATTTGAAGTAGATTTATATATTCCAAATCAATTACATAATACATTTAAAGATTTTCCACTCTGTGCAGAACACTATACTCCAGAATTGGATGAATTATCGAATTATCAAAAAGATTTAATAGATAAAGGTATATGAAATAAACTCGAAGATATGAAGCTTGTCAATACATTAAAGGAGCAAATAAATTGTTATTGATTATAGAATGTTGAAATATGTTATACAACATGGTATTATAGTCAATAAAATTCATCAAGTTATATCCTATGATCAAAAGGCTTGGTTGAAACCATACATTGATAAAAATACAGCCCTAAGGCAACTACCTAAAATGATTTTGAAAAAGATTTCTTTAAATTGATGAATAATTCTGTATATGGAAAGCAAATGGAGAATGTGAGATATAGATATGATGTAAAACGTTTATCGAGCTATAAACAATTTCAAAAGCAGCAAGAATATGATACGAGAACAATTATTGATGATCATGTATTATTATATAGAAACAAGAAAAAAGTGATATTAAATAACATTATGGAGGATTCGTTGTACTTGAATTATCTAAATTATTAATGTATACATTTTATTATGATATTCTAAAACCAAAATATGGAGAGAATATGAAGCTATTAGCAACGGATACTCATTCTTTTATCATTAGTTGAGACCAATGATATTTATGATATAAAAGAAAATATTAATCATTTTGATACGTTTGGATGTCTTTTAGAAACTATGCCACAAAAAAATAATAAAATACTACGTAAATTTAAAGATGAATATTATAATGTTGTTATGTAAAGGTATTAAAAAAAAAAAAAAATTTTGTATAAAAATAGTTTATTCAATGCCGTTGAGACGTATGAAGAAGTGTATAATATTGTATCAAAAGAATATACATTATATACAGTAAAAACTAGAAAAATTGCTCTCTCTCCCTCCATATGATAAGTAATATTTAATTGATCATATACATACTTCACCCTATGGCTATAATATAAATACTAAAGTCATGTAAAAACAAAATGTCCATATGAATGTGGATATTATCAATATTTTATGAGAAATGTAATACATTTGTTAAAATTTAAAATCTATTGAATTTATTGACAACGGTACGGGTTATTTCAATGCAACGAAATTATGTAAAAATGGAGGTAAAAGATTAGGAAAATGGTTAAGATTAGAGAAAACTCGAGAGATAATACAATATTATGAGAAAAAATTAGCTCGCCCACATGTGGGCAAGCTAAATGTTATCTATATTATTCATCCAACAGGTAGAAATCCTATTGAATTGATTGACGTCTATTATGAATATCTCTTTTAATATGACTAGATAAATAACCTCTATTAACTTCTTTTCCACATGAACATTTAATTTTGGTCGATAAAGATGATTTTATACACTCTTTACATATAAAAGTATGACCATCTGCCTTTTTTATGCTTATAAAATGCAGACTGACTGAGACAGACAGACTGAGACAGACTGACTGAGAAGACAGACTGACTGACAGACAGACTGACTGAGACACTGACTGACTGAGACAGACTGACTGGCTGAGACAGACTGACTGGCTGAGACAGACTGACTGACTGAGACGACTGACTGAGACAGACTGACTGGACTGGAGACAGACTGACTGACTGAGACAGACTGACTGCTGAGACAGACTGACTGACTGAGACAGACTGGACTGAGACAGACTGACTGACTGAGACAGACTGACTGACTGAGACAGACTGACTGACTGAGACAGACTGACTGACTGAGACAGACTGACTGACTGAGACAGACTCTCTGACTGAGACAGACTGACTGAGACAGGCCGAAGATTTGCTGTTAATCGAGTTTACAGCATCAAAGATTCACAACACATGGATTCTGGCTACATCACGTGTTAGAGATTTTTTTCTAAATTTAGCAACTGAATTTATCCACTCTTTAGTTATCACTGCCCTGTAATGGGAATTTTTGCCGAAAATCCGCCATTTCTTCGTGCAGCATTACATAATTTTCTCTCTACTCCGTAGCGAGAAAGTGAAAATCTTTTATCGATATTTTCGCATTAAGAATGTCTAGAAAAACTTAACTTTTGCAATTGTTCGAAAATTCAGCCCATCGAACGGGAATAGATAGAGTATTTTGCTCTATCAGAGAAATAAAATAATCCAAAAATTCGAGTAATTTTTGAGAAAAAATGAAAAATATCGTTGTGGCTTCATGTGAAGTCTGCCCCTGAATCAAAATAGTCATTTCGAATTTAAGCGGCCGAGACATCAACCATATCGATGGTGGAATACCTATTAGTGAAAATTCAGTCCAGGGTTTCAGCGCTAGAGTTGTTTACGGAGAGTCGTACCGACAGGTGTTTTGATGTTAACCAATTTTTTATTTTAATAATTAACAGTTTATACTTCACTAGTTATTTATGATTCAAGTATTTTGTAATGAAAATAAAGTTTTAAGGTAATGGCATACGCATGAATTAATTAAACGTAGTTAAATAATATATTTCTCAAGTGTATTATTCTTTCATTGCATATGGCTAAAAATTCTTCAGTCGAGTGCAGAAAGTAGGGGATAAAATCACGAACAGGAAAAAATGAGGCCAATTTTATTTCGAAATAATTATACGTAGAAAGGCACTATTATTGTGTGTACTGTTCGTGACGCACACAAAACAACCGGCTTGAAAAGCTATCAAGAAAAGACTTGAGGACAAGGAAAGGCCAACAAAATACAGGCATTGTGGGGTGCATATACGAGTATTTACCGTTAATATTTAAATTATTGTGCACCGAAAGCACATGTGGTGAAGTGAAGTAAAGTAACGATGAGTACGGAGCCGAGATGTGGGACTATTTTATCTATATTTAAATTCCTTCATTGGTGTTTATGTTTGTATTCTGTATTTATCTTTTTTGTTTAACTATTTGTATTATATTTCTTAGAAATATTTTTATGTTCTGTTTTGTAATTTTTATATTTACATTAATTTGTTGTTTAACTGCCATCTAGCGAACACTCATTTTCTGTAAATTATTATTATTATTATTATTATTATTATTATTATTATTATTACGTGTTTATATCACGTTATGAACCCTTTTTTGAAAATATTAAAGGCTTTCGCGTATTTTTCATGCGAGTTTTTGCATCTTAGTTATTGTAATCATCGCAACATAAAGAATTCCTTGCAGCAACTTAAACACCTAAGAGCCGTGGTGCTAGTTTCTCTCTTCAGGAACCTATGCAGACGATTTCAGTTCCCAGCCAGTGTATAGTATTTTTTCTTTATAATTTTTGTGTAAATAGAATACAATAATCTGAATTCAAAAACAAGCCCCTATTGTCATTAAATCTTTTGAATTTTCAAAAAATGAATGTTGCAAATAGTGCTGATCTGCAAATAATACGAAAAAGTGTCTTGTCTTTATAGCACAACAAGTTTTGAAGTTACAATTAACTTCAGTAAAAATATTGAAACTGTCTAACACGCGAATTATGTATTTGGACTTACCGAATTATTTTAAACGTCTGTTGAGCTGCAAATGCTATGACTCTAAATTTACTGTGTTTTCTGGAATAAAGCTTTGCCTGGCGTTTAAGCTCCGTTAGTTCTTCGAATGAAAAATTCGATAACTTGTTTTTTCGCTTATCAAATGTCTCGTCTATGTCACTGTGAAGATAAATGCCTCAAGATTTTGGAAACATATTTCGCTTCGTTTGGAGATACTTGCGTATTAGCCGCCTCCCATGTTTTGTCGTCAATTTTTAAAAAATGCTTATATTCGAGAAAATACTATTACCTTAAATTATAGAATTTTTACCAAATATCTTCAATATTAAAAAAAATATCTTAAATATTTTATTTAAAATATTATCACTGGGTGCTTATATTTAAGGATAACTACCGGAACTCAATAGAAATAAATCTCTGCATAAGTTGGTAGTTAATACGAAATTTAAAACTACCTCGGGAGGCCAATTCAGTTCACCCTCCAAGCGGTTGAAATGCCACCAACTGTGTTGACCGTGTGTAAGTTGCCGGGCGGTTGATTACGTCATACTGAGTCATTAGGTAACGGGGACCCTTAATCAAAGGGCAGCGAGGGCCATGATCCTTCCCCGTTGTGGTCACATCCCCTCCTGCCCCGCCTCGATCCCCGCCACCGTCCCGCCACAAGAGAAGCTTATTATTTCCCGTCGCACGCGACACCTTCACCTGTGAAACATGCGCGCGGCATAAATCACGGGCGCAACGGCCGCAAGCAGAGCGGGTGCCGTAATAAATCGCGGGCGAAAACACCGGGAAGCGAAGCCGACGCCTGAAAATGAGCTGCAACGGGCGGGGGGCGCGGGCCGAAGGGGGGGTCGCGGAAGCGAGGGCCGGGGACCCGTCCAGAGCCCTGGCAGAGACGGTGGGATGGTCTCATGCAAAGGGGTGGATGGTGGAGACCAAAGAATGGACTGGTGGGAGGGTGATGGTGGAGGCGGAAGGCGATAAGAGTCGCGGTGTCGAATTGCGGCGGAAGGGGGAGCAAGGCGAGAACGATGCGGGACGTCGGTCTACGGCGGAGCGGGTCCATGGCAGCCGGCGAGCGGGGAGCGGGCGACGGGGCGCGACGGCGAGATGTGGCCGCGGCGGAGCGGAAAGGCGAGCCAAGAAGGAAGTGTGGATGGAACGGAGGCGAAGTGGGCGGGATCGCGTAGCGGAGGGAGGAGCTGAGGAGAGGAGAACGTGGAATGGTGGTGAGGGGACGCTGGTTCGAGGCCAGAGGCAGGGGATGAAGACAAAATGATTTGAAATTTGTGGTGCTAATACAGCACGTACGTTCTTGTCTGTGTTTTGACCCAAAATTACGCTAAAAGTACTAAAATTTTTTAAAAAAATTACATGTCCTTATTTCCAAATCTATATTTAAGGAACAGATTTCGTTAAGTCAAAAAATCTTTATTTGTACCAAAAAATTTTAAGTTTAGCAATTTTCAAAAATTGATGATTTACAACGAACATAAGACCTGTGCAATTCTCTTAAACGTCCTTCACGCTATCCAACGACAAAATTTAATCAGAAACGATGTAGCCATTTTTTATAAATTTTAAAAATGTCCCTGGGGCTTTATTTAAAGTACCCTCCAAAATTAAAACATCGGTTACAAATTCAAGGGCCCGCGACATCAGCCGGATAGATAAAGGAATATCAATTTTGGAGAAAATCGTACGGAAAACGGTCTGGACGGACGTTTTGCCATCATTCGATTTTTCAAGGACCCACAAAACATGGATTCTAGCTAGACCACGTGATAGAAGATTTTTTCTAAATGTAGAAACACGATTTATCCACTTTTTCTATACCAGAGCTCTGTAATACGAGTTTTTCTGCCGAAAATTCGCTTTTTTCGCGCAGAATTACGTAACTTTCTCCTTACTCCGTAGGGCGAAAGTTGAAAACGGTTGGGAGGGGGTGGAGGCTGAGGGGGCTCGTCCGGAAAAGGTAGCAGCATACAGGTAGTACATATTATTTGTATATTAGAAGAGAAGCAGGATCCAGCGGAGAGGGAATGAGGAGGCGGCACAAGAGTTGGCAGTATGAACATACAAAGTACAGACAGCAATGTGGAACACCAAGTGGTACCAAGCCGGAAACTGAACCGAAAGACAGATCCGAGCTGAGGAAAGACGGGAACAAGAGGAACGGTGAGCAGTCCGGCAGCTGATGAGGATACGGCATCGAACGGGGCGGAGAAGAGACGTAATGAACGTAGAGAGGAAAAAAAGAGTCGGAGGGAGAATAAAAGCCAGAACGAATGGGATGGGACAGACTCTGGAAAAAGTGGAGCGAATTTTGAGCAGTGGATTCAAGAGGATTTCGAACACTGACTTATGCCCAGGAAACGCTACTTTGTTTTGTATTTGCTATTTTTGTGTGAAAAAAAAAAACAACGACGAACATGAAACTTCTTTTATCGTGTGTAATGTTTGTTCCACCATTGTATGAAATATTCTCAAGGAGGAATTATACCTCTTCACGCATTGTTTGTAAATTAAAAACAATTCCTGATTATTCTTGAATACATTTGTGAGGAATTCAAAGCTTAATAATGCATAGAACCGCATTGGAATAATACGTAGAATTTCGCCACACGACACGCCTCATGCCTAATCTTACATAACCGCAAACTCTACTTAAAAATTTGTACCATTTGATTGGAATTCCGATGTTTGTTAAGAAACACACTGGTACAAAATATTTGAATGAGATGCAACATGTCACTACGTTCTAGAAAGTAATGGCCTATATTGAAATAAAAATGTAGGAACTCTGTAACTCCGCGTTTTCCTATTTTTCGGCAAAATAATAATTAATAATATTTCCTTATGAAAACAGTGTTTCCTTCGGCTATATTTGCAGGACAACTTCTCTTTATAACATATATTTTGAAAAATGTCACTGAGTCATTAAATACATTACAAATAGCATGAAATTGTGCTTTCAAAATATGCATGGACGAATTCTGTGTGTTTTCCAGTATTAAGCAACGTCCTGAAGATATTTCAACAGCGGGTTAATACTGCAGGTCTTTCCCCACTTCAGTGAAGCTTGGTTAAAGGGGAGGTAGTGGAAGGACGTGTAGTAGGTAAGGGAAGGTAGTGGAAAGCGCGATAAAAATAATGCGGCATGATGAGAACCAGACATACATATCACGCTTTATTAAACCTAGAATTCTAAAATATATGTTCTCATACCTAAAATTTTTAACAAATAGTATCTTTTTCAAAAACACTTACACACAACAAGTTCTAATCCTGAATCCATACAGTATGTACTAGGGTTGCCAACAGTGTTCATGTAAAGGGGACGACACTCGATAAGCGAAAGAAATGCTTCAACACCTTTATTTTTATAAATATTTAATTTAGACCAACATTAGTTCTGTTTCTTTCTTCTCTCCATTGTGATTCAAGATTCGTTCACAAAATGCAGATGAAGATGGTCTGAGCATCTGTTTTTTATTTTAGTCGCTAGACAAAGACACTATCATGGATTCATGGGTAATGTGCGTGTGTCGGCGTTCAGGGAAAGGATATTCATGCTTTCTATTTTAAATTAAACAAACAATACAAGGTATCACATGTTATTCATGTGATAAAATAAATGGCAACAAATCTTTAAAAAATTCTAAAAGAAGGACATTTAAAATACAAAGGAGGACAAGAGGACAATTGACGTCAATAAGGGACTCTTCTCCCAAATGGAGGGCGGTTGGCAACCCTAGTATACACAAAGGATTTATATTCAGCAGACCCTTCATAACTTCGAGGGAGTCCGGAGAATTCGAATTATACAAAATTTGAATTCATTAAAGAATAACGTTTGTAATCAAAATCAATATAAATTTTCTTTAACCGAAGAATATATTATCCAGTTATATTTCCTTCTCAATTGACAGGTTGAGACGAAAAGAAATGAACACTGCTTGTTCGGGAGAACGTAGGGCCTAGGCTGTGCAATCGGAGCACAGACAGGGTCAGTGAACGAGGACCCCCAACGAGTCCCAATCAAGTTGAGATTTCTGTTCTAAGAGATTTGTTGAATCACTGGTTGAAAGATCGCACCAAGCTCACATTTGGTTCAATATAAGATTAAGACAATCATGTTTTACAAGTAGCTGCATCAGACTATGCACAAAAACAATCAAAATCTACTTCCTATCATCTAAACAGAGGTAGAAATTTTAATCTGAGCATGGACACATATCTGAATTCCAGGTTTTTATTTTCCCCACTACGGAGTAGAGAAAAGGTTGTGTAATGCTGCGCGAAAAAACGACATTTTTAGCATGAGAACTCTTATTAGAAGGCCCTGGGAACGAGACAATCGATAAATCCAGTATATAAATTTTAAAAAAATCCTCTAACATATGGTGCAGCTAAAATACAAGTTTTATGGGTCCTTGATACCGAAAAATCGAATGACAACAAAACGTCTGTCCATCCGTCTGTCCGTCTGTGAACAACGCTAGCGGCTAAACCGTTCAGCCGATTTTCTCCAAAATTGATATTTCCCAATTGATCTGGCTGATGTCGCGGCCCCTTGTATTTGAAACATATTTTAATTTTGGGGGTAATTTGCCTGAAGCCTCTAGAACAATTTCAAATTTTGAAAAAAAGGCACCATTGTTTTTTATTAAATTTTGCTGTTGGATAGCGTGAAGGACGTTTAAGAAAATTGTGCAATTCTCATGATCGTTGAAAATCCTTATTTGTCGAAAATTGTAAAAGTTCAAAATCTTTTAGTATCTTCCTACAAGTAAAATATTAAAGATAGAGATTATTTCCATTAATGAAATCTATTCCTTAAAGATCGATTTTGAAATAAGATTATGCTATTTTTTTTGAAAATTTGAGTACTTTTCCACGTAATTTTGCGTGAAAATATGAGGGAAATGTACGCGCTGTTTTAGCACCACTAGTTTTCTAATTAGTTGTCACTACAGTAATTTGTGGAACTTTTATTTAGAAAAATATCTATCCGTTGCTGATGTTGATATGTTATATTGTTATGAAAATAGAAAATGTCACTTGTGCTAATAGTTATACGAAGATGAATTAATCATTCTATCGGATATCGAAGGAATAGTATAAATCATACAGGAATTAAAGGAGCATGTAACGTAAAAAACTCAAACAGGAATTGCATTGTGCTTTTGAAGGCCGAAGATTAAAAAATAGATCAAGAGGTACTGTTCATCGATTTATAAAAAAACTTTCCTATTGAGATTTTAAGGGGAAATATTCGAAGAGATAACAAGCTATCACTCAACGTTTAAAAACTGTCATTATAATTTTGCTAAATATAGACAGGAGAATTTACGAAAGCAATGGACAACATGGATAAGAGCCAAAAATTTATTGTTTATTTATCCTCGAAAATATATTTTATTACATGGGAACGTTTTTTTCAATTCAAAATTCAAGTAATATGACTTAGAGTATGGATTACAGAATTTTGAAAATGTGCACAGAATTCACTTCTCCTCATAGCGCGTCGTACACAGTTTTAACTGTTTTTTTATGTGAAAGAAAGAAAGAAAGAAAGAAAGAAAGAAATGGATTCCGAACAATAATGCTTGTAACCGCCCATATGTCGCTTCCATTGATTTTTAAGATGCACCCGAGAACGTCAAGACACGACAAGATGCAAGTATAGTGTTACCGAATTACAAGAGATCGCGCCACCAGTAAATGGAACGACAACCAATCAAAAATCACCCTTGAAAATATCAGCACTAGCGCAAATCACCGCTACGAAAAGCTCTCTCTTGTGCTGCCGACCGCCGATCAGGACACACCGGAATTGTTCGTGCTGGACGGAGAGGAGAATTCGCCGTATTTCGACGATAAGCTTGAAAAAGGTAATTCGTCTCATCACGTTAAAATAACGATACCATGTATGAGAGAATTGAGAATTTTAAATAATGAATATTCTGATAAATTCTCGTGAAAGAATTACGCAGAAATATACTATTTTTCTATCAACGAGGAAATAATATATTTCAACGTTCAAGAACGTATAGTGAAGTGGAAAGCATGTGCTATAGGAAATGTTTCTTTCTATTTCCAGCTTTTTTTGTCTCTCGTCTTGGCTTACCACGTAAGAAATTCATTACGCGGAGATATTGCAGTCAGATTGTATACAATTCGAAGGACTGTGGTAGCGATTCACCAGAGCACGTGTTCGCCGAAGCAAAGGGGTTGCCACGATCTTGAAAGAATCTGGTGGCGGCGGCGGTGGCGGCGGTGGCGGCGGTGGCGGCGGTAGCAGCAGCAGCAACAGTAGCAACAGTAGCAACAGGAGGAACAGGAGCGAGAGGCAGCGGGAGCGGCAGGAGCATATAGCACAATAGTAGTACTACTACTGTCCATCTTTCAACTATTATAGTTAAATTGTTGGGAAGTGATTCTCAAACTCAAAAAAGTGTGCGCAGATGTTTTTCTCCCCCATACGCCACAAGACATTTTATAGGAATGGAAAAGTGACCGTAGGGAAGGAGAAAATTGGTTAGTGAAAACTGTTATTGAAATTTGAAAAGTGTGTAATGTTTGTTCTGATAGTGAAAGTGTGTAGTTCTAATTGAATGAAACATCTACTGCAGATTGTGCTGGAAATATTTAATTTAGTTTTGTTTCTGTTTCCTTGTAAAATTTAAGTACACAGCGCAGTAAAAGTTTTTTCTACACAAATAGTATTGCATATTGATGTCGTACATTAACAATGCACTTGTCGAGTGCTATTTAATTCTCAGTTTTAGATTAATCTTGCACTAACAATCCATGCACAAATTATATTGTTTTTCTTAGTTTTACATATACACAGTCACACAGAAAAACGTTGTCAGACCCGAGACTTAAAACTTATATTTCTCTACGTATTTTGACGTGCTGAATCCGACCCTGAAGCCAGAATCGCGCCACCACCTTCCAATATATATTTTAATGTCAAAAACCATCGTATTTTTTGTTTTGAGGGGTTGATGTCAGAGCCAAAGATTTGACACGATTCTCGATGTATGTCGACACGCTGAAACCGTATCTAATGCCAGCATTCCACCACCACCATCCAGTTTTGTTTAATCTGCGAAAATCCATCGTTAACTTGTAGATTGTAAATATGAGGGGTGGCGGTGGTCCTTCCCCGCCGGAATGTAAGATCTTGGCCTCAATGTATCCAACTCCAATTATTTAATGCATAACCTGTGGTTTCTTTAATTTTAGTGTCTTTTACTCTTAATGAATTGTTAACGATATGGAAATATAGATTAGGGCTTAAATTATGAAATTGGAACTACTATATTATCTTATACCCAATTTACTGCGTTTGATAAATTATTGAAGCACCTTTTAATGAATTCTTTTATGTATTTTTGTTCTGTGCAAGCGCCTGGAGTTCAATGATACGTATACCTATTGATTATTACTACTCTTCGTCAATAGACAATGGTTTAACATACAGTAACATGGACAATATTCAAAATGTCACTTTTTGAGTAATATAATGTAAAATATATCTTCAATTTCAAGATATGTTTACTTAAGATACCGAGAAAAATGTAATAGATTCTTCTTCGAACATTGTATACGGGCTGAAGAACCCTTCCTTTCCCAAATATTTATTAATCTTAAACATGTCTTAGAAAAGAAAAAGAATGAATCCTATGTACATTGTATCTCCACCCCACCGTACCGTCATCCATCGTGACCAGGACTGCCCCACCCCATCCGCCCAGGCCACCCTGTCTCTCCTCCTTCTGCCCTACCCCACCCTACCCTACTATGTTTGCTAAGATCACCGTTGCACCAACATCGTTGCTATGAGCAGCCGTAAACAGATGCATTGTTGCATATTCCTAGTAACACTTTGAGCATCTATTACTTAAAGCCTAAATGCGCTAGGGAAATGATTTAAAATGCATTTCGGAGGAAGCTTTAGGGGCTTTTAGAAACGTTTAATTATCTTCGGTAGATTTACTCCCGGTTTAATTAAAAAGAAAAAAAAATGATACTTAAATTATGCTCTAAGAGATAGAAAAAGTAGATGGGGTTAGGACTGTTTACGATATATCTTGTAGATAGTGATTCTTCTATCCTTTTGACTGTCGTGTGTACACGATTTAATTAAGATTGGAACAATAACTATAGATTTTCAAACAAAAATCAACAAACCAATAAACATTTTTCATTATTTAGTACAAAATAATAATAATTTGGAAAAATACCCTGTGCTGTGACCCCAAAAGTACTCTACATTTCAATGTAAACCCCATGAATACCGGGTGAACCGTTCTCAAGATTACCCACGCATAAGCAGACATAAACAATTGAATTGGTTGTTTATCATCTAAATAAGCATATAAAATTATATCCAGGCATTTATTTTGAAATCACGGATAGACATCACAATTTTATTTATATTGATTAGGAGATGTACCATACGTTGTCCGAGTATTTATCAAAATCGTATATTAAAAAAATAAAAGAATTTTGTCAACAATGTATTCCCGACCTGCAATTAATCAAAGCTTAATTATTCTAATAGAATGAAACAGCATTTAATGGGAAATTGTATAAGCTTCGTGAAATATGTAAAAAACATTGATAGGGTTCCTCACCCTTTTCGAAACATTCGCGAATAGCAATGAGTTTACACTTCGTTTTTCTCTAAGGGCAGGAGAGGGAATCAGTGTAATTTTTTACAAAATCTTGTGCAGACTTAACTTTTCTCACATTTGAAGAACAAGTTTTCCTTAGAATCTGAATAAAATTGTAGATTTTCATAAAAAATATAAAAAATGCTCTTTAAAGGAATAAATAAAGAAGCCTCAGAGACGACTGAAATTTTATGCGATTTGCACTTTACTGTTTAGTGCAAATAGCACTGAAATCAGTTTAAGAGATAGAAAGATAATCATTCACAAAAATCGTAAAAAACGATTGAAGTGATTTTGTTTTTTCAATAAGCATATAAGATTATAAAATGGCAGTTTATTTGAATACCTGTCGATGCGAGAATGCTTGCTGAGCCCATTTTCGTTATTGCTGAAAACGGAAAGGGTATAGAGTTGCATGGACAAAACAAAGCGGAATTGCAATTAATTACAAATCTATTTAAACTAAATGATGATGCTAATGAGTGAGAAAATGAAATGACGTACAGTTACAGAGCATTTCCGTTTTTAAATAAGATTATTAAATTTACTAACATTGCCAAAATGGAATTTAAAATCTGCGGCAGTGGCGAAAAAACCATGCCGGGACTTCAACTTAGGGACTAATAATGACCAGTTCTCTTTGAAGTAGTCTTACTCTCATTTCTCCGCAGGGGGGGGGGGACGGGCTGGTTGGATCCGGCCGTGAGGTTGGGGATTGTCTCTTACGTCATGTGGCGGTGTTAGCTCCCCTCGCCGACTCCTGACTGTGGGTGATGTGAGCTCGGGCAGGTAGATGGACCGCAGCGGTGCGGCGGTACCTTCCTGGGTTTTCCCTCTATAGAAAGATTTTCCTAAGGATGAGCCAAAGTGACAGCTAGTGCTGGCAACCTAACTAAAGGTTCTATAGTTGTTGTGCCCGCGAGCCCATTAGACACCCTTCCGGCATTCGTTCGTTTGCAGTTAGCTAACTTGTAAATGGCTTCGACGCTTCCTTTTGTGATGTCCTCGTCCGACAAAAATGTAGTGCGCCGCGAGAAATAATTGAAATAAGTGCAGTGTTATGTGCTCTTCTGTAAAAATTCTGTTTTCCTATAAACATTACATTAAATTTGCTTTTTGTGTGATAAATATTATGTTTATTTTAAAACCGAGACTTGAATGCGAGAGGCGTACCGGTGCATGTGTTTAAAATCATTTTTCTTTCTATTTACATTCGTGGCAGTTTTATTTTACTGTTTGTGAGAGCATGTTACGAGATTTGCCACATACGTAATTAAATTTAAATAATTTCCGTACTCGCGTACAGGCATATACCTCAGCAAAACTCTTGGACTTCTGTTTCCAAATACTTTACGAAGAGGCGTGACTGAACAGCTGTCGCGGCGGAGGGATACTTCTCTGAATTACATGCGATGTTCGCTTGTTACGCGAACTTCACGTGCTTCCAAAGAAAATTTATTCAGGAGCTGCCTCCCTATATTACTCTTTGTGTGATCGATCTGGCCAATCTCCAAGGGTTAGCAAATGCAAATTCGATAAGAATAATTTAACTTTTGCATGAATAGTTCTTTTTATATAAAAGCACTTAGAGTTTTTCTTAAAAGTATTTTCCCGAATAAAAGAGAGTGCGAAGATAAAAACAGCGAGATTGAATTGTTTATTAAAAAGTCTGAATATTATGAACTTTTAAAATTTATATTTATAGTAACTTATTAAATTAATACTGAGGGTCGATACTTTTTTCTTAATGCAATCTAAATTTTAGTATTATATTTTAGAGATAATTTAAGTAGGCCTCAATATAATGAAAATAAGAATATTTTTTGCGACAAATATTGACGATTTTTTCCTAAATATGTAAACAATATTTTCTTAAAAACTCTCAATTTTCATTAATGTTTTCCATATTGTAGTGCTGAATGTGGTAGTATAGGTGCCTTATTCACTTAAACATTTGAATTTTCAAATAATAAAGATGTGTATTTTACTTTCTCCTCTTACTTCGCAAGAGAGATCTTTATTATTTGTAAAGATTCAGCGGGAAAATTTATTACCGAGCTTTATAAACTTATTCTCAAATGAGCATTTATTGCATTGTATGAAAGAAAAATAAATAATTTGGTTTATCAGCAAGTGTTTAATGAATTATATAAATTTATATTAATAATGATAAAATAAAAAAATACTCGATAAATGAAGTTACGGATGTAACAGTCACTTAAATACCGAAATTTATTAGTTCATGATGTTTGAAGACTTGTAAATCAAGACATTTTCTCCGAGGTCTCAGGAAAATTGTTACGTTCGTAGGTAAGTTGTGAGTTAATCACCTCACGAAAGACACTTCCTTTACTAGAGCACCATATAATGAACGGGAATAATAAATGTGATATATTTATAATTTTATCAGACGAGTTAATTTTTCACACAAGATTTTCAAATTGTATTTACTTCCTTGTAATGTATAATACTTTACTTTTAAATTCTGCAATTCTCTTCTTTAGCTTTATGCTATACTTTAGAAACACGGAGGTTCGTGGTGTGAGGGTTTGGAGGATAGAATATGTTTTAACAATGTTGTACAAAGGATGGGGATTAAAATGATTATTGTTTACGTATTTGTTGAAAGATTCTTATTATTCTTTAAAATAATTTTCCTCGCTGTCGTACTCTAGATTTCCTTCTCTCGTTTAAAGGCGTGAAATGTATTATTTAATGTTTATGCCCTAGAAAGCACACGAAGAACATTACTTCCACACTCCAAATCCCGTCAGCACTTTTTCGTAAATATCCATTAGGTCAGATTAAATGAGAGGATGAATAATGAGGATGACGAGGCAACCGGAAGAATAATGGTATAAGAGAGGAAAAGGATCGTGGTAAAAAATGTTCACTACAAATGATTTTTATTCCTTTACATAAATTAGAATCGTCTCCCATATTATTTCAGTAGTATTCATATCATTTGCGACTCTCACAGGCAACCAATCTTTATAAATGAGATATACAAAGAAAAAGAATTTCACGGAGACGTGGCTAATTGCACCTTGATTTTAAAAATATGAAGAATTTGTTTAAAAAATCGCATCTAAATAATGCAATATTTTTAAATGCAACCTGCAACACAGTCAGATATATTGTTAAATAACTTATAAGCAAAACGTTCTGAGATCTTAAAACTAAAAATTTTGAGGCCAAAGTCCTCAAAAAAAGTTTCTCGCAACGTAATCTATTGGGTAAGATACTTTTAGACATTCTATTACATTTTTGGTGGTCCGACGCTCATCGATATTATCCAATGCCTACTATATTACTCAGCGCTGGATTATTGTTTGTGACGTCACATTTAGAAGGCATACATTTCCTCAACTTATATCTATGCTATCCGTGTACACCGTGGTTTGCGCCGATTGATGTTTATTTGCATAATCATAATTGAAGGTTATCCAAATATAAATAATCTCGCAGCTACAATTAGAAGTATTAAAAGTTGCTTGATGCCGATGAAGATTTCTTTTTACGTCTCTAGTGCAACCGTTCACTTATAGAATGTAAGTATTGACATTCTTTTATTTTTGTGAAAACTTTGTGATATAACCTATAATACTAATGCACTTGGTATCACTCACATCATATCTAATAATCACTGAAAATAAATAAATTTAAGTGTGCTCATTTTATTCTTATTCAAAATTTTTTACGTTTGTATGGGTCACTTCTCACATTTAAAGCTCTGCTAATTTAATTGAATGTACATTAATTAACAGGGCTGTTCAAGAGGGGAATATATATTTTTTTTGAGAACATGAATTAAAAATGATATTTGATGAAAGCAAAGGCCTATATTTCTTTCAAAATATTATTCATTATTCTGGTGTGGTTAATTTTAAAAACCTATGTCATTTAAGAGAAATATTTTTTTTATTTTATTTATTCCATTTCATTTCTTTGAAGGTGAGTGTACTTCATTTTGATAAAAGGGAAATTCGTTTCAAGTCCTTATAGTACGATGAAAAGTCACGAAAGGAGCAACAGTGTACAATGGGACGACTAAAATTCAAGGAAGGAACCATCTTCACGAAATTGCCATGGTGTTCTGCGTGTGAATTCAAAAGATAAGGCAGAAGGCTCCAGAAAATTTGAGAAGGGCATTACCAGAGAGCTTAGTAGAAACCTAATCAAACTATGGTGGAAAGAGTGTTCTTACATCTTTTGATTTAGATAGAAATTTATTCTACAATTGGGCAGATGATGCCCGGTGGCAGAATGCAAATTAACAATTAATTTTATATGCATATACACTAACATATAAATGAATAAACATACATATTACTATACTAAACATAACTAACATATAAATGAATAAACTTACATATTACACAAATATACATACATACAAACATATACGCATGTATACATAGACGAAGGAACCCTCACATCACTTCAAATGAAATCACTTCACTTCACTTCACTGCACTGCATATAACTTTATCTAAATATTAATTGTTCATTACTTTTTACTGTAGACTACGCATAATCGCACCTTTCACTTCACTTCACTTCACTTCACTATACGTTTTCACCCTATTGACTAATTTCCTATATTTTTTTTCTAAAACCTCGCGCTGAGCAAGGAAAGGGCTCAAAAACTGCCGCAGGCAAATCGTTCCAATCTACTATAGTTCTGTTTACAAAGGCGAATTTCCCTACGTCCGTTCTTTGTATTCTTGTTCTAATTTTATATTTGTGATCAAATCTATTTAAATAATCTGGTTTATCTAACCTTCCCCGTATTTCCTGCCATGCGGAACAACCAACGTAAGATTTATACAGCGCGCAAAGTCGTGCCCTCTTCCTCCGGCGTTCTGATGATTCCCAATGCGCAGGTGTGTTCTTCCGAAATGTATATTTTGCCGCTCTGTTTTGTATCCTCTCTAAGCTCTTTTTAAGTCCTATTCTGTACGGATCCCAACAACTAGCTCCGTATTCCATTACCGGCCTAACAAGCGAGGTATACGCGATTTCCTTTGCTTTCGTATTACATTTTTTAAGATTTCTCATGACGAAATGCAAAGACCTCCAAGCTTTACCCACTACATAGTTCGTTTGTTTCTCCCATCCCAATTTAAAATCCAGGAGAATGCCAAGGTATTTACAGGTCGAGACTCTCGGAACTACGTCATTACCTAGCTGATAAGGTATTGTATGAAAACCTCTGGCCCTACAAAATGTGATCGCTTTACTTTTCTTCCCATTTATAGTCATTTGATTAGCTATTGCCCAATCGTAAATTTTATTTAAGTCATCCTGTAGTTGAAACATATCGTGCTGATCTGCAATTTCCCTATATAATATACAGTCGTCGGCGAAGAGTCGAATTTTTGACGTTATATTTCGCGATAAATCATTTACAAAGATAAGAAACAGCAGTGGGCCTATGACACTGCCCTGAGGAACCCCGGAAGTAATGTTACCCTTTTCCGATAAGTGCTGTCCAATTCGGACTTTTTGATTTCTATCGCGAAGAAATTCATTTATCCATGCTATTACCCGCCTGTCAATTTTAGCATCAATAAGTTTCAATATCAATATGTCATGCGGCACGACATCAAATGCTTTAGCAAAATCAATAACTATTGCATCCACTCTACCCCCTACATCAATTACTTCCGACAAGTCTTGAGTAAGGGAAATAATCTGACTCTCACACGAAAATCCATTTCTGAAGCCGTGCTGTCCATGAAATAACCATTCTGATTGATCCAAATGATTTCTAATCGAATTAGATAATAATTTTTCAAACAATTTACAGACTACTGACGTAAGACTAACTGGCCTATAATTTTGCACTTCACATTTTGGTCCATTTTTGAAAATTGGCACTATTAAGGCAGATTTCCAATCATCCGGTACACTTTCGTTGTTGATTGATATATTGAAAAGTCTGACCAAATATGGTATTATTGTTTCCCCTGCTGTCTTTAACATGTCAGTTGTAATACCATCCGGACCGCAAGACTTACAGTTTTTCATTTTTTTCAAATGTGAACGTACTTCCGTTTGATCAATTTTGAATATGTGATCCACGTTATTGTGCCCTATGATAATTTGGTTAGCTTTTTGTTTGTATACAGAACAGAAATAATTATTGAATACATTGGCTTTCTCTTCATCGTTTGCGATATCTACATTTTGCCATCTTATAGGAGGTGTGTCCTCCTGTTTACCTCGCCGATGGCGTACAAAGTTAAAAAACTTTGCCCAAGCATTTTCATTATCATCTAAAATTAACTTAAGATAAGATTCTTGCGCAGTTTTCTTTTTATTTTCTACTTTTTTCATAATTTGTTGGAATTTACGTAAATGTGCCTCGCTGCGATGCCTAATATTTACTAAAAATTTCCTTAAGGGAATTCTTTTTTCTTGAAAGGAACGAAACATTGCCGAGCTTCCTCAATGATTTCTTTGAATTTCTGCCATATGTTTTCCAATCCCCCTCCTAACTTTTCGAAATCCACGTATTTCAGTTTTAGAAAATGCTGCAGTCCATTTATGTCAGCTTTACGATATTGCCATATTCTATTACCGATTTTATCATTTCCCTTGAAAACAGTAGCATTTATTTCAAGAATTACGGCCTTGTGATCGCTTATTCCCTGAATAACATCGCAGTAGTATAATATGTCCATCGGTCTAATAAGAAAAATATCTAAAATAGAATGTTGACGCGTTGGTTTATCAACAACTTGCGTCATTCCTGCATCCCAAACTAGTTTATTTATTATTAGCTGTATTTTTCTATCACATTTATCACTCTGCCAATTAATGTCACTTAGATTTAAGTCCCCGCCAATAATAATCGGATTCGTTCTATTCAAATTTTCCGCCAGTTCGAGAATATTCTCAAGAATGGAATAATTACCATTTGGTGGCCTATAACATGCAATAAGATTACTTCGACAAAAAGAAGAAAAACAATATCGGCAAAGAATGTAAGATTGTGTACAGTAGCGAGTAAAGACTGTGTCGGTTAGAATTGAATTTTTTTTAATTTGTTGCGTCCACTCCTTGACGCAACGCGTCTCCAAGCCCCTTAAGGGGCGTTGAGCGCTTTTGCCCTTGGGAGTAATCCTCCATTAATGGGCATTATTTTTTTTTAATATTAGTCCAGTCTCGTCACGTCGCAGTCAGTCAGTGCCTTTTATCCCTTCGGCCAGGGCTCGACGCCGTTAGATCCCGGGGTTCCTGGCCGGTCACCCAACCATGAACCCGCGAGTCTCGAATGCGCTTAACCCTCGTGACTTCACGGAGCGTAGTAAACGCATTCGGCTAGCGCCGCCGGCTTGTTTACCAGTATTTTCTTTATCAGCAGTGATTCGGTGAAATTTTCAAGTCAGCATGTCCAGTCGTGATATTGCATTGAAAAAGCTGGGAAGTATTACTTTACCTAGAGTAATTTAGTAATTTCAACAAATTTATTTACATCTTGGACAATTTGAAGCATTTGCAAGAAAACTAAATCTATTCTTAGTATATTTTGTACTTTAAATGCTCTTTTGAGCACGTTAGTAAAAGATGTAGATGTTGCATGCAAGCATGTTACATAACATAACTAGAAATGTTATGAGTGTTATTACTGCTGAGACCAAAATTAAAAATCGAAACGGAGCGTAGCGGATTTAAAAGCAGAAACTATAACCTAGCGGGAAAATTGTGAATTTCAGCTGACAATACATAACATAAAAACGATGATTCTTGTATCTTAAGTTAACGTATGGTGACCTAACAAACAGCAAGGGGATAAATACATACACTACGGAGGTTCGAGGTTCTAATATACACTTGGAATAGTTCCCTTTCTAAATAAATCTCTGGAGAGGTCCAGCATGTCTGGTCGAAATGGCAACCAATTAAATAAGTTTTCTTAATAAATTAAAAGAAACAGTTGTTCTCAATCCACGAAGCCATTATTCTCACGAATATATGTAAGACAAGATCACTTAGAAATCAATCATTATATTCCTTGAAGGTGTTACAAGAAATCGTTGTGACATTTAAGTAATTTTGATGGGAGTTGGTTGGCAACTAAGCATGTGCTGTTAGTAGTATAATTCATCATTATATTTTTGATCCAATGAGGGAGTATGTGTGTGCATACACTCTCTAGATGTTGGGCACCTAGTTTTATCGTATTATTTACTGTAGTGTTTCTTATTTTGACACATCTTTAAAAATATAAATAAGCAAATTCTTATAATTTATATTTTTATACATTACACACAATTGGAAAAAGTAATAGATGAAAATGATCATTACTCAGTAGGTAGCGGATTTTTATTACCTAAAAATGTAGACATATGCTTTTAAGAATATGCATTTATTACCTAAAATTTCAGAAATATGTACTTTAATACACAATAGCAACACATCATTTCCTGTAGATATGGGGGAGAACATCATCTGCGCACGCTTTCTTGAGTTTTCAAATCCCTTTACAACAATTTAATTATTAATAGTTGAAAGGTGAAGAAAGTTAAAGTAATAATAATTATTATTTGTATTACTATTATTATTATAAAATTTATGAAAGCGTGAGATTAACATTTCAAACACTAGATATTTTCGTTCCCGAGTTATAGAAAACTTATTTGTAACTGTAAACGAACTGCAAATTTGATTTTTCTGTATTGCCGACAAAATAGTAACTCACCCTAAGCTCTATTACCACGACAACCAAAGAAAGAGCTCAACAAAACCTACGCATACTGATGCTACATTTACGTCCAGAAGCATATCAAGAGACCATCTCAGCATCTCCGCAATGGATCAGGGAAACTAGACAAAAACCCGATAGAGATGGCAATGATTGACCCAGACGGTGAAGTGCAGTACCTGTTAATATTATACAATACAAATTTTAACTAATTCATTATGCCATACCATTTTTTAAAATTTATTTATTTTTTTTTATTTTTTTATTATATAAGAGGTCATTATTACAGACAAATTAGAAAACTTGATGCAATGTGGCTAGGCCGAAGGCCTTTAAGCCATTACAATACTTACATTCTACCGCGTTCTAACCTTTCGAATTCTGGTATTCACCCCATATGGTCTCTCCTTCGCATCAAAGCCGCGGAAAAGAGACCATAAGGTACGGCTGAGGAAAAAACCCTGAAGGGGGAAAAACTTGCCGTCAGAAGCCGAGTACATGCTAATCTATCCGGTTTTTAAACTATTTATTTATTTGGCGCGGGCGTCAGGCATTCTCCTTCCAGTGTTAGGCCTCCTCCGCACCTGAAAACAAACAGCACCACAGAAAATCGTCCGCACCAACGCCTCTGCCCTAACATTTCCGATTCCCACTTCCCTTCGCCCCCTAATGTGTTTATTATTTTAACCGTTTCCTTTTAGTTTATTTTAATTTAATTTAATTTTAATTTATTTAACTTATTTTAATTAATTTAATTTTAATTTATTTAATTATTTTAATTAACTTAATTTTAATTTTTTAATTTTTTAATTACTTAATTTTAAACTTAACAATTGACTACAACTTTTAACTTTTTTTGGACTGTTTACTAACCTAACATAACTTACTGACTAACTTAATTATTGTTAGTTTATTGATTTATTATTTATTTCTCTCCAGTCTAGGCTCTCCTCGTACTAACCAGTGCTGTTTTCCTACCGCCTAATTTCAGTTTCTCTAATGATCCGAACCTTTCCTAGAAATGTTCCTAATTCTTTCATGAAGTTAGATCTTTTATCACCTAGAATGTTTTGGGCGAGCGTTACGTTCCTATTTTGGAAGTAATAATTTCCCATTCCCATCCATTTTCCTCCCCAAGTTTCGGTCGCACTGCAAATTAAAAGGATGTGGATCCAGTCTTCCCTATCACCGCAAAGCACACAGATGCCATTACCATTAGTGTTCTTTAATCTACGTTGCATCCACCCCCCGACCCTAAACCAAGCGTATACCCCGCTTGCGTCCTTTCGCAGTGTGTTTACGTAACGTTCGCAACCCCATAACGGACTCGCGTGAATTTGCGCAACTAGGGAACGTTTTTCGGCCGTTGCTGCCAGGATCTCTTGCCTTTTAATATCCGCAAGTTTACCCGAAATTAGCCGTTCTATCTCACGTGTTCCCCTATCTCCCACCATCTCCGGAGAAACGTCTCCCAAACCTGCACGTTCCAGTAGCAGTTTAATTTTATACGACCAGTGGCGTTGGTTGCTTCTCTGTAACTGCACTCGAAAACATCTATGTATAAGTGTGTCAGACTGTTCATCTGCTAATTTAATCCAAAGTTTAATGGGTTTCATTTTAAAATCTTTCCAAATTCCTACACTACCGACCTCTCTTTGGACTCCGGCATTTGCTGCTAATCTAGAGACTCCGAGAATTAATTTGAAATAATCTGTTTCGACGCTTTCTAGTCGATCTATCCTATACACTCCCCAAATTTCTGGCCCATAATTCATTGCTGGGAGAACTAGTGATTTAAACATTGTATCGCACACCTTTAAAGGCAATTCTGGGGCTTATTTATTTATTGTCGCATCAACTACAGGGTCATTAGCAACAGGTAATAGGTTACAATTGTTTACATTGTGTTACAAGGATACACAGTCCGTTGTATATACAGTTTAAATTCCAGAAGATTCAATGAGGATACAACACAAAATTATACAATAGAAAATATTCCACGAAAACAAAAAATGCAATACAAAAACATAAATGCAATAGTAATTACAGAAGGTGCATGAAAAAGGGTTTTCATTCTCTGTTATGTTATTGATTTCTTTTTGTTTCATTGTACTTCCCGTAATAGACTTTTCCTGGGTTGGAATTCCTTTGGATTTGGTGCATTTAATATTTTAATACACATACTCTTCTTTGGGCTCTTAGCATACTTATTTAGTAAATAGACTTGTTCACTCAGCAGATAATGTATTTAATCGCCAAGATATAATATATATTATATTGAACAGTTTACAAAATTCAATATCTACACATATTTGAATATTGTTAAGTGCATTGTACGCTAAATACGTATACATAAGTGTACACCCATACTTGCATATAAATTGATTGCTCCTTGTTGTGTACACTATTCAATTTATATTTCTTAAAAAGGTTGGTATGTTTGCAGAACTCTATAATATTTTTGGGTATATAGGGGAGTCAAAAATAGAATCGAAAATCGTTCCTTGCAAATGTTTCTGTCTTTGTTGTGAGAATTGAGGGCATTCGACAATTAGGTGTTGTATGGTGTTTGGGATGCTGCAGATAGAGCAGATGGGAGGAGTATTCTTAGTTAACAGGTGCAGGTGGCTTAGTTTACAGTGGCCTGTTCTTATTCTTGATATGATGATTTGCTCCCTCCTACTTAATTTGTTGTTGAGTTTATGGTTGTTGACATGCTCGATTTTCACGAAGTACCTTTTCCTTCTCTACGAAGTACGTGGTCTTTTTTTTTTTTTTTTTTTACTTTCTCGTATACGTACGTATATACGGAGTAATAGTTTCTTTTTTAAATTTAAATTGTTTAAATTAAACTTAATTTTTTAATTTAAACTTAAGTTCTTCTTTAAATTTCTTCTAAGAATAAAGTAAAATAAATTATAAATGTGGCATAAGTCTGATTTTCGTGGTTAACTCTGAATTTTCGAAAATTCCAAATGTTTGAATATTTTTCGGCGTCTTTCTAGAACTACAAAATTAAAGATGGAAATTTTTCCTTCAAATGAAATATGTTGTCCATAAATAGATCTTTCATTAAGGTCATGCAGATTTCTTAAAATTTTTAGTAATTCTCGTGCAAGAGTGCCTGCAATATTTGTAATTTTAAAAAATTACATAAACTACATCCCCTTAAAAATGGCTTCACATTTTTTACGTTTTTGGTAGGAGTAGTGCTGAACGAGCCCTATGCGATGACATAAGCGCCATATTGCACTATTCGTCTTTTTTTCAAAAATTATAATTTTTTTTACAATTACAAAGAATGACAAAACACATTTTTGACTTGTCTGTCACGTTGACTTGTCTGTCACTATTTACATTAGAGGCGATTCTTCACATTATTAGATTTACAACTACATGTGCTTTAAATGAAATCATATAAATTTTCTCGAAAACAACAGTTTTCTGTGAAAATGAGCTAAATATTCCGCATTTTGAGATACGCTCAAACGCTAGTTTCTCAAAAATGGCTGCAAAATAATTCCACTGTTTAATATGACGAGTTCATTTTGGTGTTTTTTTAATTACACAAATATAATTGTTTTTAAATAAGTCTTACGCCCTTTATAATGGATGTGCTTCAAATGACTTCAAATGAAGTTTTTGAAATCTCAATACATTCCTGTGAAAAAGAGCTTAAAATTCGCATTTACACTAATGCTTAATCGCCATTGTCTTAAAAACAGCTTCAAATTTTTCAATGAAAATTTCTATTGAAGGTAAGGTTTTTGTATTCTTTAATATTCTTGAAGTAATATTTCGGTTGTACTATTAGGAATGCAAAATGTTAAGAAAATGTGAAAGAAATGTATTTTGGGCGACAATAGAAGGACAATAGAAGGCACCTGACCAGAGAATGGAGCCTGACCTTCAAGTCAGACCACACCGAGGAAATTAACAAAAAAATGATACGAAAAAGTCTGGGCCATTCTGTAGCACTCCAAGTTAACATTTTCCTCCTGTCTTCCCTTCTTTTTTAAATTTACATGAAATGTTCTCTCTTTTGTTCTGTTGAATTAAAAATATACTGGCATAATTTTATAGTATTGTAATTAATTGAAGGAACTTCATGTGTTGAATATATACATTTTTACATAAATAATGTCCTGCATAATTCATCTTTAGGCTTATTGTGATATAAAATTTATGTATGCTTATTTTTGGATAAAGAATATGAGTGCCGGGGTCATTTTATCCAGTGGGAAGCGTTCATTTTTAATGATGCTAAGTCTAATAAGATTTTCAAATATTATTAATGGTTAGTACAATATCTATACCTTGTGAGATATGAAAATGTAAAATGTCGTCCTTTTCATTGAAATGTCCTCGTTTTTTTGTAAAATGTGCTCCACTGGGAAAAAAATTCTGGTAACCCTGATATTGCTTTAGTTTTGTTACTAGCGTTTAAAATATCCTCATTATTTTTTATTGTTTTTGCATGAACTATTACTTACCTTAATATTCTTTTGTGTCCTCGGAAGTAGACATGGAAAATGGGTCATAGGTATGATGTTTATAAATAATGTGAAGGATGCGTTTGTTTGTACGCGATGTTCTAATACCTCGTGTGATCCAAGAATTACTTTTCCGTGAAATATTTAATTTTCTCTTTTTAAGTGGAAAGCACGCGCTAAAGTGAAGCGAAAGCTTTGAGAGAAAAAAAATGTTTCATTTGCGTCAACAGCGGTATAAACTGCGTCCAATGATTCCTTCAACAAGTAGTCCGTAAATAGGTTTATGTTAACTTTAGTAAATGCTCTGCACATGCGTGTATTATTTAGTGCGTCAGTATTCATGTTATTAGTAATCGTAAGATTTGTGCATCGTGCACTGTAACGTAGATTATTCGTTAACATTTCATATCTAGTTGTGTTTTTTTAATTATAATTTGATCTATTGCTTTTTGTGTTGTAAGTGTATTCCGTGTAGGTACGTTCACTGCAATATCGAAATTAAAAGAATGAATAAATTGAGAAATTTCTCTTTTTCCGGGGATTCTCTCAGAAAATAAACATTGAAATCTCCACATATAGCAATGGATTTAAAAGAGAGATCACTAATTTTGTTCAGAGTTATCTGTAGATGTTCAAAGAAATTGAAATAATCTAAAGCTTTATTTCTTTACTTTATTTAATAAAACAAAAGCAATGTGGAATATAATAAAACATACTACCAAATCAACTAGAAAACCCGTAGAGAATGTTGTTTTAAAATATAACGATATAAATGTGAACGATCCGGCAACAGTGGCTAATCTCTTTAACCAATACTTTTCGAGAATTGCTGCCGATCTCACTAAGGGTCTTCAGGCACAAAATTCAAAAACAGACAGTTCACCCAAAATTGTAGACACAATGTTCGTTTCCGAAACTTCTTCCTATGAAATTCTCAAAATAATCGGTAAACTAAAAAATAAATATTCGTCCGGTTTAGATGAATTCCCGGATTCTTTGTTAAAGACTTGTGCGTATGCAATTATACACCCGTTAACTCACATATTTAATGCATCTTTATGCACTGGAACGTTTCCAGATATTTTCAAAACAGCTAAAATTAAGCCGCTTTTCAAAAAAGGCAACAAAAATGAAATTCAAAATTATCGGCCCATTTCTCTTTTCTCAGTTTTTTTTTACGTACGAATGGGAACCTTTCTCACTAAACACGACGCCCTTTCAGATTGCCAACATGGATTTAGAAAATCAAAATCAACGGAAACAGCTATAATTTCTTTTCTTAAAGATGTCGCCTCATCATTGGATCAAAACGAGGCACCTATTGGATTATTTTTAGATCTCTCAAAAGCTTTTGACGTCATTGATCATGACATTTCCAAATTACCTTCATATGGAATTCGTGGTATTGCTCTAGATTGGTTATGTTCGTACCTTAAACAACGATCTCAGAGAGTTGAAATACCTTACTGGAATGATGGAACATTACGTACGCACCTTTCCGACTCTTTGCCCGTTGCATGTGGAGTTCCTCAAGGATCGATTTTAGGCCCTATTCTGTTCCTAATTTACGTAAACGATATGCCCTCGACGATTCGAAACGGAAGAACGGTTCTCTTTGCGGATGATACGAACATCCTTTGCAATAAAGAAACCGTAAATAGTACAATATCAGATGTTTCAAATTGGTTCCGAAATAACAAATTAATAGTAAACGAAAAGAAAACGGTTTTAATGCAGTTTTCGATTTCAAATAAACAATTCTGTGCACCATTGAAAATGAACAGTGTACCATTGACTGATGTTAAGGCAACAAAATTTTTAGGTCTCTCAATTCAGTCAAACCTTAAATGGAACGTCCATTTAAATGAATTGAACACAAAATTAACTTCATTATGCTACGCGTTCAGAATTCTTGCAAATTCAGTCAGCCTTCATACTGCTCGTTGTGTGTACTTCGCGAATGTTCATTCCCGCCTGAGATATGGCATAATATTCTGGAGAAATACATCTTATAGCTCCCAGACTTTTAGATTACAAAAACGAATTGTACGAATAATAACCAAATCCCACCCACGTGATTCATGTAAGCCTCTCTTCATTAATCTAGGAATTCTACCATTACCGTGTCTTTTATTTACGAATCAGTGGTTTTGTAAAAATGACTTGCTCAAGGGCGGGAATATTTTTTCAGAAAATGCCGAAGTCTATTACTATAACACTCGACGTAGAAATCATATTCATCAGGTGACAGTATCAACAACTCTTTACAAAAAATTCACATACAATACATGTACATTATTTTACAACACTTTGCCAGATGACATTAAACGATTAAATTCAATAGAACAGTTTAAATCCCAAGTGAAATCGTTTCTGCTGCATAACTGTTTCTATACAAATAGAGACTATACTGAGCATCACAAGAAAAGTAACAATTATTTTAACAATGATACTTAATGCATTATTTAGCATTTGGACTGTATAAATGAGTACAAACAACCTGTAACAACTATTGTACTACAGCTTCCGGGTCAATGACCCCCATCTGTATCAGGTTTTTCGTCCAGTTTCCCTGATCCATTGAGCAAATGCTGATATGGCCCCTTGTTTTGCTTCTGGACATAAATGTAACTTCATTTTCTGTGCACGTCTTCTAGAATTCAGTGGGAAATACAATTATTCAAATTATCGTTTCCATGTTGTCGCGGCAGGAAGTAATAAGAGCCAAAATTTATTGCTTATTTATCTTTGAAAATAGATTTTATTACATGGGAGTTTTTTTGTTTTTTTTTCCCTTTCAAAATTCAAAATTTTTGCTTATTTATCCTTGAAAATAGATTTTATTACATGGGAGTTTTTTTTTCCCCATAGCACGTCATACGCAGTTTTTAACTGTTTTTTTTTGACGTAAAATTAAATAAATTAAATAAAAAGCTCGCTTTCTTGGAGGTCTGTAGATGCAAAGTAAGATAATTTTGAGCGTAGTAAGATGTAGGACTGTTGCTTCAAAAACTTTTTTCAACTGCATGTAAATTGAATTCTTACAAGAAAGGTAGAATCAATATTATTTCTTCCGTAAATACACGAACCTCCGTAAGCAGGGCCCTTATTTGATTCCGTCGCTCTATAATAAGATTCTGCAAGGTAAAAACTAGGAATTGGGAGTGTGCTTAGATCATGATGAGACTACCAATGTTTTGTAAAGCAAAAATCATCTATTTGACTCAGATCACACTGTAATGCTGCCTCGATAAATTCAATTTTATTTGAGAGATTGCACATATTGATGCATTATTCAAATCTTTTGCATCGGATGTTTCTCTGCTGTATTTGACTATAGTTGCTATTTAATATTTAGTTGTTGCTATTTATTTATGTTCCATTTTCCCGTGTTTGTTAGGTAAAACATTATGCACATGCGTTCTGCAGGACTCGTTCTGACGCAGTCCAGGAAATCTAATTTTTGTGGCGAACATCTTTTTATACGAGGTGTCCTAACATTCAGTGTTAAATATAAAATATGTAACTCGGAAATATTTTTTATATTTAATTTATTTTCACAGACTAGCATAACTTCTTTACAAGGATTGTTTTCATTTAAATACAATGCAAATAACAATCATACAAAAGGAAATAACCACATAATTACGAAATGTAAAATTTCATGGTGTTTGTTCATTGGCAGGAAGTGATCATTTTTACCCCTCTGCATGACCTAGAAATTAGTAAATTTATTCCAAGACATTCTGTACA